>JAWPHD010000926.1:0-377293 GCA_037043455.1 Cyrtodaria siliqua
ACCCTCTCACCCCCACACACCCACCCCGCCCTACTCGCAACCACCACCATCCCACCTACCCCACACTCCCCTCCACCACTCCCACCCCACACTTCCTCACCCACCCACCTCCCCCTCTTCCCCACACCCTCCTGCCTCCCCTCCACCAGCCCCAGCCTTAGCCACCCTCTACCCACTCCCCCACCCACCCCACCTCACCTCCTACCCCCTCCACCACGCACCCACACTCCCCCCACTCCCCTTCACCATCCACCCACACCTCACCACCCTCACTACCATCCCCCACACAACTCTCCACGCACTCCCACTCCCCACCCTCCTATCCCCCCACCACACCCACCACTCCTCACCCCACTCCCACTCACATCCACCCCGACCACCACTCCACCTCCACCTCCCCTCCACCGCACTTACCACCACCACCCCCAACACCCACCACCCCTCCTCAGCTACTCCACTTCACCCACTTCCATCCACCCTCCTCCCACCACCCCACCCACTCCACCACCTTCCACCCACCCCACCCCTCCTACCACCTCACCCACTCCCCCCCCCCTCACACTCCTCGCCACACCTAACCTCCACTACTCCCCCAATCACCCACCCACCCTACCCCACCCACCCGCTCCTACGTGCACCTTCGCCACCTCGACCTCTCTACTCGCACCTCGATACATAGAACATGGTCATCTACAAAAAGAGTATGTAAGGAACATTTGGAAATCGCCGAGCAGGATCAATACAACGAAAAATAGTGATGTCTTGGTTTGATGAACGGTATAGTGAAACATGTTTTCTACCGTTCACGCCCTCTATCTTGAATTGTAGATACATGTATATAGCATTATATTAACACTTTATATTAGCACGATTTATTTATCCTCTATCATTTTGAATTTAAAACCGCATGCACATAAATAAATAAAACATTGAGATTTTAATTTGCTATTATTTTTTCAAATATATTATTGTTGCAATATAATGTAATCATGAGCTTGAAAAAGTGTGAACATTATGAAAGGGAATACATAATGCAGACATGTAACGGTCACATAACGCATAAATGTAACAGTCACGTAACGCACACATTTAACAGTCACTTAACTTAGAAATGGAACAGTCACATAACGCAGAAATGTAACAGTCACATACTGCAGACATGTAACAGTCACATAACGCAGAAATGTAACAGTCATATAACGCAGAAATGTAAAATTCACATAATGCAGAAATGTAACAGTCACATAATGCTGACATGTAACAGTCATCTAACGCAGAAATGTAACAGTCACATAACGCAGAAATGTAACAGTCACAAAATGCAGACATGTAACAGTCACATAACGCAGAAACCGATCACGTGAAGTAATTTTAAAAGGTTTATACTTCTTTGCGAACAGGAAAAGCCGAACGCAAAAGACTCAATTATTTAGAAGATACTCGGTCTGCTGACTTCTTTCAGCACTAAAACGAATGCCAATCACCAGACTTGAATATTGCATGAATTAGTAAAGCAAAACAATCAACATTTCCAACATGAATTGTTATTGTTCCATTTTAGTTTGAAAAACATATAAAATATTTATATTTCAATTAGTTTTCAATATTACCAATCGTTACTAGTATGACTGTCGCTATAAACAAAGAAGTGTTTTAGTTTGAAAAACATATACAATATTTATATTTTAAGTTATCAGTATTCCCAATCGTTACTACTATGACTGTCGCTATTCTGATTAATCGACCAGTCTGTACCAAAACAGTTTCAATCATCCAACCCTCTCACGAGACTTCTCTCAATATTAGCATTTACAATCAACTATGCATGTGCTTGTTTATTCACCTAATAGCATTTAATTCCATAGAGATAGCATTGATATGCAACAAACAGATGCCTAGAAATGTTTACCTGAAACATATATCATGAACACCTATCATCAATATCTCACATTAGTCTTGATCATCTTCGACGCTTGATTGTAAATACAAACGACTTGATCGTTTGTGCTGAAACAATTTTGAAACTGGAAGCACGTGACCCTAATTTTTTTTTTTATTAAAGTATTTCTGACCATCCGCATTTAGTTCGTCGATATAATGATGAAGTTTCCCTCTTTGTTTATCTTTGCTTATTAATAAATGTATTGTCTTTCTGCCTTTCTGTATATCTTGAATACTGGTGTTCGTATCTCAGCCAATCAGAAACTATACCAGTGTATCAGCAAAAATCAAACTTTGTTCATGAGGACTGTTCTAGACGTTAGTCTTGAAAACAAGCAAGGATCGCGGATGATCAAGACTTTATATCACATATCCTTCCCGCAAAAAAGACAACTGTGTAACATTAAAATATCTAACAGGGAATGTAGTTTTCACTCAGTCATCTAAAAAACACACGCGTTCAAAACAGAAATATGTTTCATTAACACATTGGCCCGTAAAGCAACTTAAGCAGAAAATATTACTTAAGTCAAAACTTAAGAGATTTACATATTTTCAAATATGCTTATTCAACTCTCAGCGACACTATGTAGGATATATGTTTAAGATATATTTTAGCTGTGGGTTTTAATAACCCATATCACTATTACAAGTAAAACGAATATGTCTTAAAATGATAGAAACTGGTGTTTTAAAGAATGATGCATTTTGACTTAAGTAAAGATATTGCTAAGAAGCTTCATAAATACGGACCTTGTCTGCGGTAGTCCGGTAGGAAACACGGTGGAATCGGAACACGTTGATCACGGGTTCAAACTTCACTAGCGGTACCAATCGTGAACGCTCGGACAATCCCATCATTCTCCAGGATCCCGCCTCGTGTGTATCACGGCGCTTCTGTATGTTCAAAATATTGTCATTTTGATAGCCGGAAGGCAATGGCACAGAAAATAGTGCACTGTTGCTATGTAAACAATATGGCCGCTACCCACACGTTTTAATGTATAATTTGCGTTGAGTGTTTGTTTTTTACAATGCAGATGAAGGTTTTATCACTGCTTTCATGTAACTAAACTATTAATGGAGCAATCGGCTGAATAACATTGCAACATTTGGATGATAACTTTGATTATGAATGCAAATTTGTTTTGGAGGGAATCTAAGACGCGATGACGTAACCAATATGGAAACCTGCGTATTACATTCGAGTAATGCTGAAAACCGTGTACGAGATGTTTCGGGTAGCGGTACATGTACTATGTTGTATCGGTGTGTCCTTATGCAATACATTTCATATAGCCTCGTCAATCGTATCGAAGCGTGTTTCCTATGAGCACATTAAAAAACACTATAGCAATGTATTCGATGGTAGGAGTATTCCCTGATTCCTATGTACCATGCCCATCTCTCTGTGGTGGATTTAAATAGCCCCAACAATGCACTGATAAGCCGCATTAACACAACTTAAATGCATATAGGTTACCTTGTCTATTCGGACCAAGAATAAAACAGATATTTTTTTCTCAATATATCAATATGCCTTGCCAATAATTTAAAATCAGGCTTACACTTCCAGGCATTGATTTCTTCTGGTGATTATGGTATTTTACACTTACAGCATGAATCAACAGATAATTGTTGTTGTCTGATATAATGATATTTAAACAAGGATTAATAGATAAGTTCATGCAACACTGGAGATCAGATATAGAAGGCAGTAGAGTGTTAACGCTATATAAGGTGTTGAAAGAAAATTTTAATTTTGAAACATATATAGAACCAGTATGCTCCAAACATTTCAGATGTGGTATAACAAAAATAAGATGATCCCCTCCTTGTTTAAGAACAGAAACAGGTAGATACTCAAGAGGGAGAACAGAGAGAAACAAAAGAGTGTGCACAATTTGTAATACTAATGATATTGAAGACGAGGACCATTTTATTTTGATCTATACTATTTACTCTAACATTAGAAACAAATACATTCCTATATATTACACAACTAGACCAATCAGAATGATTTGTTTAAATTTGTGGAATTGTTGCAGTCATTAAAAAAAACATTATTTTTAGTTTAAGTACAGTTATTTTTTATGCGTTTATAGTAAGGCCTTAGTGCATTTTTTTTAATGTATCTTGCAATCCACTGCAATAAGACTCGGCGACTTTGTCTTTTTTCGGATATATGTTTTTTATGTGGATTTTCGTTTGTTCAGTTCATCAGAAGTGCACATGAAACGCGCGATTCATTGGTTGAATTCAGTTGCTGTTTTTATGAATATCAATAAGATTAAAGGTCGATTTGACGTGACCTCCAAGGCAGTGTTGTCAAATCATTGAAGCGGAGAGTATCAAAGCGTAATTAGGATTTGATTTTAATGAGATTGGCATCCTCTCCGATGTGACCAAGTCATCTGGTTTTAGTGTTATAATGGCAATCGTGACAGTTTCAATAAAGTAGGACAACTAGCTAGCATCCTCCTCAGCTAAGCTAGCATCCTCTCTCAAGTCGTCTGGTTCAAGTGTAATGATTGGCATCGTTACAGTTACATTAAACTAGCTAGCATTCTCCTCCAAGAGAACATTCGTTGTCAGTATTATGGTTGGCATCGTTACAGTTACAATCAACTAGCGGCAAAAAGGTACTCTCCTTCTCAGCTAAGCTAGCATCCTTACCTAAGTGACCAAGTCATTTGGTTCAAGTGTTACAGCTATAGAACCGTTTTATTACCGAGCACAAACTATTTTTAAACGGTAGCTAAACGAACTTTAAACGCGACACTGAATAAACGCGTTTAACTGGTTTTCTGTCGATCAGCCAATCAAAATTGAAGGAAAACGTTTTTCTGCTGAAGACTGGTTTGTCTCATTTCGAGTTTTTGAGTTTGTACGTTTAGCCAATCAGATTGCTAATATTTAGTTTGGCCAGTCAGAATGCGAAACGCCTGAACTGTAAACGGTGACTGAGCAAACGGAAAAAAACGGGTTTCCGTTTTTTTCCGTTTGACCAGTGAAAATGCAGATCATTTAACCAGTAAAACGCGCTAAATAAATAATCTATATAATTATTTCGTAGCATACGCATACTAGTTAATTATTATAACAGAGATGATTTTTAAGCTATACATGATGTTGTATAAATAATAAGTTACATAGCTATATGATACATGTATATTTAGAGTTTTTGCATAATTGGGATTAACACTGAGTACCTTGATTTAAGCGCCTGACCGGAATGACGCGCTTACTGCGTGTGTATACCAGGTGTTAATTGTGTAATCGTAATAACTGACACCATGAACGGCGGAGGATTAATACTTGGGTTGACTATACACATTAAATATAAGTGGTTAAACAATTGCACATGATTATATTGTTTTGTTATCACGATCGAGTTCTCAGAATCGAGTTAATGCAAATCAAACGTAATGTTTAAATTGTCAACACAAACTTTACAGATATAAGAATGAACGAATGGTGTTTTACGGTACGTCGACATATAAATAGGTCATATTGTGCGCAAAAAACGTTTACTGCTTTTATTGTGCTGATACAGCATGCATATAGAGATGTACTACAAACCAGTTACAACAAATTAACTTAAAACATATGATAACATTTATATAAATACACAACACAATTTTAACGAATCGACATATTATGAAAAGTTCATACACGTAGCTGTGCATTTCAATGAGTTACATGCTGTTTATGTATTATTAATTGCATGTTATAAAGTATGATGTGTTCAAGGGTCAACATGTGTTTCTTATTTTATTTAACGATTTAGGTATTTCAACTTTGTGAAATGTTAATTATCAAATTTGTCGAACAAATTTCTTCAAAAACCACACAACTTTTCTTTCAGATATACGCCAAAACGCACGATTACATAGCTAAGTTCTAAACAAAATTCGCCGGGGGAGCATGCAGGGAACCCCATTTTGTCGGGCCTATATATGCATTTTAGGTCACCTACGCCCATGAAACGTTCCTGGTAACTAGTACATTGTTTTATATTATTTATCGCTACAAATAGATCAGTGTATTAACGAAAGACACTTTTTTTTTATTTTAATAGAGCTCAAAATGAAACTGAGTTAGAGTATTATCAACAAAAGAAATAAATTATTTTGATTCTTATTTGGTTATACTAGATCTTCGTATCAATCTTAAAAAAAAGGAAAAGGAAATTAAATGTATGTTTTCATATAAGGCGCGCGTTTTTACTTTTTTAGTTGAAACTGGGATGAAAATTGAAATATAGGGCCTTGGTTGAAAGTTTCTTCTTTTTTTTTTTGTATGGTGTTTTACGTCATTTTCAACACATGTAAGGTTATTTATGACTTTTAATTAAAAACTCAGGCTTTGTCTTGATTTTATTAATGAAGCAATGAAAATATAAAATTCGAACAGTATTGTCAAGGTTAAACTTTGAATACACCATATAACTAGGACGGAACCGGAAGTAAAAGGCTGAAATTAACCCTGGTGCGTAACCTAGGATAGCACGTATAACTGTGCACAATCAATTGCTTTGCAATTAAGGGATCATTTTTAAACTCATTTATTATATTAAGGCTCTTCAGTATAGAAAATGTAAGTATTTGACAATTTTAAGTCAGACACCTAGACCCCTTTCATAAGCCTGATATATTCCCTTTAACCAGTTATTCACGCTTTACTTTCAACCTGTGATTGTTCCAATCATAACAAAGCATAATTGTTTTAATATTAAACTATGAACATATGTTTCCCAATATATGACATAATATCAATGTATCCGGTTATTATAAAAAGTAACACACCATATATTTAAACGTTTTTATCGCTATTTAAATAAGTTTCATACACGCCATTTAGTTTAATCTGGGAGTAAAGTATACATATTCCCTAGTTTTATGTATATTTGAATCAGCTTGATTCATATTAAAGAGACACATCCAATCTCGATTTCTGTAAAACTTGCGGCGTCCCTTTAGTATTTGTTCGTAACTTGCATATTTGCAAACAATTATTAATACTCTTTTTAATAGTTCAACGAAGATTGTTTTTGCATTTGGCATTATTGCACCAATAGTGTATTTATGCCGTGGTAGTTTAACGAAAATATATTGAAAACTTCAACATGGTATTACCTTTAATTTAAATATATAAGCAAGCCGCTTTAAAGCGAAAATCATATTTGAATGATAAATCGGAGGTGCTTATTTTAATGAAATTATTCAAGATTGCACTGCGTCCCTTTAAAATTATTATTACATTCAATATTCATGCAAATATATCTTCTTTTTTAATTTCACACGGATCACTAGCGCATGATTCAGACATTGATGTAAAAATATAATAGGGTTAAGAAAGATAAAAATATCGGACAGGGAAAGCAGCATTCAAGGACGACAGTCAACCACAAAACACAAAACCAAACACGCAAACAGACAAACGAAAAGGCAAACGTAATAAAAAAATGCAAACGACATCACAAACACAAAAGGGTTGGTTATATTGGGACAGCGACCTAAGAGGGAGTTAATATGAAGAATGAAGTTACCCATCAGACATGACTATGGTATGTATCAAACAGACGCGGTTAGAGGTTTTAAATCAAAACTACAATGCATTATCCACGGAGCCACCGAGGCCACTTTGTAAATGAACATCTTCAGTACTATCTCGCTCACATTATATAGAAATATATATATTGCAGTACTTTTCAAATCAGCTATAGCCACCTCCCTCTAATTTTTATTATTAACAATGGACATTTAGCACTTTAAAAAAATTGTTTTCGTATAATCCACTCTAAAAATACTTTTAATGTGTTGTCTATTTAAAGTTACGTTCTTTTTTCCCTTTTTCTTTTTTTCCCTTATTCCCATTACGGCTAATGCTGTTTTCATTTATTAAGTAAACTACTTTTACAACACTAAATAATTTGAAATATTTATTTTTCATACTTCCAGTGTGTATATTGCGAAAATATCTAATTAATGATGTCGAGTAATTAAACCGAGCTATGGATTAAACAATTAGTGATAGTCGATGTCGGGTGTTTATGGCAGTAAAACAGTTGTTGCATATCTAAAATCCCGGCTTATTAAACAACGTATTTAGTTAAACATATATTCACTCGACCGTGGCATGAATATAAATGGTGGGTGAATGCACAGAAATTAAAATATTATTGCCTCAACTATCGTTTCCAATATATATAAATGTTTGTTTTATTTGCTGTATCAATCAAACACTCTTAAAATAGTCAATCGTAGATGAGATTTATCTAATTATGCTATCTGTTTCTGATTGGTCAAAAACAAAGAAACGGATAAAAACGCGTTTTCAAATTCTGCGTTTCAGAGTGTTTGGAAACTTAAAAACTCTGAGCATGCGCACTTCAAGCGTTTGAAAACCCGTTTTAATGCTCGTTTTGCGTTTCTAAACGACAAGCAAACGACAAACTGGTTTGAAACGGTAGATTAACGGTAAAACTCTGTTATAAAACGATTCGATAACTGAATAATGGACATCGTTACAGTTATATCGGAAACCAGCTATCATTCTCCTCCAAGAGACCAGGCTATGTGGTGCTAGTATTAAGGCTGGCATCGTTACAGTTGAAATCAACTAGCGGCTACCAGATAGCGTCCTCCTCCAAGTGACCAGGTCATTTAGTGCCACTATTATGGTTGGCATCGTTACCTCTGCAATCGAATAGCGGCTTCCACAGCTAGCGTCCTCCTCCAATTGACCAGGTCATTTAGTGCCAGTATAATGGTTGACATCGTAATCAACTAGCGGCATTCAGATAGCGTCCTCCTCCAAGTGACCAGGTCATTTTGTGCCAGTATTATGGTTGGCATCGTTACAGTAGCAATCAACTAGCGGCTACCACAGCTAGCGTCCTCCTCCAAGTGACCATCATTTGGTGTCAGTATTATGGTTGGCATCGTTACAGTTGCAATCGACAGACGGAAACCAGCTAGCGTCCTCATTTGGTTCCAGTATTATGGCTGGCATCGTCACAGTTGCAATCAACTAGCGGCAATCAGCTAACGTCCTCTTCCAAGTGACCAAGTCATTTGGTGCCTGTATTATGTTTGGCATCGTTACATTTACAATCAACTATCGGCAACCAGCTAGCGTCCTCCTCCAAGTGACCAGGTCATTTGGTTATTATGGTTGGCAGCGTTACAATGCATAGATCCGCTCTGTCAAGCATATATCTGACCATGCCAGTTGATCAATTAAAATCACATGAGGTATTTACCCCGTTACATAAAGCAAATGCTGTCAAACAAACAAACATTTTTTTACAATTGAACACAAGGTAATGTTTTTGGCCAAAATTGAGCTTGGACAATGGTTGGCGGGGTTTATCGATTTGTACGGATCTATGTATTGCAATCAACTATTGGCAACCAGATACCATCCGACTCAGCTAAGCAAGCATCCTCCTCCATGCGACTAAGTCATCTGGTTTAGTGTTATAATGGGCATAGTTTCAGTTTCAATAGACTGTTGGCAACCGGCAAGCATCCTCTTCAGGTCATTTGGTGCCAGTATTATGGTTGGCATCGTTACAGTTACATTCAAATAGCGGCAACCATCTAGCGTCCTCCTCCAAGTGACCAGGTCATTTGGTGCCAGTATTATGGTTGACATCGTTACAGTTGCAATCAACTAGCGGATACCAGCTAGCCTCCTCCTCAGCTAAGCTAGCATCCTCCTCCAAGTGATCAAGTCCTCTGATTTCAACTTTATGATGGCCATCGTTACAACTGCATTAAACGAACGAACACCAGTTAGCATCCTCCTTTATGTGACAAAGTCATCTGGATTTAGTGTTATGATGGCCATCGTTACAGTTACATTAAACTAACGAACACTAGCTAGCATCCTCCTTTAAGTGACCAAGTCATCTGGTTTAAGTGTTATGATGGCCATCGTTACAGTTACATTAAGCTATCGAACACTAGCTAGCATCCTCCTTTAATTGATCAGGTCATCTGGTTATAGTGTTATGATGGCCATCGTTACAGTTACATTAAACTAGCGAACACTAGCTAGCATCCTCTTTTAAGTGACCAAGCCATCTGGTTTAAATGTTATGATGGCCATCGTTACAGTTACATTAAACTAGCGAACACTAGCTAGCATCCTCATTTAAGTGATCAGGTCATCTAGTTATAGGGTTATGATGGCCATCGTTGCAGTTACATTAAACTAACGAACACTAGCTAGCATCCTCCTTTAAGTGACCAAGTCATCTGGTTTAAGTGTTATGATGGCCATCGTTACAGTTACATTAAACTAGCGAACACTAGCTAGTGTCCTCCTTTAAGTGACCAAGTCATCTGGTTTAAGTGTTATGATGGTCGTTACAGTTAAATTAAACTAGCGAACACTAGCTAGCATCCTCCTTTAAGTGACACAGTCATCTAGTTTAAGGGTTATGATGGCCATCGTTGCAGTTACATTAAACTAACGAACACTAGCTAGCATCCTCCTTTAAGTGACACAGTCATCTAGTTTAAGTGTTATGATGGCCATCGTTACAGTTACATTAAACTAGCGAACACTAGCTAGCATCCTCCTTTAATCGATCAGGTCATCTGGTTATAGTGTTATGATGGCCATCGTTACAGTTACATTAAACTAGCGAACACTAGCTAGCATCCTCCTTTAAGTGACCAAGCCATCTGGTTTAAATGTTATGATGGCCATCGTTACAGTTACATTAAACTAGCGAACACTAGCTAGCATCCTCATTTAAGTGATCAGGTCATCTAGTTATAGGGTTATGATGGCCATCGTTGCAGTTACATTAAACTAACGAACACTAGCTAGCATCCTCCTTTAAGTGACCAAGTCATCTGGTTTAAGTGTTATGATGGCCATCGTTACAGTAACATTAAACTAGCGAACACTAGCTAGCATCCTCCTTTAAGTGACCAAGTCATCTGGTTCAAGTGTTATGATGGTCGTTACAGTTAAATTAAACTAGCGAACACTAGCTAGCATCCTCCTTTAAGTGACACAGTCATCTAGTTTAAGTGTTATGATGGCCATCGTTACAGTTACATTAAACTAGCGAACACTAGCTAGTGTCCTCCTTTAAGTGACCAAGTCATCTGGTTTGAGTGTTATGATGGCCATCGTTACAGTTACATTAAACTAGCGAACACTAGCTAGCATCCTCCTTTACGTGACTAAGTTATCTGGATTAAGTGTTATGATGGCCATCATTACAGTTACATTAAACTAGCGAATACTAGTTAGAATCCTCCTTTAATTGACATAGCCATCTGGTTTACGTGTTATGGTGGTCATCGTTACAGCTACATTAAACTGGCGAACACCAGCTAGCATCTTCCTTTAAGTGATCAGGTCATCTTGTTATAGTGTAATGGTGGCGTTACGATACTATTAAATCAGCGAAAATTAGCTAACATCCTCCTCCAAGTGACCAGGTCATTTGGCTTACATTATTACAGTTGCAATCAACTAGCGGCAATAATCTAGCATCCTTCACGGCGAATCTAGCAGCCTCCTCCATGCGACGAATTCATCTTATTTGGTGTTATAATTGCCATTGTTTCAACAGACTATTGGCAACCAGCTAGCATCCTCTTAAGCTAAGCGAGCATCCTCTCCCAAGTGACCAAGTCATCTGGTTCATGTGTTATGATGGGCATCGTTACAGTTACATTAAACTATCGGAAACCAACTAGCATTCTCCTCCAAAAGACCAGGTCATTTGCCAGTATTATGGTTGGCATTGTTACAGTTGCAATCATCTGGCGGCAACCAGCTAGCATACTCTTCATCTAAGCTAGCATCCTCCTCCAAGTGATCAATCCATCTGTTTCTAGTGTTATAATGGATATCGTTACAGTAACATTAAATCAGCGAAAACTAGTAGCATACTCGTCCATTTACCAAAACCATGGTGCAAGTATTATGGTTGGCATCTTTACAGTTACAATCAACTAGCGGCAACCAGCTAGCATCCTCCTCAGCTAAGCTGGCATCCTTCTCCTTGTGATCAAGTCATCTGGTTTCAACGTTATGATGGCCATCGTTAGTTACAGTTGCATTAAATTAACTGAAACCAGCTAGCATTCCTCTTGGTGGAATATAAATGACCAATTAAAGAGTGTGAGAAAGAAAAAAATATGAAAGGAGAAATTTGAAAATCGTCGAACACGTTAAATACAAAAGAAATGCAGTCTTGGTTTGATTGAGACTGTTTATGAACGGTAGTGAACGTGCTTGCTACCGTTCACACCCTCCAGCACCGGGTTGAGCAGAACTCAATATTAATCAGGTAGATAGTACAGAAATGTAAGCCATCCCGAAGATGGTAATCATATGGAGGTGTACATGGAACCTTCAATGCGGAATTTTCACTCCATTCAATTCCATGTGCAGCGGCGTATGGTCCCATTTTCTAACAAAACGCTTCGCCATGAACGAGAAAACAATGGGCGAACTAAATAAAATAAAATGTGATTGGGAGCAGAGGTTTGAATCCGGCGTATCACAGGTAACAGTCAAAGGACTAAATTAAAAAAGCAGGCAATATATCATAAGGGTGATTAAAAATACTCAGAACATAAAGGCTGGAGTAGTGTAACAACCCATTCCAAATTCAAGTAAGAAAACAGAAGTATTTGAGAATGTACCACCGATATCTGTAAATATCGGGCTCAGCGATGTTCAAAGATCGGAATGAATTACAGTTCTGATTGCAAGCATGCGGAGATGTTTTACTGCCGAAACAATGCACATGGTTATACATTATGTTTTACTGCACCTCACAAAAAATTCTAGGCATCTGACTGGTTGAGTGCGGTCACGTGGTTACACCCTATTTTTCTATAGTGGGTCAGTAGATTTCATAGACGGTCACTAAAACAATATGGACTACAATTGCGATTCAAATTTTAAATCATTTGCCAATAGTTCACTTATATATCGATGTTTGCCTTAAAAAAGGTGCTCGATGCAATATATCAGTCATTGCGTTTGTCCATCAATCTTACTGACCCCACATATTTCTGTAGGGGTTCAGTAACAAGCCCAAAACCTAATAATATAAAACCCGTATCAAACACGGCAACTTGGGATAATTTAATGTTTACTACATTTTTTTATTCATGTTTACAAACAGCACTCTGTCTCGGTGAGAGAGAAGCTAGTAGTGAACAGCACTCATTCTCGGTGTAAGAGAATTTAGTAGCGAACATTTCAAAGAACTCCTTTTGCGAGCTTTCATTATGACAATTATTTTATTATTTCGATGGGCTGATAAAACATTTCATGCATACTACAAGATTACAGTGGGCACAAACGAACAACTGAAATCATTACTGGAACATTCAATTATCATAAAATGCAATGATGCAAACTATTTTACTGTGTTATTTATTTATGGATACAGTCACAACTGCGCAACAGTAACGACAAATAATAGGAAAATATAAATATTTAACATGTTTTTAAACATCAGATAATTGATCAAATATTATTTCAGGCAATTGTTATGATTTTACGCAGATTCGGATTGTTTGAAATGTACATTGTTATGTTGCCGTGATTCATGCAGTATCTATTTAAGAGAGAAACGATGGGTATTTAATAAGTAACGATATGATATTGATAATCTCTGCCTGCTCATATTGCATCCTTGTCACGGCGCACATAACAGTATCCATATCCTGGCCCTATCATAGTGTATACGGTAGTATACATGTCTCGGCATTTACATACTGCACCTATGTCTCAGACTGCCAATAGTGTATCCATGTCTCGACCAGCCCATACTGTATACATGCCTCGGCCTGCCCAAACTGTATTCATTTCTCGGCATGCCCATATTGTATCTATGTCTCGGCATGCCCGTAGTGTATCCATGTCTCGGTCTGCCTATACTGTATCCGTGTCTCGGCCTGTCCATAATACATCAATGTCTGGGTCTGCCCATACTATATTTATGTCTCGGCATGTCCATATTGTATCCATGTTTCGAAATGCCCATACTGCATCCATGACTCACCAGTCCATACGGTATACATGTCTCGTTCTGCCCGTAGGGTATCCATGTCTCGGCATGCACATACTGTATCCATGTCTCAGTCTGTCCATACTGTATCCATGTCTTGGCATGCCCATACTGTATGTCTCGGCATGCCCATACTGTATCCATGTCGTGGCATGCCCATACTGTATCCATGTCTCGGCATGCCCATACTGTATCCATGTCTCGGCATGCCCATACTGTATCCATGTCTCGGCATGCCCATACTGTATCCATGTCTCAGTCTGTCTATACTGTATCCATGTCTTGTCATGCCCATACTGTATTCATCTCTTGGCATGCGCATACTGTATCCATGTCTCGACATGCCATAATGTATCCATGTCTCAGTCTGCCCATACTGTATCCTTGTCTTGGCATGCCCATACTGTATACATGTCTTGGCATGCCCATACTGTATTCATGTTTCGGCATGCCAATACTGTATCCATGTCTTGGTATGCCCATACTGTATCCAAGTCTTGACATGCCCATAATGTATCCATGTCTCGGCATGCCCATACTGTATCCATGTCGTGGCATGCCCATACTGTATCCATGTCTCGGCATGCCCATACTGTATCCATGTCTCGGCATGCCCATACTGTATCCATGTCTCGGCATGCCCATACTGTATCCATGTCTCAGTCTGTCTATACTGTATCCATGTCTTGGCATGCCCATACTGTATTCATCTCTTGGCATGCGCATACTGTATCCATGTCTCGACATGCCATAATGTATCCATGTCTCAGTCTGCCCATACTGTATCCTTGTCTTGGCATGCCCATACTGTATACATGTCTTGGCATGCCCATACTGTATCCATGTTTCGGCATGTCCGTACTATATCCATGTCTTGGCATGCCCATACTGTATCCAAGACTTGACATGCCCATAATGTATCCATGTCTCGGCATGCCCATACTGTATCCATGTTTTGGCATGCCCATACTGTATACATGCCTCGGCCTATACTTTTGTATTCATGTCTTGGCCTGCCTATACTGTATCCATGTCTAGGCATGTCCATACTGTATCCATGTCTCGTCCTGCCCATATTGTATACATGTGTCGGCCTGTTAATACTGCATCTATGTCTCGGCCTGCGCATACTGTATCCATGTCTAGGCCTGTCCATTACATGTATGTATCCTCGTCCATTTATTATTGTATCCATCTTCAACTTTAAATATTAGCATCTTGATTCCCAAAACTTGAACTTTAAGTAAATGTTCAAGCGATCCTAAGTTTTATTTATTCACACAAACATATTTTATCAGGACAGTCAGAATGAAAAGCAATGAACAAAACAGTATGAAAATGAAAATTTGGAAAACCCAAAACACGATAAATACAAAATGTATTGCAGTCTCGGTTTGACTGAGACTGTTCATGAACGGTAGTTGAAGTGCTTGCTACCGTTTACGCCCTCTAGCCCCGGGTTGGGCAGAACTCAATATTTAATTCAATAAGTAAATAGTACAGAAATTTGAGCCATCCCAAAGTTGGTATGCATACGACGGTGAACATGGAACTTTCAATGAGCTAGTTTCACACCATTCCATTGTTCAACGTTATTCAAAGATCGGAATGAATAACAAAAATGTGTTTAAGATTATCACTTATAGAGTTGAAAATTCAGCTAGCAAATATACTGGTATATTAATATTTATAAATAGTATAACATGCCATCAATCGCTTTAAATAGCATCCTTATATAGAACAGCATTTAGGCATCTAGGATATATAATTATATAATACTTTGAACTTTACTTTTATGTGGACATAAAACAAATTAGTAAGTCAAGCTTTACTAAATGCAATTTTAGTGGATAAGTCATATGTCTAACAGTGACTTACAATTACCTATACAACTCCTCTCACTCTCTTCGTTACACCCCAGCCCTCTCTGCCCACCCAACACAAAAAAAAACACACACAAAACAACCAACAGCAGTCTCGAAATAGGTCCTTAATATTAAAAAGTAAAATATACTTAGCCTACCATCTGCCTGTGTCCTTCTGGTCATCCATGTTATCAGAAGACTTACAAGCGCAATTTTGCGAATAAGATACTGATATCCTCTCATTGTTCATGTACATTACTGTTCCTACATCCTGCACTACAACCGATATAAAGTAATGTGAGTAGAACATAATCATCATACGAGCTTTATACACATCGCGACACAGCTGGTGAGTCGTTTATTGGTTAACAGTAACATAACGATACTGTTTCTGTGCTGTTCATTGGTGAAAAGTATTCAACCTGCGCCTGTATCAGACATACACTACTTCGTAACTACACTGAACATAATTCCTAATTACTTAATTTTGTATCTTAATTAATTTTCTTTTTTTAATTTATTTTAGAATAGTTGTGTGTTGAGCATTTTGTTTTGACTAATAGTTTGCAAACTATTTATTTTTTGTTACCCTCCCTCTATATCTAAACATGAAATGTGCTGATAAAACACATAGCATAAATCGCTTAAAGATATGAACTCCTTCAAGTTGGTCGGAAATAATATTTAAAAAATAAAAGCTGACCCATTTATTACAGATGTTTTGTTCAACGGTATCTCTAATCAAGCGTGAAATACGTGAAATGCACAACACTAATCAGATTATTATCCACATTTCCTGAGGTGGGTACTTAAGAATTTGGACTTTAATATTTTATGCTGTTATTAAATGAATTAAGGATATAAGTAATTACTTATATGTTATTATATTTGCACGTTTCGAAGATAAAACAGGATATATTGTGGTCCGTCAGTGGAGTTTGCTGATGACGACGTATAGGTTTCTATATTTGGTAAAAAAAAAAATAACCACGCTTTCTTGAGTGGGTTCCTTTGGAAGATGAGACTAAACGGCGAGCTGTAAACAATAAATAAACATTCCCAACTTCTGTGTCGATGTCCAAATGGTAAATACAATGAAGCAGTATAACGACATAAACCATTTTAGTAAAACAATAATATTGCGATAACTCAATGCATGCACAAAAGTTATTTGTTGTTGTGGAGTGAATAACAGATTTTATTTTATGACAAGCAATAGAATGTTGAATTTTAGAGGTGAAACAAAGGTGCAATCTCACACTGTCGTAACTGCCTTTTTCAATGTAAAAACAACTTCTTTTAGAAGAGTACTGTTAAATTATATTTTCAACTTGGAAATGGTCTTTCATGTACTAAAACAATGAGCTAAAGTTGAAGAAATTGGGCATGTATTGTAGGAATTGTTGTGATTTGCTTGCTGTAGAGTAAGTATAGTAGAGATGTCAGCTGTCCGGGTCATTTAAAAAAAACACTGCTTTCAAAAAGTTTATATGAAAGTTATATCATTGACTTGGATACAAAGTAACTAAGGACATGACATGCTCCAGTGTATTATCGTTGTTGCAGGTGAGATGAACACAATCTGAAATTGGATGTACAGCTATGAGACGACACTGCCATCATGACAGTTTCATGGTGTTGAAAAAGAGTAGGAATTCTGATCCAAACTCTAGAGTTTAAGCCCAAAATAGTGCACTGGTGGACACTTGCTCACGTTGAAATAAAATATGCTATTCATTCCAAAATAACAATGATCAAAACTGTGATCAAAGTGTATGCAGAAAAAAAACTTTCTGAAATTGGTTGAAGGAGGTGCGTTCATATTTTTCAGATGCATAGAACGCCTAGATGACGAATGTTTTGTAATGTTTCGGAACCAGGAACAGAACTCTGGCTCCAGAGGTCAATCAAAAGGTCATATTGAACATATTGAACATTAATCCCGCGATTATCAATATGTTTAATGCACTGTTGTTATTGCTATGTGAAACAAGTTTTTCGATTTGATGTAGGGATCCTCCTCCCAAGTAAAAGGGATTTATGATCATATGCATGTATTTTATTGTTCCCTCCAACATTAGATGAAGGAGGGTGGTCATATTTAGAACAGTAGTTATAAGTAGATGACATCAAATGTTTAGAATGTATGAATGAATGGTGTTTTACGGCACATAAATAGGTCATATTGTACGCAAAAACCGACGAAAAATAAAGAAATTAAGTAGTAATTAAAAATTATTGTAACTATATCAAGATAAAACTATTAAAAATAAGGGCTGATATGGTAGTAATATAAACTATATATGTAAATCAACAAATGCCCGTCAGTGGGTATATAAGCAAGTAAATATACATAAGAACATATTATAATGATTTATATAGCCTGATTTCTTTGAGGAAATCTAAATCAAGACTAAAATCTATAGTATCAAATAACTCTTTCATAGTATTAACATTGTAGTAGCTTTGACTCATGCAATCAAAGTCTACACATTCCAACAAGATGTGTTTGACCGTTAACGGTGCAAAGCACGCCATTCTCCAAGTAACGGTTTAATTGAATGGAGTTTGTTGTTAACTGACAAATCCCAAGCGGCTTGCCACAAGTTACGAATAACTGGTTAATACAATTTTTAAAATCAGTATAAGGTTATTTAGCATTAGATTAATGCTAACCTAA
This sequence comes from Cyrtodaria siliqua, assembly GCA_037043455.1. Taxonomy (NCBI): domain Eukaryota; kingdom Metazoa; phylum Mollusca; class Bivalvia; order Adapedonta; family Hiatellidae; genus Cyrtodaria; species Cyrtodaria siliqua. The sequence continues at coordinate 18,551 of JAWPHD010000926.1, forward strand.
TGCTGCTTTAGCAGCACTATCAGCTCTATCATTACCACGTATTCCTACACGGCTTGGAAGCCAGCAGAAAATACTAACATTATCAACTATAAGACAATTGTTCTTTTCTAAAAGATGATGCACAACTGGGCTATCATGTTTCATATTACCCAGTGCTTGAAGAGATGAAAGTGAATCAGAAAATATTATAATATGTTCATCATCAGATTCCTTGATATAATTTAAGGCAAGTTCAATTGCCTTAAAGTCATCTGAAAAGATAGAGGCCTTGTCAGGCAGACGGCTCTTTATGCTGTGTTTGTGAACAACAGCTGCAGCAGCTACCTTATCACCATCTTTAGAACCATCTGTGTATATATGTTGACTGTGACTGTATTTCGATTTAATTTCATTAAATTTGCTTTGAAAGACAATAGGGTCGGTACTGGATTTGTTACTATTACAAGGTAGGAGACCACGTGGTTTCAAAATGACGTCACCGATGGAAAAACAACCCGCTTCGAAGTAAGATTTTCTTTATATTTTCCTTATTACTTCACGTATTTTCATGTAATATAGCCTAAAGTATCCGGAATTTTCTGCACTTTATTCCGTAACTTTGATTGTAGATGAATGTTCCACAGATTTTTTGTTTAAGCAGCCACCAATTCCGAAATGTAGTTTTTCGAGTTGGTCTCGTACACTGAATGAAGAGGTTTTCATGATATTCGTCATAAAATGTACTCATATGCATCAGTTCTAGTCCCGCAACTTTGATTTATAACTAAAAAAGGCATAACTACCACAATTTAAAAGCTACATGTGCTACAGTGAAAATAATTATGGAATTTCGAAAATGATCTCGAACACTGGCTACGTGAAAAGAGATCTCGTGCACTTGTGTTTTTATACTTGTTAGATTCGCTGACGAGTTTTGTAATGCTAGGCGGTTTATTGTGTGTATGCGATGTACTTATGAATTTTGGTCATTTGTAGGTGCCGGTGAAGTTTCTATATAGCTACCAACACAATACGGGTAACATGTTGGATAAGGTTTTCCTCAGTTTTTACTTATTACTGCAGATAGATATAAGGGATGATTATATGTAATGTAGATCGGATGGCTTACATGTCACGAGAACGAACCCCGAGTGTGCCTCTAAATGACATAACAAGCGAAATCATTGCAACATATGTTTTGTATCATGTATATGTTTGTATGTTTTGCTTTGTCCCGAACTATGAACAAAACAAAATTATCATAACCAATCGGAGGGTGGGTGTGTCTAGGCAGCAGTGCGATAAGTAACCGTGCGACAATTAAGCTGTGCATCATATCAGTTTTACTGTTTTTTCAAACCCGACAGCGAAATGTCTCCGCTATGATACGTTATTTGAAAGAATATAAAGAAAACAAAGTAACGTCTGCACATTTTCAAATTACAAGTATATTCAAAATTTTCCTTGACTTCATATTTGAAAATATATAAATATTGTCTGATTTGAAATGTACTTCGTCATTTCGGAAACATCTTTTGGTGCAACAAGAAGTTTTACAATGTTGTATAGTATACACAGTTTCGTTGTGTTTTCAGAGTTACTTGTATGTTTCTATTCTATTTCAGGTATTAAGAAGATTTTTCTTGAGCGAGGCACAATTTTCAAAACGGTAGAGACATTTCGGCAGCTCGAATCGAATATCCTCATACACTCATGGCAGTACCGTTGCTTCAGAAAGCTCTTTATGACGTGAAGAAGTAACTTGAAGCGTCACACACACGTCATACCGACTTTAATAAACACATGAGACATGCATCTGGGATATTAGTATTTACATGTTCAACATGAGGAATCAAATCAGAACTTGTAGAGCATGAATACAGCTGCAGAAAAAGACTAACCAATCTAACATGGTTATGAAAAATCAGGTTTAAAACTATTGTGACAGGTGAATTCACTCAAAATCTTAAATGGTGAATTGGTTGCATCCTTCATGTGCCATTTTAGAGAGCATGATTCCTCTATATAATATATTTAACGTTTTAGTTTTACCACTTTTAACATTTCAATATTATAATAGTTTACAAAATGAAATCATAAAATGTCAAGACATGTGTTAGTGTGTATTCCATTCGCTTTGGAAAAAAACTCTTTTTCAAAATAATAATGCTATTATTATATTTTGGGATGGCGGTTGACTGTCCTCCTTGAATGCTACTTTCCCTGTCCGATCTGTGTTTGTTTATCGTTTTGAAAATACTTTGACAATATTAGGTCAAGCGACTGAATGACTTTTATGACCGAAACTATGTTGTCTAATTACATGTTTGATGTACTGCAAGGGCTGAACAAATATGAAGCACGTTGTGAGCGTGTGATTTATATTTTTTAAGTTGCATATTTAATGATCTCATTATTAGATCACTAGAAGCTGAGATGGGCTATTGTGATCACATTATGTTCGTCCTGCAACATATTCTTATGATCTCGTTCACATCTTAATTTTGTATTGGATCTCAATGAAACGTGTTCAGAATGTTCGAAAGGCATTCAGATACGACCATTAGTAATGGAGTCATAGTCCCTGAATGTGTATATTTGTGAACCGAATTACATCTCCATTTTTCATGAGAGGATTTAGAAATTTGTATGTCTAAATTCTAAATAATTCATATATTTCGTCTTATAAACACCTCCCCATTTTATCAAACCTTGATATTAATCGGATCTGTAAAAGATCTACATTTTGAAAACCAGTGAGATCGTTGTTTTTTTAAATAATAAAAGATAGTGCCTTTGAATTTTTGACAGACCTTAGCCTGCCCCGAAATTACCCGAGGCAAATCCCTACCAGCGGGGTCTGAGGACATGACTGTTGTTTTCCTTTGTTTTAGTGAATTCCCGTGCGAAATTTTCAGTTTTATGTTGGACAAATATATTTTAGTGATTTTATTTAATTGATTTTCCATTTGAATGCCTATTTCAATGTTTGGTAACTTCCCAAAATTCTACCGAGCCCTCAGAGTAACTACGGGACAGTTTGAAGAAAAAATATATACATTTGATATTTGTGAAGCTTGGTCAAGATTCAATGATAACGAATCATTTATAAATTTTCAACCGAGATGAGTGCACATATAAACAAAAGAAAGTTAATGCCTTCCAATGTCATCGCTTTAGGTCTATTTGGGTCTCTTGGATGGGCTATTTTGCTTTGTTAAACTTGTGTTCGATACTTATTTGCTTGCACTAAGAATACTGATTGTATTATGTATATCGCTGTAAATAAGTTAATCGTTACATTTCGTTTCGAAAATGTTTCAACTACTTTTTATTGTTCATGTGTAGTATTACGCAGTTTATTATGATTGTGTGATATACATATTGTTTAATATATCCAGTACACTGAACTGAATTAACATATTGTTAAACTTTAACTCCAAATGAATTTGTATTCTTTTTGACTTTACATTAATTTTGTCGGATGCATTCAACACTGCATAATTACAAAAATACGTTAAACTTCAAATATTTTTATTATAAGAACATCTGAGGTATACAATTCTTTATTGAAAGTCTAAATGACGTTTTTTTCTGATCTTTTCTGGTGACAAACACTGCACATGTACATACTGATAGGCATCCCTGGCACCTAACCGGCGTTTATGTAAGGTAAGCAGCCTCTGATAAGAAGCCAAGGGGACATACCCACAACGACCACACCTAAACTATTGTCTAGAGGAGCAATTTATTGAAGGTTTTAGTTTCGTCAAATGGTTTAAAATGCTCGTTTTGTGAGAAAACTTGCAGTAGGTCAAACATTTCTGCGTCAGTGGTTTCACCAAGGTGCTGTTTGGTGCCAGTAAATGGGCTGATGAGCAACAGCTGATGAGCAACTGGGGTCCTTTCGACCAATAAAGGTTGCCGCCATGTATAGCTTATTAATCGTTAGGAATAACGTAAAACGGTAAAGAAATCAGTTGAGATAAAACGCTTGACAATTTCTTTTTATCCAGTGAACGTTTTTATTCAGCGATATTTATTTCTAACATATTACATTGTGTCTTATGGGCATTGCTGTCATGGAAAAACCCCACATACATTCCGAGCAGACGCATCGTCATGAGTATCAGAACTCATGGACAATTAATAAATATTAGAATATTTAGACAAATGCAAGTTGCAATAAATGTCCAGCTTCTATAAACAAAGTCTTGTTGAAAACAATTTAATTTCATAACGTCTTTTTCATTTAAAAACTAAGACACCGCATTGGAGTGGCATTTTATTACTACTAATACTACCGAATTCTCATGTTGGTTCTCTATATGAACTACTACTGGCCCCTGAAATGATCAATAATGCATAAGTGCATCGCATAAACAATATACACCGTAAAACTAACGCACAAGTGTACGAGATCTCTTTTCACGTAGCCAGTGTTCGAGATCATTTTCGAAATGTCATAATTATTTTCACTGTAGCGGATGTAACTTTTAAATTATGGTAGATATGACGTTTTTGTTTATAAATCAAAGTTACGGGACTAGAACTGATGCAAATGAGTCCATTTTAAGACGAAAATCATGAAAACATCTTCATTCCAGTGTACGAAACCGACTCAAAAAATTACATTTCGGAATTGGTGGCGGCTTAAACAAAAAATCTGTGGAACATTCATCTCCAATCAAAGTGACAGAATAAAGTGCAGAACATTCCGGATACTTAAGGCTATATTACATGAAAATGCGTGAAGTAATAAGGAAAATATAAAGAAAATCTTACTTCGAAGCGGGTTGTTTTTCCATCGGTGACGTCATTTTCAAACCACGTGATCCCCCACCTTATATTACAAAGATCAAAAATAATTGTTGTTGTTTCCAATGTCCAGGGTGTAATTTGTGGTACTTTGTACTTGGCAATCAAATTTAGGTCGAATTCAGTGTCTCTTAATGTTGGTTTAATACGAAGACCAAATGGTCGAATGGCCTTCGGTTTTCGATCAAAAAGAGGTTCATAACTAGGATTATGAGACAGTGATGGTTCATTAGCTACAACATATGGACTTTCGGCTGGTGATGTACGAAAGGCTCCTAAGGGGAGTCGTAATCCTTGATTATGTATAGGATCGAGCATCTTTAAGTATGACTTCCGAGTCGATCCATATACTATCGAGCCGTAGTCCAGCTTGGATCTGATAAGAGATCTATAAAGTCTTAAAAGTACTTTACGATCTTTTTACCCAATTAGTGTTTGCAACAACTTTAAGTAAATTAAGAGCTTTAAGAAACTTGGCCTTCAAATATGGTATACACCATACTTGAAGGTGTGGTATAAACGTTAAGTTACGGTCGAAAATAAGACCAAGGAATTTTGTCGCATCCGCTACTGGTATGGGTGACCCATCCAGTGTTAGATGAGGGTCTTCGTGATGTTTACGTAGTTGACAAAAGTGCATACAATTAGTTTTAGATTTAGAAATAATAAAATCATTTTCATCCGACCAGGTCTGAAGTTTATTCAGACATGTTTGAAGTTGTCTCTCAATAGTGTTCATGTTCTTTGCACGATAACGTATTACAAAGTCGTCAATATATAGAGAGCAATTCACTCCTGGATTGATGCATTTAACTATACTGTTAATTACAATAAATTAAGTAATGAAATGGACGATTAATCCTCCACCTGTACAATCAACTTTCAAAAAAGGCAAACTTCAGCAAAATTTTAAAGTACTAGTTTTCCAGAAATCGAAGAGAAAGGAGGATTAATCCTCGCCCCCACATTCATGTTTTAATATTTTATTCAACAAAGCAGAGCTAAAACATCACTCAAGACGTTGTTTAAAGAGAAAGGAGGATTAATCCTCGTCCCGCATATCCATGTTTGCAAAAAATATCAGATGAAATCAATTACTGAAAATATGCATTAGTTGAGTTTTCTACAATAAATTAAAAAATGAATTTGCTGACAGAAGTTTACCAGCAGGCAATATAACAGATAACGATTTACATGTGAAAGAAGTGGAGATAATTAATATTTTAAAGATACATATTAAATGTGTGTTGTCTACAAGTGATGTTGTGTTCCATAATAGAGAAGATATGTCTGGCAGTTCTTATGAAATGATGACCGTTTCATACATATTTAATTTTAAAATAACTATTTATGTCACAAATGAAACAATAGTTAACAATCTTAGAACGTTATTCATATAACAAAGCACCACAAGATAATTTTAATCTTCTGATAAATAAGGAGCAGCTGTTTCAGCAAAAATTTAGTTTAAAGGCATATCAAGCAGAAAGCTATTTTGATTGTGATAATGGCTTCAACTTTAATAAATATAATACGACAAGTAATTCTATGTTCGATTTGTATGTTCAGAAGTCGCATTCCGATATCTCTCAATGCATAAGACCAAGAACAAGATCACTTGCAGATGTTTGTAGCAGTAGTGTGATAAATGAATTTAAAACCTTAATAGTTTCTGAAATTGACCAGAGTAATTAATCATCCTTTGATATAAAATGTACAGAGTTTACTTTAAAAGAAAAAGAAGAAGTAGAAACTCTGCGTTGTGAATCATTCAATTATAGTCTTAAATATTGTCAAGAATCTCATTTCGAAAAGATGTGTTTGTCAAATTTATTTGAATTTTTAGAATGTCAGACATGTTGTTGAAAAAAGTAATGTTGAATATCTTATGTTCTTGATGAAAATGCTGACAGCAAAGATACCATTAGAAACATATTATATAAATTATATCATGATATTGGAATACACAACAAAATTAAGTATTTAGTTGTTGTGGGTGAAGGCAATACGTATGGTTTATTGATAAATTTAAACAATGACCTAAAACATGAATTGGAATGGCTTTTGTCATACCCTGGAGATTAACATATTTTAAAAAACGTTCAAGGTATAATTATATTCAATCTGTTGAATAGTGTTCAAATTATGATGTTTGGAGAAACAAAGACAAACTTGTTAAACGAAAGTTCATGCTGCAACAATGCCTGTCTCTCATTGACATACCTCAGTGTAATAAGTGGATTTTTCCATTGTAAAATATGGTTAGTAAACTACTATAGAAATACATATTATATTAAAATTGCCATTAGTGATCAACATTTGTTGTGATCGTGCTTAGTGGGGCGGGGTGACGGGTGGTGTCAATGTGGTGTCTACCTGTAGCAGTGAGCTCAGTGTTCTACTTTATTGTGATAGCACAATAGAATACCATGCCATAGGTACAGCATCATACCTCACCCAGTCACATACTGACAAGGGGCTAATCAGTCATAGACATATTAGTACCATTTGTATATGCCCGTTTGAAAAAGCAGGAAATGGTATGGGGTTGTCCGTGCATCCATCCTTCTGTTCGTCCGTAAACTTGAAACTTGATTGGTACATTGCGTTAGGAAAGAAGAGGAACCCTATTGTTTTGGAGTCAATAGGTCAAAGATCATGGTCGTTATGACCTTGTATGCTTATACACCTTCCTCACGATAACTTCAAAAATGATAACAACACCCACACTCACCAAACTTCATCGGTACCTGTCCCTAGGTGAGAGAAGGAACCCTATTGCTTCTCGCATCAGTTGCCGGTTCAAATCACACTTCGAAATTCACTTGTAAGTGAGAAAATGTATATTCTTACAGACTGCGAGAGGTATAAGGTACTTGTTCTACCGAGGAAAAAGTGAGTGGTCTAACTCCACCATGACACAATCGACTGTCATCATGTTTTATACCTAACTTGAATTTCATGCCAATGTATGGATTTTCTTTGAAGTAATGACCAACAGTTCACCGTTGTCATTGTAAATTTTGCTGAGTGTACATGTATATACTTCCGCAATAAGTGACCACTAGGTACAGGTGTTAACATTAACAGAAATTCATTGGTAGATTATACTTAGCGGTACAGGAAAGTTGTATGGCAACATTCCATGTAACTTTCTCAGTTTTTCCCCAACTTAAGGACAATAGTTATGGTAATCAAGATTGTAGTCTGCCAAGCTGTCATACATTTTGGGACAGACAAGACACGTGTTACAGGCAGTCACCGTGTAGCAATAGTCCCGTTACCGTTACTTCTTTATGTGTCATGCGATTCCACTAATATTATACAGTATACACAAATGTTACCATAACTCAAAGGTGAAAATAACTGCTGAATTTGCTTCTTTGTTATTTATAAAAAACATATTACATCTAGTAGATGTATTATAAAACTACACATTGAACATGTTAACATACATGTTCTTCATATATTAACAGACCACTAATTCTGGAGGTTTTTTTTTTATTTATAAAAGATGGTTTTGTGTAACTGCTAATGGGTGCAAACGAACACAATATGTCTCATTATAAATTGTTTCTGATATTTTAACTTCATGTGGAATGCAGTACATTTAAAATCTAGTGAGGTTGCAGCAGGAAGAAATACGTATGTAACAGGTCATGATCATACGCTGTCTTCTGCGCTCCCGTTTTAAGATGATCTGCATGTTTTCACATTTAGAGTTATATTTCATTTATTTCTTTATGTTCTTTTAACATTTCTCAACATTATGTTCATATTCAAGTTAGCAGATGTTTACAGTTATGTAGCTGTAGATAGTTGTTAACAGTGAACTTCGGATTTGTGTTTTACATTGTTTTTAGTAAATTTATTTAACTCAAAATTAACAAAATATTTTCAAAATCCACTGTCACTTTTAAGCAAGCATTCATCATTAATACAATAATTTCATTGGCTGAGCACAATGTATTCAAAAAACAGTAAATGAAATAGATATGAATCATGAATTCTATCTTATAACAGATAACTAAACACTAAGAGTACCATGATCATGATGGTTTATGAAAAAAAGCAATATATACAGTTTAATAACCAGTGTTTTTTTAGATATGGGAACTACATGTATCTCCCGAGGTAGAGAAATGGCCCTGATATAAGAACGAGTGCGGAGCAGGAGTTCTTATATCAGGAGCCATTTCTCTACCTCGGGAGATATTTCAGTATCTCAAAAACACTGGTTATTAAACTATATATTACAGAATTTAAAATGATATTTTATTAATGTTTTTAATGATTCACGCCTTTTTACACCAGTTTGAACGAGAACGCCAAGACAACGTTACGTCATGCAGACAAAACAAGTGGAACCGGAACTCTTTCGTTAATTTCCGTAATCGGTATTCCCTAGTGGCGGAATCTGAGGACGACGTCTGTAAAACAATCGGAACGTCATTTGGCGTTCCCGCCACTGACCGAAAAGGCCGATCAATGTTCGGAGATATTTCGCAGTAGATCAAACGAGTAGATATAGCTTTTCTATTCCCAGTATTTCCTATACAAATCACAGACAAATATGTAATAAAAAACAATATTTATATCCTTGGTATAAAAAAAAGAACCAAAATGTATAATTAAATTTGTAAGCCAGAATATACATACGACTATTAACATAAATATATCGGTGAATTGATACACAGTTTAGACATTAAAATGCTGTTTTTTTAATTTGAACCAAAAAAGACAGAGAAATGATATCTCAAATAATCATGTACGGGTCTTTGCTGAAAATTTGCAAAACTGTATTAAATAGCGGCAGACATAGTCAGTGTCGAATGCAATGTATACACTTTACACCTATAGATCGTTTGGTATTTTGCCATTTTCTTTAATTCTGTATCGTTATTCATTCAAATTTAAAACGGTTTCAGGCTGAACTTGTTTACAGGTGCCTCTATCTAGTGAAAAGGGCATTCACAAATTTCGTTGTGCATTGTATCTCATTTATTGTCAAGCTTGTTTACGGATCTCCACTTAGCGATCAAAATGTCGTCCGGGTGTATGTGTGTCACTTCATCCATCCGTTCATTAGTCCGTTCGTCCATGCGTTCAATTTTCATTTCTTAATATCTTCTTCATTACATGCAGTAATTTCAACAAACTCCACCAAAATCTTCATTATATGAATCCAACAACACATGCACAATTTAGGGTCGCTGTGACCAACTTTCGACGAAATATAGGTCACGTCCTTTCTCTACGACATGCATATCTGCTTTTTTCTTCCAGGATTTTCACCAAATTTCATCAGAATGTTCCTTATATGCCTCTAACATAATGTGCAATATTTCGGGTCGCTGAGACCTACTTTCGACGAAATATAGCTGACGTCCTGTCTCCGATACGACATGCATCCCTCACTGTTAATGACATTAATTTATTATCTCTTGGGATTGACATTGGTGTTGGTCAAATCAAATTATTGACCTTTATAATAGGGCTGGACATGTAGGCCGTGGCCTTTTAGTTATTAAAACCTTTTCACGATTTAATACTGACCCCTAGGCCATTTACGATATAATTTATCCTGAAGTATATATTTTTTTTTGTTTTCGCTTTTAAAGCAACATGTTTCCAATGTTATATAAATTATAACATTACGATTCCTATTCCATTGTTGAGCATCAATTATCAAGTCTGGTCCACTTTTTTTTTTTTACAGTATATAATTTATTAACAATCACATTTATTGTTGTAAAGCTCATGTAATAAGTAATGCCTTTGTAAACTGTGTCGTTCTGTTACATGTTGTACCTTTTCGCAGCAGCTAAGCAGTTCTGGAGGTGGGAAAGTTCTAGGCCCATTCTGCATATTGTTATTTCAGGTAGACACTCTGAGCCCAGAATGTTTATTCCTGTTAGTGGCATATCACATATTTTGTTGGTGTGGCGTGAAACTAAATTTTAATTCATGCCTTGTCGGATAGTTTGAAAAGCTATTGAATTGATAATGTTATCTTATATAATGGCTTTATTGCATAGCTTGTATCAATGTGTATATACGGGACACACAGGACGGCCTATTGTACATCCCCATCTGATGGACACATAGGCGATTGTTATCTTCAGGAAAAGACGTTCACTGCTTTGATAGAAGATTTACCACGTGTAACGGCTGTGTTGGCTTTCAAGATTACTTTAATAGGAACCTCCCACCTGCTTTAAGACCACCTGCTTTATAGTCTCTATCATCCAGACACACTCAAGCTAACTGCGAGCGCTAGCGAGTGTTTGGACTCGTAGTTCATTAAAATGTTTGACCGATAGTCGGCGACAAACGTCAAAACTGACTACGACATGACGTCATTTTGACCGCAACATGAAAGTGCATGTTGTATTACGCGCATCATTAATTCCAATGGGATGTGCATACGTCCTTATTAAATATACAATAAATTTCGTTTTTTTGTAGTTTTTAAAAACATAATATAATCTATATTACAAAATGATGTTTACAATTTAATTTTTAGTATTAATCGTGATCCGCTAACTGTTTGGTGGCACTTTTATTACACAACATTGCGCATAAGCTCACGTAATTTTTGACGCCGTCGTGACGTATGATTCCCATAGATTCCCATAACAAACTGAAGTTGACCAATCAGCGGACGGTGATTTGTTTTTGTCCACCTCTCGTTTTGCTGTCACACATTTTAAAGAAGCTTTACTCCAGACCATCGTATGGACTTCTTTGAGAGAACTCTCGCGAGGGGTCTGGATAATCGAGACTACCTGCTTTAAGAAATCACTATCAAATTAGCAATTGTAATTTTAATAAACCTGTATTATATTAGACACCACGTATAGATGCTAAGAGGTCACTTTTCCACTTCACTTCTCACCTCACGAAACAAACTAGTATACTCCGCCTTAAAACAAAGTTTAGGTTGGTATACTGGAATCAGTATATCCGTCTGGAAACGCTGTCCGCTTTTTAACTCTTTAAGATGTGTAGCCAGATGCATGGAACTTAACATGAAGACTGTCAATGGTGAGATAATGACCCCTATACACTTTGGGGTGAATATGTTTAAGGTCGGGCTCTCCACGACTCGATCATGAAAGCGCCTGTCAATTTTATTACTGTTTAAAATGCATAGATCTACACTCATGACACTTCACATGTACATGTCAACGTTCCTATCGCGGTATATCAGTCGGTCCTTATGAATGACACTTCACATGTACATGTCCACGTTCCTATCGCGGTATATCAGTCGGTCCTTATGGATGACACTTCACATGTACATGTCCACGTTCCTATCGCGGTATATCAGTCGGTCCTTATGGATGACACTTCACATGTACATGTCCACGTTCCTATCGCGGTATATCAGTCGGTCCTTATGGATGACACTTCACATGTACATGTCCACGTTCCTATCGCGGTATATCAGTCGGTCCTTATGGATGACACTTCACATGTACATGTCCACGTTCCTATCGCGGTATATCAGTCGGTCCTTATGGATGACACTTCACATGTACATGTCAACGTTCCTATCGCGGTATATCAGTCGGTCCTCATGGATGACAGTTTGAAATTTGTTTTTGTTAATCACTTTTCAACAGTTCTTTTGAAACAGTAATAATTGATCAGCAATTTTAGTGGGTGTTTCGTGACAAATATACTTTTTCATTAAGACCCAGTTGACACAGGGCGAAAGACATAGTCATAGTCTATCATTACAATAGGAGGTAGAATTCCCCTGATGTGACCTGCAGTCACTCAATACCATTGTTTTCAATTTAAATGGGGATCAAGAACATACTATCATTTGAAGTAATCATCTTTATCTCCATTGTTGTCATTGTTTGCTCATCATCATTCCTCATTTAAACCCTTTTGGCCCAAACCTGTTAAAGGCATTTAAAACACCATTCGTTCGTTCGTTTATGGATATATCCATTTCTTGATTTAGTATTATTTTATTTATTTATTTATTTATTATTTTTTTTTTTTTTTTTTATTTATTTATTTATTTATTTTTTTTTTTATTTATTTATTTATTCATTCATTCATTCATTCATTCATTCATTCATTCATTCATTCATTCATTCATTCATTCATTCTGTTTTTCTTATATAAGTCTAGTTTTTAGGCACGTGTTTCAGTAAAATAAGTTTTAATAACGATAGTAGGGTTTGTGTCCAGTATAATATGTTACTCTTACAATTATTAAAATCAAACACTATTTGAAGTTATTGTTTTATACATTGTATCAGAAAAGTCTTGTTTTATATGTAGTACCTGTCCGAACTTATTTTCATAGAGGTCTATATTAATGACTTTTTTTGTTGGCAGATATTATGTTAAATGTCTAAATCCTACATTTTATAGTTTATCACACATTGTTCTTATTACATTTTATGTAGTACTATTGTATTTACTCTTATTACATACATTGTATGTAGTACTTTTGTATTTACTCTTATTACATTTTATATAGAACTATTGTATTTACACTTATTACATTTTATGTAGTACTATTGTATTTGCATTTATTACATTTTATGTAGTACTATTGTATTTACTCTTATTACATTTTATGTAGTACTATTGTATTAACACTTATTACATTTTATGTAGTACTATTGTATTTACTTTACTCTATATGTACATTGTGTTATGTACACACATGTTAGTATACATATTTAAAATTCCAAAAATAAGGTTTCAGTTGTTGCTGAAGAATATATATTACAAAGAACAACTTCTTTTTTGTGCCACCACAAATGTGGAGGGGACAACTGAATGTTGTTTAACGGCTCATCAACACAGTACAGGTTATTTAGAGCCGCCCCAGAGAGAGGGGAAGGATACATAGGAATCCGGGAACCTGCCTTACTCTTATTATCGAATAGATTCCTATGGTTCTTTAACGTGCTCGGAGGATAGACCGATACACGGGACCGCCCGGTTTACGTCCCCATCCGACGGACGAGGCTAAGGGGACAAATATGTTGCACTAAATCAGCGTCTTCTAGTTTTTATACGTTATTAGTAACACCAATTTGTAGTACACCTCCAAACTTCTTACACTAAGCACATTGTTTACCAGCAGGGCCATGGACACATATTTATACCCCCTACTATCACAAAGTGAAGTAGGGGTGGGTGGGGGCTATATGGAAAGCATAATGTTCATAACGGCGCAACCTGTCCCGTCGGGACCCGTCGCGTCCCGTAACATATTTATATTACTTGTATTTCTCAAACAGTTGGGAATAATTTGTTTTGAAACCTCATATACGCATAACAGCATAATTACAGAATCATTGCTCTTTCTTTGACTGAAACACGTCGCATCCCGTAACACATTTTTATTACTTGCATTTCTCACACATTTTTGAATGGGTTATTCTCAAACATCATATACACATTACGACTGGTTACCTTATGTCCCTTTACATTACACATTCATGTTTGCCTAATTTATTAAAAAATTAGTGCCCGTTGTTTCACTTAGACTTTTACACTCTACATATATAATGTCCCTTAACTCATTTTTCTGAAAGAGTTTCAAATGGATAATTCTCAAACTTCATATACACATAACAACTGATGACCTCATAACCCTCTACATCACACACTGTAGATTGCCTAATTATTACAGAGTTATGGTCCTCTGTTTGTCTTAGAATACTCCAGAATTCCACTCTAATATTGTATAATAAACTTCATGTGCCTTTTACTTCAAAAGTATTCACCACCTTCAGTGATAGTTGTAGTTAAGGGGCTGGCTTGGCCCCAGTTGATCGCTTGGCAGACTTTCAATCGGGAGGACCTGGGTGCAAGCCTCACTAGCACCACTGAATTTTCGTCAGTGTGTTCTTGGGCAACACATTTTACCCTATCACCGCCTGCCGCATGGGAACATAAACCAGGTGGTTCCATGTATCGGAGTTTATCTTCTGAGCATGTTAAACAACCATATGAATCTATTTGCTAGTAACAGTAGGGCAGGTTCCTGGATACCTATGTACCTTTCCATATTTCTTGGGTGACTGTAAATAACCTATAATGTGTTTGTGAGTGTTTAAACATCATTTAAACCAATTTAAAAAACTAACACTAAACTTAATGTTTCTTATTTCCTTTGTTTACCCGTCAGATAAAAAAAATATATGCCCTGTGTGGTTCCCGGGCAAGAATAGGGTCATTGCTTATCCATGTAGAGGGGTAAAATCCCCCATGAATTCATGTTCATTGTGTCATCATTGCCATGTTCAATAAAGGTCTTCATCACCATGCCTGTATTGTTTCAGATGCTACTTGAGTGCTGGCAGAAATCAATGATCAGGGTCAAGTGATAAATGGAGTGTTTACAACAGATTTGCAGGAACACGGGTGAGAAAGTTCTAGGCCCATTCTGTATATTTTTATTTAGATGTAAATGCAGAGTGAGCCTACAATGTTCATTCCTGTTGGTGCCATATAAATGTTTGTGTTGGTGCACGTAAAATGCCGATGCAACTCAACTAAAATTATGAACATCTCATAATCAGTACAGGTCCTAATGCATTATGTTTGTATATTTGCTTGCATTCCATTTTAGTTCCAAATGCAATTAATGCATTTGTTTTCCATTTACTTCATTTATATCAATTCACTTGCATTCATGAACGCATTCAGTCTTAATGAAAGAATAACTGCATTTCGCCATACTTTTAATGTTTCCCATAGAAGTTGAGTTATGTACATATCTAATGACATAAAGTGTCATTGGTCCTTTATGAAGTAGTCATAATGTGCATATAAATCCAATATCCCATAATTACAATATCCCATAATTACCTAATTTTGAACAACGTGCAGATTGCTTCAAAACACAATATTGTTATATTATGCATGTTAATTATGCAATGCACAGAGTTAATAATAAAAATAGAGGTTCGGAATACAAAATATGTAAAATGCATCTTAAAAAATGCACTCATCTGTGTTCAATTTCTTGAAATATCAATCGTAAGTGATCGCCTATGATTAACTGTTAATTTAGCATATTAAACAATGAATTTTGCATTGATGAGCATGCACTCATTTTTTCTGTTGCCTTCAGTGCAGCCCCGTGCAGTTCCCACGCAAGAATAGGGCCACCACAATTTGCAGCAACTCTGCAGTTCTGCATGTGAGAAGGTTCTACGCTCATTCTGTATATTTTTATCTACAAGTCAATGGAGAGTGGGTCTGGAATGTTCATTCCTGTTGGCGCCATATAACTGTTTTCAGTTGGTGCATCGTAAAATCCAAACAACCTTCAGTGCATATACTTTGTTCATCAGTCCATTTGCATTTATTCTGCATTATGAGGTACTTCAATGGATTACAGCCTGTATATCAATGTTTACAAATAATTAAAGATTGTGGACATTGATCAATATGTCGATGCTCTGATTTGCAACATGCTATAACCATATGTTTTCTTTCATGTTTTATCAATATTTTGTTCACAAATGCAACATCATCACAGTCTTGTAAAGTATAGAAATATTAAAGTATTTGGAAATTACACGCACCATTTTATATTCATTTGTATGGCTATAATTGTGGTTACTTTGGTGAAGACAGTCCTGTGTTTTGTGTGGCATCGCTACCACAGTGTTTACAAATGCACAGCAGGCTGGCAGTTAGAAAATACACTCGCTGTGTTTTGTTTGGCATCGCTAACAAGAATATGAACCACAGTGTTTACATATGCACAGAAGGCTTGACGGTAGAAACTACACTTGCTGTGTTTTGTTTGGCATCGCTAACAAGAATATGAACCACAGTGTTTACATATGCACAGAAGACTTGAAATTAGAAAATACACTCGCTGTGTTTTGTTTGGCATCGCTAACAAGAATATGAACCACAGTGTTTACATATGCACAGAAAGCTTGAAGTTGGAAACTACACTCGCTGTGTTTTGTGTGGCATCGCTAACAAGAATATGAACCACAGTGTTTACATATGCACAGAAAGATTGAAGTTAGAAAATACACTCGCTGTGTTTGTGTGGCATCGCTAAGAAGAATATGAACCACAGTGTTTACATATGCACAGAAAGCTTGAAGTTAGAAACTACTGTCGTTGTGTTTTGTGTGGCATCGCTAAGAAGAATATGAACCACAGTGTTTACATATGCACAGAAAGCTTGAAGTTAGAAACTACTGTCGCTGTGTTTTGTGTGGCATCGCTAAGAAGAATATGAACCACAGTGTTTACGTATGCACAGAAGGCTTGAAGTTAGAAACTACGTGTGGCATCGCTAAGAAGAAATGAACCACAGTGTTTACATATGCACAGAAAGCTTGAAGTTAGAAACTACACTGTCGCTGTGTTTTGTGTGGCATCGCTAAGAAGAATATGAACCAAAGTGTTTACATATGTACAGAAAGCTTGAAGTTAGAAACTACTGTCGCTGTGTTTTGCGTGGCATCGCTAAGAAGAATATGAACCACAGCGTTTACATATGCACAGAAAGCTTGAAGTTAGAAACAACTGTCGCTGTGTTCTGTGTGGCTTCGCTAACAAGAATATGAACCACAGTGTTTACATATGCATAAAAGGCTTGAAGTTAGAAACTACTGACGCTGTGTTTTGTGTGGCATCGCTAAGAAGAATATGAACCACAGTTTTACAAAGCATTTGTGAACTTCACAAACCTTTGTAACCATCAACAATTTGTTACTTCAACGACAACAGTCAATAATGTTTATACACCAAGATTGAATTATGCTTTGTAATTGATACAAGTTTAAAATGTTGATACTTAAGACAATTTAATAGTACACTAATTCAAACGTATTTTATATAATCCTGAATACTGCCTTTGGAATGTGTGTACGTGCAGCTATGTATACATCAATAACAATGTCTGCCACTCGACACAAGAAGCTTCTTTTTTTAAAAAAGATTAACAGTAGCATTTATATTTGCGATAGTAGCTAACATACCATATATTTCTGTATTAAGGTAAACACAGTCATTAAATTATAATTTGTATGCGATGGCAAATTGTCCTTTGGTTAACGTCGTCACCCTTAGCAGCACTTTCTGTGAAACTGCTGCATTTTTTGGAAATTTTAAAGGGATGCTTCTGTATGCTTCAGTACCTTACATTAGAGCAAATGTGGTCATGTGACCTTTCAAAATGGCCCCCATTACTAAAAATAGCCAAAGTCTTTTTCTCAACAACTGCTACGTACAGTTTATTTTTAGTCTTTAGAATCGATCGCTGGGTGTTAAACTATCATCTTCTTGTTTCCAATTTATAGAAGTCCCTTACATTAGTCAAGATTAGGCGAGTGACTCTTTTAAAATGGCTGCCGTTAATAAAAATAGCAACAAGCAGTAATCTTCTGAACAAATGTTACATAAATTTTGATAATTCTTTTTGAGAAATGTTTGATAGATACTAAACTCTAAAGTCACAAATATCCATATATGTGTCTATGTAAAATCTGTATATATACAAATGTTTCACAAACTAATCTTTGTCAACCTGTAAGTTGTACATAGACGTGTTGAGAAAAGTATTGGATATTAAATTATCTTTCCAAAGATGTCTAAATAACGGATGTACACTGGATTCTAAATATTTCAGGAATTAACTGTTGTTAAACTTTAACATTCACATAGGCATAATGGGAATAGCTTCAACAATATTCTTTTCTGCAATCACAAAGCATACAGCTCTCATTTAAGCATGTAGCAATAGCCAAAGGTCATCTATCGAATTTGTTGAAATTGTGACTATCGGGGTAATATTTTGCTGTGCCCTAAAGCTCACAGTTTTACGTAAAGTTGTACAGGAAATTCAGGAAACCAAATTCAATTTAAATGTTAGCAATTCCTCAATTTTGGAGTTATATAATTACAAAAATGTGACACAAATGTATTATACAATGAAGAAAATCCGACCAACTGGGACATACCTGATTATGCAACTGACAAAAATATGGGTGTCATTTACTACCCATAGCTGTGTGATTTTTCTCGAGCCAGTATATGGATCTCTACTTGCCAATCAAAATGTCGTTGTGGTGTCTGTATGTCCGTCTTTTTGTTAGTCCATCTGACTTTCATTTTATATCTGCTTCATTACTTGCAGGATTTTTACAAAATTTAATATATAGATCCAACATCTGCTATGACATGCATTTAACATCATGTGCAAAATTTCGGGGCGCCGTGATCTATTTACTACAAAATATAGATCACGTCCAGTCTGCGTTGCGCAATGAATATCTTTCTTCTTTCTTAAGAACTTTCACCAAAATTTACCACAATGTTCCTTATATGCATCTAGCATCACGTGCAAAATGTCCGGTTAATGTGACCAATTTTGAACAAAATATAGGTCACGTCATGTCTCCGCTAACACATGCATCCCTCACTGTTAATGACATTAATTAAATTAAATATTAAGTGTACGAATATGTCATCCGATCGACGTTGGTGTTGGTGAAATTATAAATCTGGACAACTTCGCCATAGGCCTCATCATGTAGGTTGTAGCCTTGTTGAAATTGACACAATTTAATATATTAAAATATTTTCCTGATATCAGCTACCCTGTTTTCTCACTGACTCGTATACAGATACTTTTTTTTTTTTATAATGTTTACCATTATTATTTGCAATTGTTAAAAAATAGTATATAACTTTTCCAAAAAACAACAACTGCGGGACTATTAACAGTTGGTTGTAACAGTACATGTACCATTAATATAAAAAACTTTCTTACCGAGTACTCAATTGGTACCTGCTAAAGGGTATTGCCCTACATGACCCTATAGTACTTCGAACATGTCCCAGTCTTACTGGACTCACATTACAAGTCAAGAATTATATGCCTTCTTAACTTTATATTTTAAAAAGTACGTTATTATGTATACTCAGTTGCAAAAAAACTGGACACTTTGAGAATGTTACTTTACACCCTATCCTCTTTATCAAGCAACAGTCCCTTAATGATTCGACCTATTGAAAAACAAATGACAACATGATATTGGCAATGGAATTATAAAATCTTTGGTACCAAACATGGTATATTCATTTTGGAATTTGTCAATTTAATTCTAAAAAAAACGTTATACAATTAAATCTTAACATAACCCAGTGTCAACTGTCTTTTGAAACTCAGTATATTTACAATTCTAACTGTAATTGAGTAAATGATTATTGTTTATGTTTATGTACCATGCCTAGCTGTGTATATAATCGCCATATTCCGGATGAACGATTTTTCACAGAGCTATGGCCCCTTATACATAACTTTATCAAGTAAGCGTCCACACGCCCACTTGGGCCTTTTTTTGTTGTACTTGTTGTTTTAGAAATTGAAATGCTATAAGTATTTCCGGTTATATTTCATTAAATGATATTTCAATAGTTGCCAATTTGCAGTGACACATTTTGCCAATATTATTTTGCTGGTAGCTGCGATAAGCATAGCTCTGATGGTGGTTACCTATGATGCGGTCCTTTATAGAATAGGTTGGTATCGGGGTCAACCCCATCGATAGAGTCTTCTGAAGATATCAAGCTATGCCTGAATAAACAACCGGCGTATTTCAATAGACTAAACCTTAAATACCACACGTCCATGCATAAAACAAAGAGAACATATCGTTGATCTAGGAAATGTTTCAGTAGATATTTCTTGAATGTTTATCTTTTGAAATATCGCCCGCTGCGTCATTTCTTATTTGTAAACTTAAACCTGCCCACAACTGACACAAATGAACAACGTTAACCAGAAATTGTCAGGTGTGTCAGTAGGGTGGAGTTAATATTTCCAAATATTGAAGGAGACGTCGCAGGAGAACGAAATTTCTCCGAACGTAAAGAATGAAAAGTAGGGAAAATAACAATGGCATTCTAACATCGACTATATCGACATGTCATTCATTTCGTGAGTTTTATGCATGCAGGTGTCGTATTTAAGGTTTCTTCTATTGAAAAACGGTGGTTATTTATGCAGGCATTGCGTGATGCCTTTAGAAACATACCTATTAGTAAAGGCATAGGAATGGTGGCTCTATGGTAGGTACATGCTACCATAACAGCTATGATTTACACGTCTAGTACATGACATATAATGAGTTGCTGGTACATGCCATATATTGTGTTTCTGATTCATGGCACATAATGTGTTGCTGGTACATGCCATATATTGTGTTTCTGGTATATGGCATGTAATTTGTTGCTGGTTATGGCATATTGTGTTGCTGCAAGACTTTGGTTTAGTGCAGTACTCGGATAACAAAAGCCTGTAACTTTCAAACGTCATACACTTACATGTACATGATAGCAATATCATGACCGTGACCTACTTTTCGCAATGTTCATTTACATCAGTAACTTCATACACGCATTTGCATGCCAGGAGTCAGTCCATACAAAAAGTAATATAATATCAATGACCTTCACCTACTTTTCATACTATGTTTAGTTGATTTAGTTGTCAGTAACAGCCAATACTCTGCAGTTCTCCTAGTTAGAAGGTTCTAGGCTCATTCTCCATAATTTAACTCGATGTAAATGGAGAATGAGCCTGGCATGTTCATTGCTGTTTGGGCCATATCACCTTTCTTGTGTTGTGTTTGTTGTGTTGTCTGTGCGGGAGAAAACAAAATTCAGCTATGAAGCTTTAAAACGTTTAACAGCTTTCAAATTTATACACAACAACATCTACATGAAAGCAAGATGTCATTATTAAAAGGATGTCGGTGACACTAACATTTACATATATGTATACACACTTAATTGAACTTTGTCACTGACAGCACTTTACAGGGGGCATCCATGTCCCATTGATATGATATTAAAAAAAAAAAGGTTTATATACTTAACAATTAAATAGTTATATTAACTGTTATTAATTCAGTTGTAGTGACTTTTTACTATTTACATAAAAGCAGCAAAACCGTAGGGAGGCATTTTGCTGTTGATTGTTTCCTTAAATAAGCTAACCCGCCAAATGACGCAAAATTACACTACTAAACCGTTTGCCAAAACTCTACGAAGGTGTTCATGACATATAATAATGTATGTGTGCCGATTAAAAGTATATAAACAAAACGTGCATACGTTCTTAATATACCTGTGATTGAATATGTGTAAAATGAATTATGAGTTGGTAGCCCTTAATTTAAAGCTCCAGTTTTGGGGTTTGACCTGGCTGGTTAAAGCAATTTATTTTGTGTCAACAGAGTTTGGATTCTGAAAATGTCTTAAGTTTTGTATGTACCTGGTTGACAGTAGGTTTACACAGGGGGGGAAACTGTTGTAAAATTGGGCTGTTGTTGGTGGCATAGCAATTTTAATACTTTGCAATTGTTAACAGTTTTACAATTCGGTATATATTACCAAATGTTAACCTTTTCTGATAGATAGGAAGCCAAGCAAATCAAGTGTTGAAAATGACATCTGTAAGCTCTACTGATTGAAGATCAGCACAGCTTAATGCGATAGTGTGTTGTTCACTGTCCTATTTTATAGCTTATTTTCCGAATTGACTTGCAGGATTTTAACATATTTCACAAGAGTTGCATTATTTTGTCTGGTCCTACCTGAAATTTAGTTGTATGTCAATGGCAATATGGACATCACCGCTAAAAGTAGATTTGAAATGGTCACCTGCAGTCTCGGTGAGATTATCAATTGTAATCATGTTCGCTTACAGCGCTTATAGGTTTTTGACCTCTTATCTTTCTTGACTTGTTATTTTTTTGATAGCTACATGGCCATAAAATAAATGTATATATTTGCAAAGATGTCTTGTCTTTTAATAGTTACCACTGCACATATAGTGAATTATCCAGTCATATTCCTCTAGTTATAGAATGTCCAACGAGTTGTTACGAGCATACATCATAAAATATATCGAGGAGTAAGCCCAGATAATTTCATGATATATGCGTGTAACACCAAGTTGGATATTGTATAACTGTGTTATCGCTATCCACGCCCCCCTTATATAATATCTGGTACAACGGCACACATTTTTTTTATGCTAAGCAAGGCAGCTACTACAACCATTGCATAAACTATTTGGAATCATCCGGCTGGTGATCGAACCCGCGTCAACTATTACAAGTCAAGGGCGTAGCTAGGATATCGTGCATGTAAAGGCAGCCGTAGTGACATGTTGAGGGGCGAAGCCGCGAACGGCTAGGGAGGTCTGGGGGCATGCTCCCCTGGAATTTGTATTAAAATCTACGTGCTCGGAGATGACATTTCATGCATTTCTGAGTTCTAAACATCTTGTCTCATTTTTATTGTGTCGCCTCACTCGCCTGCATAGCACGGCACACACTTACGGATCACTTTGTCGTCGTCCGTCGTCTGTCACACTTTAACATGCAACCTAGGCCATAATTTGAAAAGTATTTCACCTATCTTTATAAAATTCCACATGCATCTTCATGTTACCTTAAAGAAAGTTGTTAAACATGTCCATCAACTCTTGACTTAATTTAGCAGAGGTATGCTCCCGTTTTTTTTTTTATAAAACTTTAACCTGCAACCTAACCAAGCTCATAACTGGCCATAACTTGAAAAGTGTTTGACCGACGCTCATGAAATTTCACACACATATTCATCTTACCCCCAAGGAATGTTATTACCAATGACCAATAACTCTGACTTTTACTTGCCACAGTCATGGCCCTTTTCATACAATGTCAATCTGCAACCTAACCATGTTACTGACCATAACATGAAAGTAGTTGACCCATGTTCAAGAAACTTCACACACTTGTTCATCTTACCCAAAGAAATATTGCTGCATATGTCCAATAATTTCGATATTTATTTCGCAGAGTTATGCCATTTTCATAAAGCTTTAACCTGCAACCTAACATAGCAATTTATGCAGTTCTTATTTATCAATTATTCAACGCATTGACGTGTCCAATAACTCTGATTTATTTTCATTTTGCCACAGTTATACTCCTTCTCATAAAACTTTAACTTTCAATCTAACCTAACTCATAAAATGGCAAGATGTTGACCTATGGTTAAACAGTTCATCCTTATCAATTATCCAATGCAGAGTTATTCCCCTTTTCATAAACTGTAACAATGTAAAACTTCAGAGATTGCACTTCAGGAAATAAGCGAAGGGTTGGCGACAAGTGGTCCATGGAACACCTTTCTGGTATTATAATTGTCTGTACTTGCTGCTATTTACCTGAATGCAAATCGTACGTTTTCTTCAACAGACCTTTTTCAACACTCGCGTCTATATTTGTCTTTAACAACAGCCCTATGTCTAGGTAAGTATGTCCGTGTGGCTGAGTCCTTGAGTGAGACTTTAAGGGTCTGATGGGGGTATTCTGTGACGTCATGTGGCACCGATTCGTTAACGTTACAGGACTGAATGGAGGGGCTGGGAAGATCTATGTTATTTATAGAACAGAACATAACGCGATTACAATATCGCATTCTCTGAAAACATGTATCAATTGTGGGTGCAGTCTGTTTGTTTGTTTGCCTGCTGTTTTACGTCATTTTCAACACATGTAAGATTATATATGAAGGTCGCTTTGTTTTTGTGGTGCAGGCAGACCTGACGATTATGACTCGTTTTGATAGTGAATTGATACCATTTGACTTTTGAGTTTTTTTGTTTCTGTAAACATCATTGATCCGAGTCAAAAATTACCTCTTTGTAATACTTTATAAAATAACTACTACACATCTCACACCACAATTAATTTTCCATAGGGTCCCATTGTTCGTGGCATAGAGATAAACACATTTAACAATATGTATTTATGCTTAATTTCTTCATTGATCCAATATCTGCAATTTAAAACACATTTAACAAATATTTACTAGATTGAACTTTTTTTAATTTCAAAATTTAGACCAAAATACAAGCATGTGGTGATTAGACCCATGATGTGTAAAATGAGGCAGAATTAGCAAGAAATCTTATATCAACATGCATTTTTCTGTGATCTCTTCCTAAAATGCTGTAGATTTAGAACCTAGTAAAGATAAATCAATGTATCCTGTCAAATGTAGAAAAGCATAGAAATCTTAGGGCACGAGTATTCAAGGGAGATAATAGTGGTGAGAGTCCTACATCATGTCAGAAAAGTCGTGATGGAACGTATGGCTGCAACATGTTCCAGGTACTTTTGATACTAAACTACACGATTACATAAAGTTTATTCTCTTCTTCAACCTGAAATAGATTTGTCAAAACAAATCAAACATTTCTGTATATTAAGCAGCTGCCTTTCAACCTTAAGGCAGCTACAAAGTAGCTACGCTACTGCAAGTGGGATATCTACAACGGTATGTGATCTACCATATATGCATCGTTGCTCAAGTCGGCTTTTTCAGTACAGGGTGTGGACTATATGTTCAAGCCGGTCCGTAGCCATGCTTTGCCCAGCGAAATGCCGTGCGTTGGACTGCTTTAATCATTCCAGTGGTGGGGGAGGTGGATGGGGAGGGGGGTGGGGGTGGTGGGGTGGTGTTGGCGGATACTACCGTAATGGTGTCCTTCAGAAAAACTGAACAATCTACTGACCTAATTTGTTAAATCATGAACAATGTTGAAATCAATTTATCTCTTAAAAATGGTTTCATAAATTCACGATTTTGTATCCCGTGTTAACATTAATTTGCAATGCCGATTCTTCATATTTTAGCGAATACGGTGTACTTTGTTAATTTTGGGGGGAAAAAAAGTACTTTTTTCTGATTGACTTTAAATTTTGGTTTTTAATAGCAGACATGTCAAAGAACACTTTCATAAAAAAAATCATTCTCGTTGTTAAAACTGTTTCGCTATTTTTTTCGGATTCAGAAAATTAGCACTGCAACGTATATTTTCACCATCCTCATTTCCTTTCTCGACGTACCGTTGCAATTTGGTTTGTTAAAACCTATTTTGAGCACTCCGGCATAAACCAAAAGCATGTATAGATCAGAAATTTAATCTGGAATACATGGATATATACATTTACAATATGTGTTTTGAAATAATGGAATTATTTCATTTTTTGTGTACCCTGTCGCGCCCGTAAATGTATATGCATTTTGCCGTCTTTGAGTCCATGGGTCATTTTAGTTAATTTTGGGAAAATAAAAGTACTTGTCTCTGATTTCATTAAAATGTTGCATATGTACAGAGGAAAGATTTATGTACGCGTACATGTATTTGTTTTTATTCTCGTTTCTAAAATGACGAAATAAATCGATTTTGATTTAAAAGTGCATTGTCGGCAATTTAAACCTTAAAACAACCTAAATTCATCCCTTTGAAAAATACCTTTAACTATTAATGGGAATTACACGAAGTGTACACCAATTATGTTCGACAAATGTAGTTTGTGAATATTATTGCTTTAACAACGATCTGTGATTTTATTTGTCATAATCATAGTTTATAAATAAGAGGTGTATAAATCTGACCAGTGACAATTTTCCCGATAATGTCATTTTGTTATCGATTTTATCACGTGACCTTCTTTGATAGGTATTCATACGCCATAGGGCTGGCTTTCCTACTGTAATATGAAAAATCCGGGAATGCCATGTGGTTATGTTAAAGCTTTGCATATGGCCAAAATGTGTTCCTGAAAGATGCCTACTTTAGCCCCATGGACGTTCAGCCCGCTCGAACATTGCATTTATGTCTTAACTTTATTTTCCCCACCGAGTTTGTTTCCATAGTTGTGCCTAATTTACGCTACATACTAACATCAACACATCCTATATCAACCAGTTGGTGTCAGCATATTGCCTGTTTACAAAATAAGAACACGGAGAACGTTTCAGGATGAGACATACACTATGTTTGAAAGAGCTAGTTTCAATGCTATAGAGATAGCACAAATGCCAACATATGAGAATGTAATATCTTACCATTTCATACGACATTCCTCTTGTTTAGAACACAATTTACATTACAAACTTACTGGTACATTCACTGAAGTCTGCTTGGCTATTAAGCCATCCTATTCCATATACTTTCCTGCTAACGTGGTTTGTGCTCACATATTCATAATCTTGTCATTGTTAATGTCATAATGTGCTCACATATTCATAATCTTGTAATTGTTAATGTCATAATGTGCTTATTAATAAACATTGAAAGTTTAAAACGTATCGACACCTATGGCTATCATCTGTGAAGCGTCATTAAATGCTATCAAAGTAATACATATAATACTCACATTTAATAAAGCATTACTTATTCAGCATTTTGATACGTTTTCTTCCACTCTCAAAGGAACGATAAAAAAGGCCTAACTCTCACATAACACATATACATATTTGGGCCCTATTAGAGTGTTTGTCTTTCAAAATTATTATTCTATTGACTATATACTAGCATATACACTACTTTCCACTTTACGTTTATAAAAAAACAAGTAAAGAGTTTAGTTAAATATAACACAACAAATTCTTGAACAAATGCTAAAATAAAAACCTACTTCCATGTGGTTAATATGTTTACTACATACAACAACTGTATTGGACGGGCCTCATCTTCCAACACAAAGTTGAATAGCACCATTTCTTGATGCAGTTGTATGTCTAACAGTGAGTTTGTGTTATCAATACAAACGCTTGTGTTGTGGATAAAATACTGAAGGGATGGGACCAACGAATTTACATAATGATCACGCGTTTCACCAAAATATTAAGTTAATAAATTATCAATTTCCTTAGTTACTCGAACAGGGTTCATAGTAAAACAAACCATACTTTTCTTAATTATTTATTTCCGAGTTCTCTTGATACATGCAAGAGAGCCTGTAGCATAAGAAATATACAGTCAGTACAATCATATGTAAAACTACTAAAATGGACATTTCGACAATCCACCGATATGCTTAATAATACACGCGAGAAATACATTATAAGAATAACAATATCACAGATCACTTACCAGAGGATTCACAATAAATCTCTTAATAGCAATATCATGCTGAAAATGACAGAATAGTTCTGTTACCAAAGGTTGACTTCACAGTCACCTACTATTTCTATACTTAGACTACTTTCTCTAAGGCTACATATAAGAGTTGCCTGTTGTTGTCAACTGTCAGGGAGAGAATGCCAGAGAGTCAGATATTATAGGCGGGACTAAAGTGTCAATTAGTTGAGTTCTTCATGCAAGTTTGTTAGCGTAACTCACCAATAACTCACTAACTACACACACAATAATATACAGATGTACCAGAGTTCTGCATGTAGCACAACATGTCAAGCTATAAATAGAATGTAATGTGCTATAATTAGAAAGGTGAAGTAAATGTATCCACACCACAACACTGCTCCAGTGTAGTTGCACAGGAATAGTAGTCTGTAGACAAAACATTACAGATGCAACATCGAGCGACATATTCCCCCGCTTTTGCAAAATGTTCTCCTGACATTTACTAATTGCTTTTCCATCTAGAGTGAATAAAATCTAAAAACAAATTCATGAAGTCAAATAAAAATAAGGAAAGAATTCCATCTGCAACATAATAGTCTGGATATACATGTATGACCGGAAACTGGATATATAATTTGAAATTCAATAGTTTACAATATGATGATTAATCTCTGAAATAAATGCACCTAATTATATATACAATTGTTTCACTTTCTGCCTACAATAATACTGAAGAAAAAAATCAATAAATATACATAGTCAATATTATTTGACTTGATAATCTGCGGAAACATCCACTAGCCAAAACGATCTGGTGGTTTTCTAAACCTGACTGAACGTCTCGCAAGTGGAGTTCCAATTCCGGTTGATTCTCATTGGCTAGCGTTGGGTTGACTAGCGTCTACTGGTTGGCTAATGTCATAAGTGCCTGAAAGGTGTGTCTGACTTGCACTGCCGTGACCATCGACTTCAGCAGGCGACCCAACATTGCTATGGTGGAGGTTTGCACCATCACCTGGCTGACTCACATCTGTTATATCTAAGTTGGTCCCATACTAAATCTCGTGAGATACATCAGAGTTTCGCCTTCTGGCCGGAAAGACATATCTGAATTTGATTCTGTCAGAGGCACTGTGGATCTCGTAGTCCGTGCCGACACCTTGCGGTTTGACATCTTGAGAGGACTAAGGTCACATTTGATATACGTGAAAGGCAACAACATGTTACGATGTAATGTCCGCATGGGTCCTTTCCCGTGCTCTCGCTGGACTCCCGGTGTACACAATGTCTATATTTGGTACAGACATCATCAAAAAAGGATTCTGTTTCCACTTGTTTGCTAGTTTCTGTTTCCCTATCAATCCTACATTTCTCACTAGTATCCGGTCTCTAACTTTAACTTTGGACTCGCAGGTGGCTGTATCGGTGTTGGGCACTAAAACAAAAAAATAAAAAATAAATGTTTTCTTGTTATTTGTTGAAAACAAACATATTTCAAGTGTTCCTGAAAGAATGTCCCAGAGTACTGTAGCTATAGACAAGATGTGAAAGTATCTATGGTCAACATTTGATACATAACTAAATAATACATCAATTATTTCACTGGCCGATTTCCGAGAATTATCCACAAATCTGGGCTGGTTTGACGTATGTCGTTCTCCGATGTATGTCGTCGATAAAACCGTTTTCCTGTGTCAAGTCAAATGCTTCGAAAAACGCGATGTTCCATTAGGTATACACATATCACTGTCGAACAAAATAAAGCACATATTTACCGTTATCGGTGTCGATTCTCCGAATGTACCAGAGTCAATCATTTCAATCCGAGATGTTTTCAACAACGTAACAAGTAATAAACATAAATATTACGCTTACCGTTTTTAAAATTGCTGTATTTGACGAGAAATCGTCAGCTTAGAATATTCACTCCACCCACTGATTCAGTGTATTTGTTCAATAGAATCTAGAACATATACATGTACGACGCTTACCTTTTTAAAGACAAAAGGAAACCTTAAAAAGCAATCGTCGCAGATGATCAAGACTATTCAAAACAATTGCAGCAGACGGTGGAGTGGATATTCTAAACTGACGATTTCTCGCTCCTCAACTTCTCATCCCTAGGGTGGGTACCACTACTTATATTGTCTATCACTCTCGAAACGGCTGGGTCTGTTCTGTGTTCTTTCTTCCAGTCCAAGTTGTTGAAGCTTTCAGAATAAACCACTCCCACACTGGCCAGGTGTGGGGTGTTATCCTCTGACACACTATCCACTAGTGAAATAGACGCAGTTGCAGAGTGACAAATGGCTTTAACAACGTCTGGGAAGAATTGTGCAATGCGGGACAATCCATCTGTTTCAGAATTCAACTTTCCGGATTGGTAAGTGATAGTAAAGTTGTAATTGGCTAAGGCTGCTATCCATCTGTGCCCGATGGCATCCAGCTTTGCCGATTTCAACACATACATGTAAGTGAATGGGTTGTTATCGGTGACCACATCAAACGTGTTGGAGTATCGTGAAACGTGTCGGTCACTGTCAAAAACTCCAGTTTATGTTTTAGTATTTCTTCTCACTTGGTCGTAATCCACAGCTTGCATATGTGATCACTCGCTCTACGCCCCCTGAGTCTGGTATAGCATAGCACCAAGTCCTTGTCCACTGGAATTTGTGTGCAATATGAATGGCTGGGTGTAGTCAGCATATGCATGATTGGTGGTGATGTCAATTTATCCTACAGCGTATCAAACGCTTGCCGATGACCACCTCCCCATTTTCAAGTCGCTGCCGCCTTCTTTGCCGTGGTTTTGGTCTTCTTGGCGGCTTTGGTTGTGCCATGTCCCTCTTGCAAGGCATTCATGGATTGCGCCAACTGCGAAAAGTTAACAAACCGCCTGTAATAACCAGAAAAAAAGCCGTCACTGTCATAACTCCCGTAGGTTTGCAGTCTTTCATGTCTGCTGTCTTCTCCGGATCGGTGGCTACACCCTGGTCAGAAACAACATGGTCCAAGTAAGTAACTGTGGTCTTCAAACACTCACACGTATTAGGCTTCAATTTGAGATCATGCCCCTCCAGACGCGTTAAATGCTCTTCAAAAGTTCTTGAAAAGATAAAATGTCATTGAGAAAAAAAAAGTCTCGTAAATGCATCTCGCCCATGAATTTCTCCATAAGGCGCTGAAATGTGGCTGGGGCTTTTGTGAGTCCGAAACTAAGTCTGTTACACTCACAGAAAAGGCTGTACAGGGCTTCGAGTATTCCTTCATCTTAACCTGCCAGTATCCACTGCGGAAATCGAGTTTCGAAAAAGAAAATTGCGCCATTTAAATATCTATCGTGTGATCGAAACGAGGAAGCATGTATGCATCTTTCCTTTTCGAGCATTTAGGGTTCTGTAATCCAAGCAGAATCTGAGGGATTTATATTTCTTCCGGACCAACACCACATTTGAAGAAAATGGGCTATCGGACTCCCTAAAGGCACTTCTTTTATGTGTTGTCTAACCTCCTCGTACATGCCCGGTGGAGTTCTCCTGTATGGTATTTTGAAGTGTTAGTCATTCGCTAACACAAGCAAGTGTTTGACTAGATCTCTGTGGTTCCCTTCGAAAAGATTCGGTCCTAGATGCCTAACACTTTGCGGGAACATATTAGCTGTTCCTTCGTAAGGTCTCAATATTGAAACCTAGGTCTTCCAGTGGTGCCTTATGATCCCCCATAGTCATTGGAACGCTACCAAGGTCAGATGCTAGTTTTTCTATAACCTTGTTCTCTTTGACCTGGCAAATGTCACACTTGGGTCGGATGATAATCGTCTTGACGGACATGTTGCAGATCTTGAGACAGGGATCTTGGCACTGCTACCTTGTTGTTAAAGCTTGACAACTCGGGGACAAACCGTATAAATGGACCTTCGATCAATATTCTCTGTGACAACTTCAAAAATGTTGTGGTTAACATGCCTGACAATTCGATTTACTGCAATAGTTTCATAAGGTGCAACTTTGATCATCTTCTTGTGCTGGACCGAACTGTAAACGATTTACAAGTGATGCTGTCCATCAAAACTTTCCTTTCTGATGGTACCTGTACACCATATAATTCCTCCGTAGCATTTTCACTTAAACGAATCACATTTGTACCTATGGCCACAGGACAAGATGAATTCACATGATTATCCGGAACCACTAAAACAGGTACATTAATAAAATATCTGATAAAAACAGGATTAAAATATTACATTCAGTAAAACCACTATGTTTCAATGAATTGCCATCTGCAATAGAAAAAATCAAGCCCAAGGCATCTAGACTCTTAAGCTCTGGTTTATCTCCTAATGCATCATAAAATGACTATGACACTGTGGATACCATCGACCTATATCCAGGAGTGCCTTCGCTGACGATCCCTGTAAAACAATATCTCTGTCGTTAGAAGAACCAATTAACAAATTAAAAAATGGTTGGCCTACATATTCACATGCCTCTGGTTGGCCATCAAAAGAGAAGGTCACACTTTTGGGTTAAACACTCTACCGCGACCTATGTTGTTGTTGTTGTTGCCCGATGTTGTTTTTATGATATTCGAGTTGTTCCAATAAAAGCCGCGACCGTACCCTCGATCTCCACCTTGATGGCTAGATTGATGCCTATCTGAGTCACATGCGCCTGGTCTTTCATCTAGTTTTTGTAAAATGAGGTTGAACTTTTCGTCAATCTTGATGTCTAGTTTCTTCTCGAGGGCATCCATGCAATATTGCATCCACTTCTTCTGCTGGCCGGTGAGTGACCTTATTAGTCGGCTGCTTTGTACTGGTAGCTCTGATGTTGATCTCTATGTCCACCATCCTAATCTCCCTCAAAAACTCGTCATACATGTAGCTATATAGGGTATCGTACTTGTGGCGCGTCTGGCTCTTACGTTTCTCGGACCGTTGTGACATCCAGAACTTGTGACGTATCAAGTCATTCTTCGCCTCTTTGGCCAGATGTACGTTCTGAATTGCGGTCTGAAGGGAGTGTCTCCAACCGGCAACCGAAGGCTGTAACCGATTCATCTGGTTTCTGGAAGCTGTTAAAAAACTCCGGCATTATCATGCCATTTGTGGACTGGTCTGCAAAAAGAGCATCTAGTTTGGTTAAAACTTCCTGAATGATGGCTTGCTGTCATAGCGGTATAAGCATCCGTCTGGCAGTATCTCTGATCTCCTGATGGACTGGGTCACAATGTTTGCTGTCATATCGGGATCTTCTTTCAAATACTCTATTTCGAACCGACATTCTGTATAAGAGTCATCGCCCTTCTGATCATCCCCGGAAAATAATGGTATCTTCGAGATGCTCTGTGATGCATTAAAAAATGTGAGATATCCTGTGGATCCACATTTGAGGTAGCCCCCATACTCTCCGCCTCCATAGCCTTAAACAGCCTATACTTATTTGTACTCGTCTTAAGCTACATTGAAGCGTCAACATTTCTTATTCAGACATTGTAGTGTCCTTAGTAGTCGACATCACTAATTAATCCACTAAATTATCCCAGAAAATCACATGAAAGAGACAAATAACAACAGAAAGTGTGGTGAAGACAGGGTTACCGACTTGGAACGGTCAGTAGGCAATAAGGCCCACTGGCAAGCTTGAATCGATTTTATATGCGCACAATCCTCGCTATTATCCTGTCTTCAGCGCCCAAATAGACAAGACAGTGTAAACAAAACTACATCCCATCAAAAGGAATTCTCTAACAATAAAGTCCACATCCTGAGAAACTAACTAAAGAAACACATAAAAAATAATAAAACATCTCAGGATGTATCCAGAATCGTACTGAACAACCATAGTAGTTGCAGCTAAAGAGAAAACCAATCTAGGGTACGACCAGAAAACCCGAGGGACGAAAGCTCATGCACCCACCTCCCTTTGTTGGGGTTTCAGTAGGTACAATCATAGAGTCCCAAGAGGTAGTCCAGTCATCGCACAAGTAAAAAGTGAAGCGTAATGACTGACTGTAGAGGGGTCAATCACTAAACATGCAGTGCGCTGTAAAAACCAAAGGGTTATATCCTTTTTTGACGAACTTCCTGATTAAATTTGTAAAGCGGTCAGGAAACTCGTCAGACCCCTTTAACTTTCGAATTTTATAGACCACATCTCCATAAAATAGGGGTTGTGATATGCCTAGTCGCAGAAGTGTCTTAAGATTGGTGTTGTACTTTTCCAGCAGGCCCTCGTTGCGGCGGTAGAATTTAGAGAAAGACCTACGTAATTTGTGATAACGAAAACCCTGCTGAAGAAGTTAACTTGTAATAACTTGATTTCGATCATTGAAGTCTGTAACATCATTGCACGCTCTTGCAAATCGAATTAGCTGGGAGATATACACCCCGTATGAGGTAGCACGAGGTACATCTCCATCCAGGTGTGGATAGTTAACGATGATAAAATTGAAATCATCTCTCTTATCATAGATTTTAGTATGAATACAATCATTTGAAATCGAGAGATGAAGATCGAGAAATGCTGCTACTGTATCCGAACTGTTGGCTTTATTCAACGTGAGCTCTGGTGGATAAATGTTAGTAACCATACTAGCAAAGAACAGATTATCAATATTGAGTATGTCATCAAGATACCGAGAAGTATTATTAAAGGCATCAATAATTTCACCCTGGCTAGCAGGTGATAAACTGAACATAAAATCTCTTTCATGGCAGTACAAAAACAAATCTGCAACAAGTGGCGCACAGTTAGTACCCACAGGAATACCAACAACCTGGCAGTAAATAGTTTTACCGTATCTTATAAAGATGTAAAAAACATAAACAAGAAAGAAAAGTAACAGACTCTGTTTTATTGAGGCTTGTCATGAGAAGTAATATAATGTTCAAAACCCTTCATGCGCCTTAATGCTGGTTTAATCAGTATTCTACTGTAAAGCCTTGATAATCCGGAAGGACCAATAAGTAATTACGATACTGATTTGAATTCGTTATATATAAAGTGCATGCGCACTGAATGTTAATCAGAATTGTCAACTTTCCTGAATGAATTGATATCACTATAAAGTCAATTATACACGCGCGCACAGATATCTTTGTATACATACTGATCAGGAAGATATACTGGAAGCAACAAAAACAACCAAGAGAATAAAGCAGAGACCTCGATTTAGTCTGTTCACGAGAGGTAATATAAGACGCAACATCACCCCTAGCATCGGCTTAAGAGGTATTGTTCTTCAAAGCCTTATCAGGGCTAATGTCATAGATTAAGACAAATTAATTTCCATCACAGTTCATTGTTTAACCGTGATAATGCGTCAGTGTTGCCCACGTACGGATATCGTCACTGTGCTCTTGCCTGATGGTTATCGTTTCTCCATCGTCGTGGTTATGATTCTCACATCGCTCTGAAGTCTTCATCAACCCCATGTAGTGCCTCTCGTATGTTGATTTATGATCAGCATGACTAAATATAAATGTTTAATAACGTATGTATTTAACAATTTCTTGGAGTAGTACTTTTATTTTTAAATAAAGTTCAAGCATCGTTTGTTGCATATAATATTAATAACGCACATACACGCGTATTTCAGTGTCCATTTTGGTATTCGTTCTTCTCCATTTGTTCTAGATTCTATAATTTTGCCGCACACATGAAGGTATTATACCACTTATTATTTTCCCCATAGACACCAAGGTTAAAGTGTCACATATTAATGATTTGCTGCAAATTCAAATCAAGTATGGATAATGCAGAAGTGTAATGTTCATACAGAAAACTAATTTTTCACTTGAAAAATCATCAGAAAAGGTGGGGCCTCACGACGTGTAAGAAAGTTCTTGTTTGTTTACTAAACATGTCAAGGGTACATGTTTTCATTGATTGACTGTTTTCATTGCTCACATAGTGTAAGCATAGAGTCGAAATTTCGAAAATGTTCATGAGTGATCTAGTAAAACTTATTAATTCGCTTCTTATACATACAACCACAAAATCAAATAGGAATGGGCAGTTTTCCCCTACTTATAATGCCCGTTTTCATCAAAAAATGAGGAATTACTTTTTATTATAGGAACTACATTTGATTACACCTCGGAGGCTTACATGTAATTAGTGGTAAACCTATAAGAGAAGAAAACGTGGTCAGATGTTTCTTAAATGAGGATTTTGTTTTGTTATTTTCATAACAAGCTTAAAAACAACTACTTCATGCAAATCGAACGATTATTTGCGGAGATATGGTCTTATGAATACCAAGGACAATAGTCTGTAATCGACAAAAGTCAGAAATATTTTTTTAACTTTTACACTATCTGAATTGTCATACCAAAGGGCATTTCGTGTCAATAAACCATATTAAATAGATCAAATGTTTAGAACAGTCAATGGACATTAATAAAATATGCATTTTAGGTTCAATTAGGACGATAAATATGCCAATTTATGTCGATTTTCATGCAAAAAATGATTTTTTAAGCACATTTCTCAAAATTGGACGTATCCTACCTTATTATAGTAGCGAATACGAGATCAATAATGTCAAAAATACCGCTAAAATCAAAATTGATAGAAGTTGAACGCTTCCAATTCGAGTTTGAATGATAAGGAATAATATTTTACCTTTTACACAATCTTCATTTGTTCACAGTATCCTATTTTAGGGTGGTAGGGGAAACATTTAGTGGTTGCATGCCTACCAAACCTGTTGCCGTGCAGATTTAATTGATGTAAACATGTTGCACACTTGCAACGATACAGACTGATACAAAAAAACATAGTTCAATTGCAAACACTTCACAAACACGTCATTGTAAACACGAAAACAATTTGAAACTCAAAAGTACGGCTTTTATAAACAAAATTGGACTAAAAATGCTCAAAACCTATGTAAAAAAACTATGGAAAACTTATTTTTGAGCATATTTTAGCAATTGTTATCGGAAAAGTGTCCCTAGGGTGAATCTGAACGAGTCCTTACTGCGTATCTCTTATAGGCATTATACCACTAATTATTTTCCCCATAGACACCAATGTTAAAGTGTCATATATTAATGATTTGCTGCAAATTTTACTCAAGTATGGATAATGCATCAGTGTAATATTCATATAGAAAACTAATTTTCCACTTGAAAAATCATCAGAAAAGGTGAGGTCACAATACATGTTAGAAAGTTCTTGTTTGTTTACTAAACAGGTCAAGGGTACGGCTGTTTTCATTGATTGACTGTTTTTATTGCTCACATAGTTTAAGCATAGAGTCGAAATTTCGAAAATGTTCATCAGTGATCAAGTAAAACTTATTAATACGCTTCTTATACATACAACCACAAAATCGAATAGGAATGGGCAGTTTTCCCCTACTTATAATGCCCGTTTTTATAAAAAAAAAGAGGAATTACTTTTTATTACAGGAATTGCATTCGACTACACCTCGGAGGCTTACATGTAGTTAGCGGTGGTAAACCTGAAATCCAAGTTCTGTTAAAATCGTGGCACACACGACCTCCACCAGCGTACATCGATATAATTACATTCTTACTAGAGTTTTCCAGGTATCAGAAATATTGCAATAACCTTAACTGTACTGAGATATATCTCCCAAGGGAAATATAGCTTCCTAGCCGGACCTACTTTGTTTGACATATATAAATCTAAATTTAGAATACAGATAAACCGATTGTTCTAAAAATAAACATTACTACTAAGAAGTGAATGATGGGAAGGAATAAACAGATATAGTTAACATAAATAAATGAATACAAAAAATGAAAACATTGATTTATTTCATATATTTATATATTTTTAAAGTAAACGAGTTTTATACACAGATTAAAATCAGAAATATACCAAATCACAAAAGCCGTCTGCTTCAAAGTTTATCATTGTCAAAGGATGGCAGAATTACTAAATGTCATCTCTCAGAAAGCCACTGAATACTTTTTACACGAGGAACTGAATACATTTTACACGAGTCTGTGTATGAGGAACTGCCACACACACACACAAGCCTGTCCAGTCACAACCTTCTGTGAGGTTTGCGCCTGTAAATACAATTAATGTGATAGATTTTATTTCTTGCCAGCAAAATGCCAAAACATGGCATGACATGGCATTGTTTTCGTCGTTCTTGCATTCACAAAATGAAAAAAGGACTGATGAACTATCAGAGTTATATCTCAACTTCGAGAACTTCTTGGTAAATAAGGGATGGATCCAAGTATGAGCCTTCCACGATACGCGGATTTATTTTGTCGAGTCTCTGTACTTGAACATGAAATATATGCCTCACCAAGTTAACAAGAATCCTATATAGTAACAATACTAAAAGCTAAAATGAAGTACCGGTAACAAGCCTAATGAGAATGACGAATTGATAGATGAGGACATAGACAAGTTGTTTGAATGCGGTCAGCTAGGTCACGACTGGTGAATCTGCTGCATGTGTTATTCTGTCTTGTCTTTGGCATGCGGGGAGGAACCTACAATGGCGGGATATCGAATGATTTACATATGAAGACGGTGACGAATATTTGTGCCATATTAAGCAGGGACAGACTAAAACACGGTATGTACCGATTCGAGAAATTTTAGAAAGTTTAAGCAAAAAACATGGGCAAATTCAGAAACCAGTCGCTGTCCCGTTTCGGTTTAAAAAATATACAGGGACCACAGACCAACTGATATGATAGACACTGAATTCCCATCTTTGCTAAGGGTAACTGTCTTAAGAAGACCTGGTTCTGACCAGTGTTGGTTCAAAAAGGTACCAATGGGCAAAGCTCACATATACAAATTGGTCTAAACAATGAAGGAAAACTGCCCGACAATCAATGATTAAAGAAAACTGACCAATCACAGTATTAGGAAACATCTAGTTCAGAAGTATAATGAGATAGGCCTGACTCCTACTGCCACTGTCCATATAAGTGGATACAATCATTTTCAAAATTCCAAAATGAGCCAAAAACAACAAAAGCAAGTGGCTACATCAATAATGTACACCAAACAAGCTTATCTTGTCCCATTTCAACAGCTTCCATCAGCTTCTACTTCCACTGTCACCGATTTACAATTCATGGAGGTATATTAAATTTATATCCTAACTGAATGGCGGATTACCAAGCCGAACAAATTCCGAAGAATTCACAGAATTCTCAACCCAGATACCGACTAACAATACAGAATACAACGTTATGGATATTGACACTTATACACGAGTGAACATCTGAAATGAACGTCATGTGCTATGTGACACACGGTCGACAAATAACACGTTGTTTAAATCGTTACTATTTTAACTGTGTTGATGGTTATTAGTTACTTATATAATGAAAACGTTAAAATATTCCTACATAAACGTATTTGGGACACAATAAAATAACTGTTTACTGTTAAAATAACTGTTTGCTCGTAAAAAACACACACGTTTGTTTATGCGGACGTATTTTCACTCGGGTTAGATATACCCGTATTGAAAAACTCGTAGTAATTAAACTCTATGTATCAGAATTTATCGTCAAGTCCAGCTGTCGGGTACAACTGCTTCATGAACGATCCGGCTGGCTTAGAGGTGAGTCCTCACCGTCGTCATTGTCAACCTTTACTATTCTAACATTACTTTGATAACCTTAGTTGCGTTCTATACCATTAAATATATAATCCATGTCCCAAATGCCCGAGATCTGTAAATCAAATCGTTCATTGGTACCTCCTTAAAGGTAAACTATAGCGTGTCTTTTGAGCATATATCGTCAAATATTACATTTATTGGTTGTCCCGTTTTGTCACAGTATCCAATTATACCTCATAGCGCACACGTTCCGAGTTTCGCCCTTTTTGAAGACAGGTAAGTGTCACGATATATGATTGCTTCAATGTGTAATCGCCAAGCTTTTGTTTTAATCAAATAAAACAAGCAATATAGGTAGAACCGATGAATGCTCGCCGAATGAAAACTCACTACGTACTTAAAGAGAAAATTGGAATGAAAGTATCATTAACTGACATTAAATGCATGAATAAAATAACAAAGGAAAATAACTCTAAATTGCTCCTGCTGTGCCCTGATTTGATGGAGTGTTTGTTATCATTTGAGGTGATCCCTTTTAAAGTGTTTATCTTTTCATTTTTTCGCTTTAAATGTCCTCATAATTTTAACTTCCACATACTCACAGTACCTCAAGTACCTTGATTCTCTAATTTCGCCGAGCGAGAGGCGCAACGTGAAGAGAAGTGTTGTAGTAGATGTAAATAAATATAAGACTTACATGTATACATATAATACAACACTATATCTTCTTCTGTCTATTATTTCGGTCGACTAATGTAATGCAAGCCTGTGCATTATACCCTAGTTTAGTTTATTTATTCGGTTTTAAATTGACCAAACAACATATTCACTTTTCTCGCAGCACAGAAATGCTTGACAGTATACTTATATCGCCTAACATACAAAAAACAACAACAGGCGTTGTTTTTTTCTCTCGATTTATAGGTTACAACAATCTTGTGACATATATTGTTTCAATAGTACTATATATTTATTATAGTGCTCCATATATCCATGGATTATCTTTATTGACACATAACGAGAAAATGTGTTTGGTCGTCTGTCCTGATTCATCCGGTGCATTCATGATCAGTTTCTTTAAATTGTGTATTTTAGCTCTCTGAATAACAGTTTTTGTTTTGTATTTCTTCATATTTCTATATTTATTAATAAAGATATTTTCATTCCATGAACATTTAAATGCTATTTATGTACTCTACACATGTTTTTTTAAGCTCACATGACATCCAAGGCTCAGTGTATTGTGATCATTTTGACAGTCATCTGCAAAATGACGATATTAAAGCTTAAAGTACAGAAAATGTACGTATATGCTGTACGGTACTGTACATGTACCTCCATTTTTAGCTCTACTGGCAAATAAATACAAAGAACTATCTTTATAAACGGTAGCTAGGCAACAGCCGTATATCATGTGTACATGTAAATAATAATGACCCTTACCTTTATCAATGCGAACAATATTTAAATTAATGATCACTTTTATTAGAAAGTAATGGCCACTATTCACAAGAGGTGTTGCTTAGTAATGGCCATTATTGTTAGTCTAGTAATGACCATTATTGTTAGTCTAGTAATGGCCATTATTGTAACTACTTCAAGGTCATTATTTTGTACTGACCCATTACAAAGCATCCCAAAATTTTAATGGGACCATTAGTTACGGCACTTTCCCATTAATTGTGTAGTTTTTAATGGGTGCAAATAATGGCCATCTTTTTCCCTCTGTTCATTTCATGGACATTAGTTTATAAGATGCTGGTGCCATTATTTACAGTAATGGGCATTAACATGTAAGATGCCATTGATATCACAACCATTAAACGTGTCAAACTAATGGGGTCCTTAATATTCAGTAATGGCCATTATTCAAAGTAATGGGCATTACATTGTTGGATGCCATTAATATTACAGCCATTGAAAATGACATAAATAATGGGGCCACTTATATGAAATATATAGTAAAAACTTCCATCAAAAACTACATTATTAATGGGAATTTTAATGGCCTTTTTTGTCATGGGTAAGTAATGGTCATTTAATTGGCATAGTTTCCAGTATTGATATATCGGTCTCTGGATTAAAAAGAAACATGACAAAATCTATTACAAGGCAGAAAATTGATAATGTTACTAGCTATTATATTAGTACAGGTTTTAGAATAAGTGTTATTTTCACACAAAAACTGGGTAACCAATTATAAAAGTTGCGAAGCGTAAATGTACCAAGATATGCGGTGTTGCCGGCGACTTATTGTCAGAATTTCAATGAAAACAGTTTAATTCCGACATTTTCATACACACTATACTATTTTTGCGTGCTGTCCCTATGTACTAATGACATTTTGTGTTCCCAATGACGTCACTTCCGGTTATACGAGGAAGAGATTTCCCCTTAGATTTTTTCGATTTGTTAGCAATGCCTGTTCTCCTTTTCGATTTTTATCTTTAAAAAACATATTTTCACTAAACATACACCAATAGCGTAGTAAACATCGTATTTATAATGATATTTAATAATTAAAAACATATCAACAGCGGATTTGTTGATTTAGGACAATGTTCATCTTTAACATATTTAACATCATTTAATTCTATTATTAGATGGTAAACATATTTCTGAGCACGATATTGAATTCAGTCTATTAATAAATACCGCTTGAGTTGAGCAAATCAATTAAGATTGAATATCGTAAGTGCATACTGTATTGACTTGGCACCGTGCGTGATGAAATGCATGTTTTCCTACACGGATACAGCTATGGAATTCATACTTTAAGATATGATTTACAAAGGTCCAGTTATGTACAAAACACTTTTGGAATTATGATTAGAGCGGGCTAGGAGGAAGAGGGGTGGGTTTGGAGTGGTTTAGCATACAAATCCATTAAACTCTTGGCTCAAGTTATACTACATATATATAAGACGTAATTTTGAATGAGACGTTTAGGCCATTTCCTGTGGGTTACACTTTAGCTGGTGGACTCGGTCAAAACATGTTTTTGAGAACCCCAACCTATAACTATATATACACTTACTTGGCACGAACAGACGAATACAACCATCCAACCAGTTTTGGCAACGGGAACCATCCCCATCATCATGACAATTTACCTTGTTTCCATCAAAAAGTAGCGCTCAACCTCAGCACCGGATATCCGCTAACGGTGCAGACATCAGCACCATGAGAGCGTTTGTTAGGCGTGTGAGCGGTTTAAGACAGGAATATTTTAGACGTTTTCTGATATAGTTATATAGGGAAACTGCCCCGTCCCCTGGCGGATATATGTTTGACGAATCATCCCGCCTTGAACAATCTCGGTAGAGGGTCACCCAAACATCTTTTCTGCGAAATTAATTTTAAAACGATAAAGTGGTTTCAGACGAGAGAAGACTGTATAAGTGTTCCATATAAAAATATAGCAAAAATAAGCCCCGCCCTCTGACAGCCATATGTTTTGACGAATCAATCTGTGTGACACTATATCGCCCGGGCATTAATAAAGAACAATCCGTGCTCCTTACTACACACATTAATAATATTTTAAAACTACCCCATTTTAATGTATGATCGTATAGTGAATAATGAATTTTAACAGACTCACTGTCCATACTTTTACATATCCTCCTCTCGCAAGTAAACATCTCAGTATATACCTGCACCACGTGCAATCATCTTATTGGATGTCTACACCTTTATTCAATTGGTCTAGTAAAGTATCGCCGCCTACGATATACCTGAGTAAGATAATATTATATCTGCTATTTGAGATCATCCAAAATTGTAGAATAATGGTCATTTAATATTAACTGCGAGATACTTCTACCACTTGTTATCTTTAATTTGAAATGTTATAATGAAAATTAGAACAGATCTAATAAAGTTCTTAGACTAAAATGTAATATTAAATGTTTGTGCCATTAGTCACTGTATAACATATAAATAAATCCAGTAAAACATAGAAGAAAGAATGCAGTTCAAATCCACGGTAAATGTAAATGCTACGGCACAAAAGTTAGCCACAAGAATCACTGCAAAGCGTCTATGTACACTAGTCAAAATTGCTAACCGATCACTTGTTATTTTCTTATTTATTTGTCTCAGAAAAAAATAATATATGTGAAATTGGAAATAAATGTATTGAAAAATGTTCTATAAGTAATCACATCAGTAAAGCAAAGTATTTTATGAATTTCAAAGAAGTTTATTTTATCGAAATTCATAGATACCAGTAATTTCAAAATTTACAAAAATCAATATCGCCTATGACCGCCGTTTGCGCGTACAACAGCTAAACAGCGTTGTCGCATGGAATTTATGTAGTTATGTAGAAAACGCTGAGGTATGTTATTCCAAACATTGACTATGTCCCTTATGAGGTCAGCAATATGTTGTTGCCTTGGTATCTGTCGCACACGACGGTCGATTTCGTCCCACACATGTTCGATTGGATTTAAATCCGGACTACATGGCGGCCACTCCATTGTTCGAATGTTGTTGCCCTGAAGTAGCTGACGGGTAGTTCTTGCAGTATGGCAAGGTGCATTGTCTTGCATGAATGTCATCCCATGGTTAGCGCGAATATGGGGAATAAGCGTTGGTCGAAGTATTTGTTGCTGGTATTGGTCTGCGTTCAGGTTTCCTCGAACAACCACCATATCAGTTTTAGTGTGCAAACTAATACCTCCCCAAACCATCACTGACCCTCCTCCAAAATGAGATCTTTCGTTGACGCAATTATCCGAATATCGTTCCCCAAGTCGTCGATAAATTCGCTCTCTACCGTCGGACTTCTGAAGATTAAATCTGGACTCATCTGTAAAGGCGACATTTGCCCAGTCTGCTCTGGTGAACCTCAAATGCCTTCTGGCCCACTGAAGACGAATTCGCCGGTGTCTTCCAGTCAATACTAATCCCACAAAAGGTCTTCTCGCTCTCAATCCCATGATCCGTAGTCGATTTCGTACTGTTTGATCACTCAAGTTTCTATTATGGACGCCAATTAAACGTCTGGCAGTATCAGTCGCTGTTATTCTTCTATTACGAAGGTGTGTTACAAGGATGTAGCGATCTTGACGCTGCGTTGTCACACGTCTTTTTGGCCTTCGGTGAAGGTCATCAGCACTTCCGGTGCGATTGTACTTGAGCCAAAGGTCGTGAATTGTTGAAAAACTTCTGTTGACTGTTCTGGCTACCTATACATATAAAACAACTCATGCTTGCGACTTTTTCAGAAATAATGAACATGGTTAGACAGAATCA
Organism: Cyrtodaria siliqua; assembly: GCA_037043455.1. Lineage (NCBI taxonomy): Eukaryota > Metazoa > Mollusca > Bivalvia > Adapedonta > Hiatellidae > Cyrtodaria > Cyrtodaria siliqua. The sequence goes on from JAWPHD010000926.1 coordinate 63,144, forward strand.
TGTACGAACGAACAAACGAAGAGACGGACGGACAGACGGACAGACAAGTAAACTTATGAATAAACTAACCTGTCGGAAGGATGAGGAATATTATAATACACAATACTGGACTTGAAAAAGAGAAAATAAAACGTAGAAAATCGATTAAATAAATTAATAAAAATGAACAAATTACGCAATGTCCTTTACCTGCCGAATCGAAGTACCAGCAATAATCATACCGACGGCCCGTCCACGCTCTTCCGTTGTCATGCGACGCATTTTTTATTTAATTTTTAGTAAGTTTTTGTTTGGGATTGAAACGATAAACAATTCCGAGAACACAAACACATGTTCAAATCTTACCTCGTGCAGCACGGGAGAATAATGCGATTTCGCGCCAAAATAAGCCACGAGACCGGAAGTGCGGATTTTGAAGTTACAAAGTGTATTGATTGTTTTGTTTGCTGCTCATATTTATTTGTATGAAATATCAACTCAAAATATACAATATTTGATATAATATTCCAAATAATAAAATGACCGGTTAGCAATTTTGACCAGTGTATATGGCCACGTCCACCTCTATCGTTGTCCCGGTATCGTCATGGATTGTCCAGTTTGGCTCCACCAAACGTTACACCATCGGCCCTCAGAAGAACGTGTTCCATGGCATCGTCATATATTGTTTGTCGTACCATTTTAGATAACCACAAGTCCCTTTAAAGTTGTATGCATTGAGTTTATTAATCTGTTCAGGTTAATATACTCCAAAGGATATCAGCAGGTAAATTCCCTATAGATAATTCCGAACACCTGTTGTTGATGACGTGGTAACTAAGTTCCAATTAGCGTCTATTAGCGTCTAGATGTTCCTCTCCACCTGTAGCTCACTAATTGTATACAGCAAAGATATGAGTTTAATGATCTCCAAAACGCTTCCAATTAGTTTCATATTTACACACATTGGTTCAAATGCTTGAATATTGTAAAAGTTAGTTATGTATGGGGTAGCATTCGGGACTAAACCACTGTTAGTTCGTCTAAATTACACATGTTCTATTTACAACAAGTCGAGATTCAGTTTTTTACTGACGTCACCAGTTTATATAACGCCAGTGTATATAAGTGCATATATTAGTTTACAATGTTCACAATTACATAATGTATATATATATAGAGCTATACTCTAGTATTACACGTGTGTCCACAGTTCTACATATATCGATATATCCGGATATTTACACACTTGACCCAAAGTTCGGGTAAATCATACGTTATATTCCGTCCATTGGCTTATCACGTGATGAAAGGGTTTTTGACCCCTTTTCAGCAAAACATGCTGTCCGGAAATCTGAGCCGGCATCGAAGCCCCTTGGCCTTCTCTGAGAGTTCACCGTATACTCACACAAATCTTTTGGCAGAACAGAGTTTTTACACGTTTACCCTGTTTTCAACATATCACCTAATAATTACACTTTTGATCAGAGCTATTTAGGCAATTGTCCCAAACGAAAATCCCCAATATTGAAAAGGTTTTCTAATTCCCCTATATGGTGTGGCATTGGAAGGACTGTATTATTATTTGGAAGTATAAGAGGAAGGGTTCACTGTTCAATCTGCTTTATGTTTGCATGACGTATTAGTACTTATACTCAAATAGTATTACTCTCAGCTTTTTCTGAACCATACAGAAATATGATTCTTAACTTAAAATTCAACACACATGTTTGAAGCCTAAAGCAACCCACTAATTCAAACAACACATATGTTTGAAGCCTAAAGCAACCCAATAATCGATTTGATGGCTTTGATGGCTGCTATTTTCTTATTTGTTTTCCCACTTGTTGTCTGTCTGTCGGATTTTTTTCGTGAGAAACGCTTCTTGCGTGAGATGGAATTATGATCGCTTATCGGTGTAACCACATAGTTAGCTTTCCTAATTGGTCTACTTAACTTATCTGTTGGTATCTGCCACTCATCAACATTAGCTAAGCGGAGACAACTAAAGCCATAATGTAGCAGTTCTTTAAAAATGTTTGGCCAATAATACTATGTTTAATTGTGTCATACGTCTTGTCAACTCCCATGTGACCATTCGAGTCATGATATTGCTGAATAACCTCTGGTTTTAAGTGACTTGGGAGATAGAGACGTAAGACAGGATCAGAATCGGCGTTTGAGATATAGTACAATATATCATCGTGAATAACATGCCTATTTGCTAAGGTAGGTGTTAATTTGTCATTTCGAAGTCCAGCCTTAATTTCTATTACAATTTCGTCTTTTCCCTGTTCAGTTATCACGTCTATGCCAGGTTCGAGCTTAGGTTTTTGCAAAAGATCTTCAAGATTAACATTGCACTTAATATACCTCCTTGGCTCAAACTTGTTCGAATTCAGTGCATTAACTTGATAGGTGTTATCATTGATGTCAGAGCCATAACCCTCGGCATCCTCGGGCACAGCATCTAAGGGCAAACGAAATAACATGTCTACGACACTGTTGGTCACCCCTGGGATGAACTCCAACTTGCAGTCATAGCCCGCGATACCCAGAGCCCACATTTGAATTTTCTTAATTTGCATAAGGAAATATAACAGAAATTTCAATGTAAGGTAATCTGACCTAATTATGAAGGTTTCCCCATGTAAAACGTGATCTAAATTCTGCAAGGCGTAATGAATCGCAAAAACTTTCTCTATTGTAGACCAACGACAATGGGTATCACTCAACTTGTGAGACAAACAGTGAATGGGTTTTTCATTTTTTATACCAGGAACAGCCTCAGTTTGATCATCAATACTAAGTATGTGATATTTCTGGAATAACCGAAATACCGTTCTATTATAAAGAGCGAGCCTCTCATATAGCTAAACTTGGACGACTATTAAAGCAATAAACCTTAAACTTGTTTGCTTACTTAAGCGAATCTATGTAAATTATCGTTAGGCCTATTTGTTTATATGTTACCGGGCAACCAGACTTTGACCGGACTGGTACCGGTACAAATATTCGTACTGACAATGGAAATGACTAATAGTTGTTTTTCAACTATATATATAGAGGCTGCGTAGTAACACGTGACAAGAATAACCAATGAATCAGTGCCATGAAAGCCCGTTGAGCAGTCTCAACCAATCGTCTGTGACCCGGATCGCCGGTAGCTAATCGTATTGTAACCGGGTGATCCAGTCAAGCCGGGCTGGGAGCACCTGCTCACCGGTCCTCCGTTAGCACTGGACAATAGTTTCTCAACAATTAAACAATAAATATAAAACTATGACAAATACTATATACATCAATAGATTCCTACTACCGAGTCGAACATGCTGATACCCAACTTTATCAGGTAAAGACTTTAAAACTATAATTTGAGTAAGTTAAACAATTCTAGTCGACGGAAATTCAGACGATAACAGTGACTTAAACGTTTGTCAAGGTTGACAGTATTATATCAAAGAATGCATAAAAGTTAAGATAATAAACATGGTTTAATATAAAATCTATGAAAGTTCATGATAATAAGTGTTTGTCTGTTTTGTGACAATAACATGGGATTAATTTATGGGGTAGAAGTTTACATCCGCGCCTTGACCGGTGACAGAAACTGGAATCAAAAGTAGCGGACAGCTGTCAACATTGCAACTCACAAAACCAAATGATCTCCGATTTCTCAGTATAACTGAGATACAATGTCACATAGCTAGCGTCTATGAATCATTAAGCATCAAGCACATGTAAGTAAATCTTTTTTGAGTAGATGTAAATTAGTTATTATGAATAAAATAGCGTGAATTGTAAAATGTTGAACAAGTAACAATTTGATAAATAGTGATTCTTACAATATGTTATATTTATAGTTCCTATTTAGAGGTTGAACACTATTATCATTTATTTAAAAGGGTTCTGAAAACCCTGAAAAAAAATTCTGAAAGAGTTTTCAAAATGCATGGCGGAAATGGAGAGCACCATCTTGGAACGAAGACGTCGTCCGCCTTTTTATTATTTATGGCATATTGAAAAAATATGATTATAGGGCAAAACAAATCACTCCAGATGAAAAATAAGCATACAATATATACATTTTTCATTTGTATATTTGCAGTGATTTACTTTGCCTTAAAATATATTTTGTCAATATGCCTTATGTAGTAAAAAGGCGCGATGACGTCATCGTTCCAAGATGGCCGCCTACATTTATGTTTCTTTGCATATTTTCAATTAGTCGTATTTATTTTTCATGGTATTTTGAACGTTTTTTCAGCTTTATTCAAGTAGTTTATAGCCCTTTTAAATAAATGTTGTTTGAAAATAGTGCATCAACCCCTTTAATGCTTGTTTGTTTGAGAATATAACCTAGCGTGTAATTCTATATTTACCCCCAGTGGCCCTTTCCAACCCCTTTAATGCGTGTTTGTTTGATAATAAAACATGGCGTGTATTTATTTATTTATCCCCAGCAGCCATTTTCTCCACGGACCGTTCCCAGGCAGTAGACTATTGTCTTGTTTGTTTGAGAATAGAACCTGTCGGGTATTTTTGTATTTACCCCCAGCGGCCATTTTCCCCACGGACGGACCGTTCCCAGGCTGTAGCACTATTGTCTTGTTTGTTTCAGAATATAACCTGGCGGGTATTTCTTTATTTACCACCAGCGGTCCTTTCCCCACGGACCGTTCCAAGGATGTAGCACTATTGCCTACCTGTTTGTGATGTCACAAGCCTTGCTTACTATTAACATTGTAATTGCTGTTTGTTTTATTGCGTGTTTTGGGTTGACTGTGTTCTGTGAAAGCTACGTTTCCTGTTCGACTTTTGGTGCATCCTTAGACTCCCATTGGCCTTTGCCACACTGACCGTTCCAAGGTACTCCTGTTGACAACTTGTTATAACCGGCGTGTCTCGTATTTTGATTACATTTGTTATTCTACTTGTTGATTGTTTGGTATGCTTGTTTTTGGTGGACTGCGTTCTGTCAATGTTACATATCCTTTTTGACGTTTGTATTTACTCTTATATCGACGCATTATGATTGTCTGATATTCACGTCTTATATCGATGTATTATGATTGTCTGATATTCACGTCTTATATCAATGTATTATGATTGTCTGATATTCACGTCTTATATCGATGTATTACGATTGTCTGATATGCACGTCTTATATATATATATATATATATTATTGTCTGATATTCACGTCTTATATCGATGTATTATGATTGTCTGATATTCACGTCATATATAGATGTATTATGATTGTCTGATATTCACGTATGTTATCGATGTATTACGATTGCCTCATATTTACGTCTTAAATCGATGTATTACGATTGTCTGACATGCACGTCTTATATCGATGTATTACGAGTGACTAATTGTCACGTCTTTTATCGCTGTATTACGATTGTCTGATATTTACGTTTTATATCGATGTATTACGATTGTCTAACATGCACGTCTTATATCGATGTATTACGAGTGTCTGATAGTCACGTCTTATATCGATGTATTACGATTGTCGGATATTCACGTAATATATGGATATATTATGATTGTCTGATATTTATTTCTAATATCGATGTATTATGATCGTCTGATATTCACGTCTTATATCAATGTATTACGAGTGTCTGATATTCACGTCTTATATTGATGTATTACGATCGTCTGATATTCACGTCGTATTTCGATGTATTACGAGGATCTGATATTAGATCGATGTATTATGATTGTCTTGCAGATGGCGTATTAATGAGAAAATGTAGGCATTAAAGTTTAGGTAATGATTAATTTATTAGAAACTTGACATAGGATGAATACACAATACGCAATAAGTTAAAATATGGATAAACATGGCTAAAATAAATTTAAAGGGACACACGGCAATTCTGATTTTTGAAAACTCACGGCGTCCCTTTAGTCTTCCTACATAACTTGCATTTGTTCAATCATTAATATTTACTACGAGTAGAATAAAGCAGATTGTTTTGCATATTAGTAACTCTTAATAATATTGCACCAATAATACATTTAAACCTATGGTAGAATAAGTCGACAAAATGAAAACTCAACACTTTATTTAAAGTAGCAACAGCTGTTTCTAAACCGACTGACGACTAGGTAAATATATAACTTACATATTTTGAGAATCAAAAATCTATAGACACAATATACTAGTAAACGGTTAAAACCAGCCAGGAAAACCCCCGAAACCGGAGCGTTGAATTAAGAGTTACCAACTGATAATTCATAAAGAGTTACCAACTGATAATTCATTAGGAGTTACCAACTGATAATTCATTTTACGCATACTCAATCCAGGTTATTTTTAGAACCGGTAAATAAACCTTTACTTTTAATCGGCACATATGCATTATTATATGACCTGAACACATGGATAGAGTTTGCAATATTTTGCCCCTATTTTGTCGGATTAGTTTCTTTAATTATATGCAAGCAGGTTTCAAGTCAAAATCGTACTGGATAAATCGAGAAGCTAGTATCAATGCTTGATAAGCTCTTCAAGATCACCGTGTGTCCCTTTAAAAACCTTAAACAATACTTTGATTATATATGAATAGGATAAAAAAAAACACAATACATAAAACTTACCAAATAACAATAATCTTAACATAATTCATCGAATAAAGTATTACAGTTGGATCAACTATTTCTATAAAATGTAGCTGTGGCTGGTATAATGCAAACAATTGTCAAACGTCTCAATAGCATGTAGCATGTATAATGAGTTGAGACTCTAACTAATAATGACTGAGCCGATATCTAGATACAAACGCTACACGGACTGACAAGGCAGATAGCTGCGAATCTTGCCAACTTCAAAAACGTGTGTAAAACACATTGACATATACAATTAAAAAAATAAAATAATTAAAACATGACAATAACTGGGATGTAACTGTGACTGATAAACTGACTACCAAGATTCGCCACATGCATATGACTCGCTCACCTGATGGCATTGTCAATTTCAGATATTTGCAACAGTAACTGAATTGATTGAGATAAAAAGGTGTGATAAATGTGATTTCAGAGAATGTTATTGTTTTCAAAAATGCTACTATAACTCTGTATTCAACTGTAACTCCCGGGCAGGGTTAGATTTAAAGAAGATGACATTCCCCTAAATGCACTATACAAGTATACGTTAAATGTGTGATCTCTGAGGCACTGCCAAATTTTAACACAGGGTCATCATTTGAACAAACGTGGTAGAGGTCTATAACATGATGCTTTTATATATGAGAGATCTATATATAAATAAAAATCGAACAGGAAAAGCAGCATTTAAGGACGACAGTCAACCACAAACACACAAGGCCAAATAAAAAAACATCACAAAGACAAAAGGGTTGACAATAGGGCTACCGCCTTGGAACAGTCAGTGGAAAAAAGGCCGCTGGAGGTTTAAACCAGGTTCTAGGGTGCACCAAACCTCACACTTACCCTACTATCATCCCAATAAAACGGTACAGTGTAAATAAAGAAATCCCCGCCATGAACTATTCTCTAACCAACAAGGCAGCATTAATAGGCAATATAAGTAAAACACAAAGAGGCTCGTGTATATATAAATACAAAAACAAAAAACAATAGCCTAGAAACCACAAAGAAGGTATGCCTCGTGGTTTTAGAGAAGATATATTTTAAAGAGTGTCCTACTCAGCTATATCATAAACTGTTATCCCATGGGCAGGGCAAACATTGACAGGACCAGAGTACCATAAGCTTATGATAGATGCAAACTACTAGTTTCAGAAAATTTGTTTTTTATAAAACAAAATCATATGCGAAACTGTGACAATTGAGGCGGGTCAGAGTTTGAACCATGTTATCAAGTTTGGCAGAGTACCATAATATAGTGCTAGATTCCCCCCCCCCCCCCCCCCCAAAAAAAATAACACCGATATAAATCTATTAACATCGTGTGTCACCTGGGCGGAGCCACATTTGACTCTCATGGTCACCATTTGAATATGCTTGGTACATGATTATAAGCTTATGCTATACTCAACATATTAGACCCATTGCTCTGATAGTTTCAGAGAAAAACATTTGATCATGGTTTTCCTATATAACGTAATGAACAGATCATAAACTTACGCTACATCCACAATATTAGCATTTAGCTTTTGTAGTTTTAGAGAAAACAATTTCATACTGTGATCTCCCAGGCCGGGTCGAAATCATCAGCTCAGAATCTCAACAAAAACAAGCTCGGTTGTGGCCCATAAGCTTATGCTACCTGCACAATTTGGAAGATCTATGCTTTTGGTTTCAGAGAAGAACATTTTCCATTTGTTTCATCTATAAGTCTATGTTAAAGATACGCATTCTCTATACACATACTGTGGACCCCTTTGAGTCGGGGCCATTTCTAACTCTGTGGATTTCATGTATAGGCTAGATGTTAACAATCATTACTAAAGAAAAACTGTCGAAACTTCAGTTCCTGGAGAAGATTTTATAAGGTTTCGACAATTTATAATAATGTCGGCCATTTTATGTGCCGCTTTGAAATGAAGCATTCGCAGAATACAGTCAACCAAAAACAGACATTTAAAACAAACAACACATACAAGGGAAACATTATACAAGCGAAGTACGCGACACACAGAAAATAGAAAAGGGTTGACAACAACGGTACCGCCTTGTAACGCTCGTGACAAAAATGCCGCTGGGTGTAACAATAAAAATAGGATTTTTTTTCCAAACCCCATTTTAGCCACTAGTATAAATATAAGCAATGTAAGATTTGTCAAAAGTGTTTAGTAAGCGGGTTTTGAGAACAAATCATTTTAAGATATGTTAACGTCGACGGAAGGAGGACGCACAAAGAGTGATCGCACTAGCTCACAACTGAGTCTTCCGCTCAGGTCCGTTAAATATGAATGAATTACATGTGCAATGAATAATTATCAAACCGTACCTCTTAAAAACACGATATGGACAAAAAAAGCAATTTGCGATTGAAATTTGTGAAAACAACATCACATGTATATAAAATAATCTTAAAAATACATTTAAACGTGGCAACAGGTGGACTAGAATAACCAATGAATCGAAATGTTCCGTAAACACTTGGTTTAAACTTATTTATTTTACATCGATTGTAACGACAGCTCTATGAAATTATTTGAATCACTCTCGATGTCTTTCGATTTTTATTAAGGCATAAACATTTTACAATGTCCATTGCCATTAGCACTGAGGCGGTAATACATACAAAACATACTAAATACAAATACACACATATATTAAAACATGTTCTGGAGAAGAGCATGAGAAATATTTAGGTATGAGTAATCCAAATTTAAGGATAAACACGTATATATTATTGAAAGTAATTATAGCATACATGTTGTTCACACTTCACTGGTATAGCTCGAACACACAAATAAATATTATGTATAGTACATGATCCACCTATGACCCATATAGTTAACTCTATGGTGTGATTGCACGAGCTTCACGACTACCAATACCATAATACATATTTGCATTGTAAACATAAGGCATTCTGAAAACTGTGTTGGTTGTTGGTCACTACATTATTAGAACAGTGATACAATACAATATAATAATACTAATAATAAAACACTCACAAAAACTGCACCTGCGCATTCTTTTTAAACGTATATATTTATTCTGTTGCAATTAAGCTCTCACGTTTGGTATTCGCAATAAAAATATATTTGGCTAGCCTATTCAATAATTTCGAATTATCAGTAAAGTGATATTCATCTTCAACAACATTTATATTGCAAAAAGTACCCTTTCACAATGGGACTTACTGTTTTGTTTGCTACAGTGTGACTTAATGACTTGTTTGCTACAGTGTGAATTATTGTCAAGTTTGCTACAATGTGACATATTGTCTTGTTTGGTACAATGTGACTTATTGTCTTGTTTGCCTCAAAGTGACTTGTTTTTCTTGTTTATTACAATGCGTCTTATTGTCTTGTTTGCTACAGGCTTTCACTTCCCTCACTCTTCTCCGTTACATTCAGAGAGGCATTGTAACGCAGTCTTCGTATCAGTTCTGCGAGACTGTTCATATCGTCTTGCTTGCTCATGTGTTTTGTTATTCTTTTATGTTCGAATTCAAGAAGCACGTCCGCCATTTCCTGCAAAACAATAAGCCTAAAAATTAACCATGAGGTGTTAGCAAATGTGTCATTTTAGCCCATTAATTCTTAAGCTACGTCCTGCTGTGGACAATGGCTGTAATATTGATCGAACGTAAATCAAAATGCAATGATACTTTGGGCAGAGTTCGTTCAAGTAAAGGTCGAATGATGAATTCGTGTTACTTTTATGCGACACCGACGTACACTAGTAAGGAAGGACATAGTGGTAGGTGAATTAAAGCTACATCTACTATACTTTAAATGGTATTAAATCATGAATATGAATGTTGTAACGGGTAAAGTATTTTCAGTTTGACGAACATGCTAACGTCGGTATATAAGACAAATCAATTCAATTCAATTTAATTTAACAAATGGTATAGATCTCTAATACAGAAACCGTTGAGTAAATTATCTAAGATTTATTTAGCTTTCCTAAAAGGTAACATTATTAGATATAGGGTTTGTTACGGAACCCTGCAAAAATATGTTGAGTCAGTAATATTTATAGCGGGTGAGGCAATAGCGCGGGCGAGGCAACAGCCGAGTCCCCCTATATATCTGACTGACCCCACATATTTCTTTAAGGGGTCAGTAACAAATCAAATAACTGATTTATTGCATCGAGCATCTTTTTTCAGGCAAACACCGATATATAACCCATTTTAATGGAGCGTCAACGTCATTGAGACGTTCGAGCAATTTGACTTTATGACGTTGAATTCAAGACCGGTACAGTTTAAAAACATTACTTGCTCACTTATTATGTTTGTAAAGCATTAAAGAACTGTTTGAAAATTACTTAAACTTTGAATCGGAATTGTAGTCCATATTGTTTTAGTGACCCTCTATGAAATCTACTGACCCACTAAAGAAAAATAATGGGGTCACCACATGACCGTACTCAACCAATGAGATGCCTATACGTGTGTGGGAGGTAATATAAAAACTAATATTGGGTCACCCGTGACCACACTCAACCAATGAGATGAATAGAATTGTGTGCGAGGTGCAAAAAAATAAATGATGTCCTGCGTTAAATAACTTACATACCCGAATTGGCCGTGACTCAGTGAACATGAAACTACAAAGGCGTGCGGTTTTAATATAACGTGTGTAGCGCTAAAGGGACATACAGCAATCTCTATACACATACTTTCTCCCTCTCCATACATGAAAGGACAAACGCACCATATATGAATGTACGTAACCAACATGTAATAATGGACTTTACTACCACCACAAATAAATGGGTGTACCCAACATTATATAAATGGACGCAATCAATGTAATAATGGACTTTACTACCACCACAAATAAACGGATGTGGCCAACATGATAAATAATGGATGCAATCAACGTATGTGAATGAACATTATAAAAACGCACATGATTGAAGGTAACCAACATATACATGTATGACTGAACGTAACGAATATATATCAATGGACGTTACTAACAGATATGTATGTACGTTACCAATACCATTTGTGAGTTAACGATATAAACATTTATTCATATTTGAATCCCACTGGTAGCTCGACTTTTAAGTGTGGAAGTGTACAGTACTAGTTCTACCCAAGAATAGAGGGTTGTCTGCCTCCACCACAAAAAAATCGACCGTCATATATAACCTTACATGTGTTGAAAATGATGTAAAACACCACAAAAAAAACAAAAACAAACACATAATAATATATTGTATGAATGGAAGTAACCACTATCATACATGTATAAACGTTACCAACATTATGAATGGGCGCAATCAATAACATTTATGAATGGATTACCAGCACCATTAATAAATGTAAACAAGATTAATAAATAAATACACGTAAGCATAATAAATAAATAAATTCATTATCCGATAATTGTTTTGGATGGACGTTTCTAAAACATGTATAAATAGCTGGAACTAATGAAATTAATAAACGGACATAATTTATTACCATTGAGAATGAAACAAGTGAAAGTTATGAATAGCATTGATGAATTTACGTTTATGCAAACAGAAGCATACATGAATAATTGATGAATAGACGTAACCAAAAAATAAGTAAACTGAGTTATCCAATAACGTTTATGAATTGAGGTAATCAATAACATTTATGAATTGACGTAAGCAATCATATTTTTGACGTAACAGACAACATTTATGGATGAACGTAACCAATAAATAAGACTCTTTTCCACCTACATAATTTATTGAAAAAATAACAAAAAGCCCGAAATCCTTGTCATTTCGTGAAAACAAAATGTATCCCAAACTTAAGATTTGGTATAAAATTGCAACTATTATGAATGGACGTAATAATATCAATTCAACTCTCTTTTTTACCAGACTAATTCATTGCGAAAATGTAAAAAACAAAATAATAAAATAAATAAATAAACAATAAATAAACATGATAAATAAATAAATAAATAAATAAAAACAAACACACATAAAAACACGAAATCGGTGTCATTTTGTGAAAACAAAATGTATCTCAAATAAAGAATCAGTATACAATTTCTATAATCCATGTACGAGTTAATGGGACATGCAATACCGATTACCGATAATAATTAAAGGTGAATGACCACCCATTTTGAAGTATTATCAATTAACAAATTTAACTCTTAAACATCTTATGGACATTTCTTAGTCCCGGAGAGAAACATATATTTAAAACCGTTATTAAGGTATATGTAAAAACAAGTGTTATTTGCATGACGTAGATACTACTTTTACCACCGCGTGACTGCACGGGAAATGAGGTAAATTGGAATTGTATAGTTGCACAACTATTGCCAGATAATTGATAAATACATTTACCTGTGTATTAACTTACCTGTTCAAAAGTTGTCTACGTAATCAAATAAAATGTTATTCTCGCTTTTCACAGAAATTTCAATGTGTGAATTGTAAATATATATTGTTGTGTAGTGATTTCGATTTAAATACACAAAACCATGTGGCAGGAGAACTTTAAGACAGACAGACAGACAGACAGACTTTTTATTCAGACTTGTACAAAGTACATCGTCTACAATACATACATATTAGCATATATGATGTCAACGTATATATACAAGTAAATGATGAAATATATACAAATGGTATAATTAATCATTTCATTATTATTGTTATTATTATTATTATGTAGTATAGTAAATAAGAGTAGGAGGTTGAACTAAGTAACTACCTTTCAATAGTTAATAAAGCGTTTCTTAATACAATTGATTCTTTAACATATAACAGAAGTTTTATTATTTTTTGTCATGTGATTTCAATGGTGAAATATATACAAATGGTATAATTTATCATTTCATTATTATTATTATTATTATTATGTAGTATAGTAAATAAGAGTAGGAGGTTGAACTAAGTAACTACCTTTCAATAGTTAATAATGCGTTTCTTAATATAATTGATTCTTTAACATATAACGAAAGTTTTATTATTTCTATCTTGTCATGTGATTTCAGTAACTCCAAATATTTGAAAACAGAAGGACGTTTGTAATAACAACGTTTTAAGTATTTCTTTCTAATATCAATATAACAAGGACAAATACATACAAAATGAAATTCATCTTCTATATCTAAACTATTACAAATTAGGCAATATCTTTCTTCACGAAGTGTTCTATTGCTGGCATATCTACCAGTCTGTATTCTGAGTGGATGCACAGATAGTCTAAGTCTAGTAAAATAGACGTAAACTTCTTGGCAAAATATCTAAATATGTTTCATATTCCAAACTAGTTTTAATATCTTTGTACAATGTTAACACAGAACTGTTGTTTAAGGTACCACACCAATTTTGTTTAAAGGCATCTAAAACTCTAATTCTAAAGTCATACAAAAAAACGTCACTGTTTATATATGACGCATTATCGAATACATAAGAAAAACCGTAATCATCTAGTAATTTCTTAACACTGCTAACCCAGTTCGTTTTTCCGCTATTACAGTCCTGTAAAGCGTGTCCATACACAGTCTTTAGAATGATATTGTCAGTATTTATTACTTTCAACCAATATTTCATAATTCTTATATATCTATTAACATATAGGGGATATCTTCCAAGTTCACCATACACAGCTGCATTGCATGTATTGGTAGTACCTTTAATAACCTTTTGCAAAATTTTAAATGAATTCTTTCAATTTCTTTAGATTTAGTATTGCCCCAAATCTCACATGCATAACTAAGAACAGACACAACAAAGGCATTGAACAACTGACATAAAGTTTTAGGACTCAAATCATATACTTTACATTTACATAATAAAACATTCATTGCCTTAAGAGCTTTACCAACTAAATGCTCCTGATTAAGAGCGAAATTTCCAGTATAATTGAAAATATTCCCTAAATAGTTAAAATCATTCACTACGTTGATAACGTCTCCATTGTAGGTCCAATGCTCACTGGCTAATAACCCGCCACGTTTACGAAAAACCATAATTTTAGTTTTGGCAATATTTACTTTAAGTCCCCACGAATCGCAATAATTATTTAATGTATCTAAATGTACTTGTATTTCAGCAGGTGTTTTTCCTACAATGGCCATGTCATCCGCAAATAGCAATAACATTAGTACTATATCATCTAATTGCAAACCTGAATCTATATTATTTTGCAAATATAACTCCAAATCTTCAACAAAAAGAGAAAACAAAAGAGGGGACATTACCTCCCCTTGACGTAAGCCAACAGCATAATTAAAATAATCAGTATAATTAGCACAGGATTTGACACATGATTTGACTTTTTGGTACATATTGCGTATAATTCTAAGTAATTTGCCATTAATACCACATCTATACATCTTAAGCCATAATGCATTTCTATAAATAGAATCAAAACATTTCATCAAATCGACAAAAATAACATACAATCGTTTGTTTTCATTCAAGTATTTTTGGACTAATGACATAAGTATAAAAATCGCATCAACAGTGGATTTTCCTTTCCGAAATCCGAACTGAGCATCCGAAATTATGTTATGCTCATTACAAAAGTTTTCAAGTCGCCTATTGAGTACAGTAGTAAAAACCTTTGAGAAACAACTAACTAGCGTAATGCCTCTATAATTATTTACATCATTTACATCACCTTTTTTGTGTAAAGGAATTATAATCCCTTCCATCCATTTATCTGGGTAAAAACCCGAATTCAAAATGCAGTTGAATATATCGCATAAATGAGCCGATAATATGTCTATGCTTTCAATAAAATATTCATTCAGTAAACAATCACTACCAAAAGCCTTCCCTCTTTTTAAAGATTTTACAGCATTTAAAATTTCATCAATCGTGATGGGCTGGTCAAGTTCTGGGAAGGACCCATTAGGATTATCAAAATCATTAATTTCACAAAAAAATTCCGCGTCTTCATTTGTACAGTTAAATACATCACTGCCAAGCTTTTCAAAATATTCACGAAAAGTATCTAATGCTATCTTATTAGCAACAGACATATTTGAGCTCTTGAAATACTTCCAAAAATCTCGTGGTTTACTTTTCTTAAGGCTCTCTATTTCGGACATTTTACGTTTATAAAATGTATTTTTCTTCTTACAAATTATATTCTTATACAATAATTTACGTTCACATAAATCTATTCTATTTGCATCAGTTTTATAACAATTAAACAGGTTTAAGGCATCTAAATACGTATTTCGAGCATTCACACAGTCTTGATCAAACCAGTCTGCATTTTTCATACGAAACTCAGTATCAAAACAAGGTTTATTTTCAGAATAAGTGCGTTTTGTAAATAAAGGATCAGCAACACTCCGTATAGTATCAGTAAAATTGCTCAAAGCCTCGTTTATCGACTGTTTAGTACAGTTATTTAAATTAATTACAATATTATTGAAGTCGGGCAATTTGGCAATAATACCAGACCGAAATTGCGCCTTATACAAATCATTCCACTTAAATCGTGTCTCAGAATAACTGTTAACATCAGGTGATACATTATTACATACAAATGAAAAATGTAACGGGGCATGATCGCTCCATTCATTAAAATGCCCAATAGTAAAATCACTGATCACTGAAAAATGGCGTTCACTACACAACAAATAATCAATAACAGATGTACCGTTACGTGATAGGTAGGTGAACTGGTTTGTATTACCAATGCGACCATTAACAATACGTATACATGAAGATTTACACAGATCTAATAATTTAATACCGTGACTATTATGGTTTTTATCGATAGAGGCCCTAACAGGGGTATTGTCTGGTTCATAATCTACTTCATCAACAGACATATTACATTTATCGTGGATTATGTAATCATTTTTATTACTCACTCTACTATTTAAATCACCACATAGAAACACAGAACCTAAGCAATCAAATGTAGAAATATCATTTTCAAGTGTGTCAAACAAGTTGATGTTATTAAATGAATTATATGCTGGTGAATCTTCACACCAAATATATGAACCACATAAATAGATATCCTCATTTATATTAAAAAACACACGATCCAACTTTATCCAAATAATAGTATCATGGTGATTTTTCACAATCTGTATACCATCTTTTAAGTGTTCTTTATACATTAAAACTATACCCCCGCTACATCGGCGTGCATTTCTGTTTTGCAACTTTCTGTAAAAAGTATGTGTGATATAACCATTAAGGTTAATTTTAGTAGAAGAATTTGCCCAAGATTCATAAAAAAAACATATATCATGATTAGCAACAATATTTACAAAATCACTATTGCATTGCTTGCCTTGCGTAAGTCCATGCACGTTCCATGATAGTACGGACAGCTCACCTCCGGCGTGCCCCTAGTCGCGCACCGGCCGGCCGTCAACGTACAACGTGTCGTAGGCTATCCAGGAGCGTTTACCATGTTCCCTGGCCGCCTTCATCTTGGGTACGAGTTTCCTCCGCTTAGCTATCACTTCCGGCGGGTACTGTTCATACATATGAAATGCGGTGTCCTTCAGTTCCTTCCACTGCCTTCGCACTTGTTCTCGGTCCTTAAAAAAAGTAAATTTTGCCACAATTGTTCTAACCCTACCAGGTACCGGTTGCCCAGGGGACCTGTGTACGCGCTCGAAGCGTATGCTGTCTACGGTCTCCTTGGCAATCTTGAGTGCTTGTTGTAGATGCTCACGTAACTTTCGATCAGTTACCTCCGCGGACTCATTGCCCCCGGTGTTGTCTTCAGGGACGTTCGTGAACACCAAGTTGTTCCGCATGGACTGGGATTTGAGGTACACCACGTCGTCCCGGAGTTCGTCACGTTCCTTCTCGAGGTCCGTGACCTTGTTCGATAGCAGGCCCACCGCGATATCTGTGCCCTCGACCACGTCCTCGACCTTGGTGACCCTCTCCTCGACGCGTTTGGTGCGATTGTCCAATGCTAGCCATAAGGATTTTAACTCTTTCTCAAAACTAGTCACCTTCTGTTCTAACTGTTTAATGTCCCCTAATTTCTCCTCCACTAATCCTAGCCGCTTACTGATAACATCCAATACATTCATAATGTCTTTGTTAGAGGGTTCCGGATTGCAATTCGCCATTTTGTCCGAAAAGTTCACTAAGTCCTGATTATCACCTGTATCTACTACAAATACACTGTTATCACTGTTATCATGGCCATTTTCACATCTCACAATGTCCGTATTATAAAGCACCGAATGTGCTTGACCTACGATTTCACTCACTGAAATGTTTAAATCCTGCTCCTGTGACGGGCCTCTCTGTTTGGAAATCTTACCTTTGTTTACATTGTCACTTTCATCACTACTGTTTCTCGTTTTCCGTTTATTTTTCCCATTTTTAGGCATACTATTTCAAACATCAGTACACTACTGATCACTTTAAGATATTTTGCGGTAAAAAAAGTCCATAATGTTATTTAATAATCCAGATTTTCACAAATTTTCTCTCCCACTCAAAATAGCCGGCCATTACCGCGTGTATCACGTGACATCTCTTTAAGAAGGGTCGGAACCAAAGAATTAATGAATGGACGTAATCACACATCTATTAATGGACGTAACCAATAACATGTATGTATACCGTTATCCCGTATAACGTTACCATCAATAACATTTATAACTAGACGCAATTTATAACATAACCGAATATCAATACAAAAACGATTTTGAATGGACGTAACAACGTCATTTATGAATGGAGTCGATGGAGTTGTGTGTGGTGGATTGGTGGGGAGGGGGCGCTACCGAGATATCTATAAATGAACGTTACTCATAACTGAGCAAATATGAAGAGCGTCGGACTAATAATTATCACTTATGTCCATACATACAATTCATGGGACCATCCTTCTCAATAACACATTTACGGTACTCTTACACTTGCGTCCATCTTGATAGACACTGTCTCCTCCGAGATATGGCCGTGAAAGAATTCCTTATTATGGAAAAACTCCAGATCGTCTTCTATGCGTTTCTTTATCATCTCTATATTCTCTGTGGTGATGCTATGATCTGTTAGAAACTCAGACAGTGGCATGCAATCTATTTTCCGACCTGAATGCATTGGTCCTTGGTGGGTTATTCTGTGATATATTTGAAGACTGTTGTTTGCAGTCGTTATAGCTGAAATTGTAGAAATGATGTAGTACGTACATTCTAGTCATAGTGCAAACGTTTTGAAAGAAGCGCTCTTCTATAATTATATACGTGGACGTAATCACCTAACTAGCTATTTACTAAGATGCGCTTGATGGTTATTTCAAATAAATGTGAGACCATTTAGATAGCATGTGCTACTATATCGTGATGTGTATGACCATTCGATTTCATATGTTGATTGTTGGTAAACACACATACTTGCCGCCATCTGGAAAGTCAGATCATTTGAGACAAACACCATGTTTCGCTGATCACGTTCAATTGGTTAAATTCTCATTTAATGATAATGCCACTCACTTTGGTATCCATACCTTTTGCAGTTTAAAAAAGATATTGATTTAATCAATCTTTCATGTAATCTTAAAAGTGTTCAGGAAGCCTACTTTCAGATTTCATTACGACCAATTACATATCATCAACATTTCCTATGAAGGTAAATGTTGATCAGATCAGTAGATTATCAAACATTTCCCTTTAAGTATATACTTCTAAAACAAAAATAGCTGGTGACCACTATCCGTAAAGTTGGATCACAAACCTAAATGTCATTTACACCATTTTGGAAGTTGGACCAAACACCTAAATGTCACTCACACCATTTTGGAAGTTAGGCCAAACACCTAATTGTCATTTCTGCCATTTTTAAACTTGAACCAAACACATAAATGTCATTGTCACCATTTTGGAAGTTAGACCAAAACCTATTTTTCATTGCCGCCATTTTGGAATTTGACCAAACACCTATATGTCATTGCCGCCATCTTGGAAGGTGAACCAAACACCTAAATTGTATTGCCACCATTTTGGAAGTTGGACCAAACACCTATATGTCATTGCCGCCATTTTGAAAGTTGGACAAAACACATAAATGTCATTCCCACCATTTTGTAATTTGGATCAAACACCTATATGTCATTTCCACCATTTTGGAAGTTCGATCAAACACATAAATGTCTTTCCCACCATTTTGGAAGTTGGAGCAAACACCTAGCTGTCAAAATGGTTTCCACCATTTTGGATAGAGGTCCTGTATCACGACCATTTGGGATCCAGAGGAGTAGAGTTTATTATTAAGTTGAAATAGATTGTGTCTATTAATAAACGTATTTAAGCTGTTAGTTTATTTAAAATATATAAAACACATACAATAAAATAAATCTACTTATACTTAATTAGAATGAAAGTAGCAATTTTTTGGTAAATTAATATTGTATCGGTCATCATGATATTTATCATTCTGATTGTGACATTCATAGCAACAGAAAAATAGCAGAAAATATACTGTGAATGGATAGTTTTGCCTGTTTTTTAACACAATGATAATGTTTACCGTCTGTTGCCTGTGAATCCACGGTGGATCTCTGCAAAGGAAATGACGGTATACAGTTAATGAGACTGTCAAACTAGTAAATGATGTAAACTGTCAGATACATTTGGATAATAGGCACACTGTCTAGCTATACTAACATTGGTAGTTATAAGCTGTTTAGTAGATAGAAAAAGGAGAAAATGGTCATATAGAAACAACAGCACACAAAACGTAATGATACCGGAGGTCCGCACTGTATCATAAACTAATTAAAATGAGCAAATGATTATTCAATGAACAGGACCCTACACAACACAAAGAGAGGCAAAGACAGAGTTAGTGACTTTAAACATTAGGCAATATGGCCTACTGGGTAGCTTAAATTGAGTGTACGTGTACACAACCTCGTATTATCCTACGTTCAGTACATCTCATCAAAACGAAAGTTCTAATAATCCAGCGAAATTAGTAAACGATACACTTACATGTTTTGTAAAGACCCTTGAGCGTCTCGATAACATACTAGTTACTATAAAGCTTTAAAATCAGTTATTATTTATTCGAGATTTTATGAGTAAATAATGTATATATTAAAAAGACTTGACGTGGCACATTCAAACAGATATTATGAGTAGCTTCTTGCTGAAAACGCAGTATAGTAAAATTGCAATGAGAATATACGGCAGATTAAACTTAAGATATTGAGAACTCGAAGTAAACCCAGTAAATACTGAAAAGGGCGTCCCTTGGAACAAACATACACAAACAAAAGAGAAAAGTAGCAGACTCGATTTTATTGAGTCTGTTCATGAGAGGTAATGTTGGCTACAACACCTTTCACGCCCCTAGCGCCGGCTTAAGCGATATTCTACTTTACAGCACAAAGAATGTCATTGAAGATCCCAAAGACCAGTAAGTAATAACATTACGGATTTATATTTTGGGTGACATTTTACAGCCGCCACAAAGAATTAAACAAACGCCAGTGTACATGTCAATAAATATTGAAAACAAATGGAAGCAGCAAACACAAACAAGAGACAAAAGTAACAGACTCGGTTTATTGAGTCTGTTAATGAGAGATACTATGAGAAGCAACACAACTCACGCCTCCTAGCACCGGCTTAAACGGTGCATTTTGAAATTCGATAAGGAATTCAATATGTTATGATATGCATGTCAAGCTAACTTTGATAAAGTATACGTACATTATAATTATTATACGTTTTTAAAGATGCGTTAAACCTTTATTTAAACATCGTAATTATGTTATATGCACCAAACAATACATTTCAATCATGTGTCTATATTTTTTATGTTATCCAGTGATACGTTTATAGTTAAAGAGTAAGAGATAGAGAACATAACACTTAAAATGTTTAACTGCTAGATTATTAGTATTCATAATTCATTATACTTATAATATTTGTAATACAATTTTACTAAACTGTTGAAATCAAATTGGCGTATGTTCTGTACATGCTAAATGTATTTTCCTGTTCGACCTTTGCCTGTTGACTTTTATGTAAATAAATAATGCATTTATGTAATGAAACAACAACCTTCTTCTGCCTTAACGCAGATATAGTATACAGGAACGGATTCAGGGCTGAGTTAATCGGTAAAACAAACACGATGACCCATGCGTACACCTCCGAAGAAATCTGGTATCCAGCCAAAGACATGCATCCTGTAAAAGGGTGGATATTTAAGCTTTGCGTGTTTATATTAATAATATTATACATATTACGTAATTAGCAATGTGTCTGATGTCGTATTAAATGTCAAACAAATGTTTCATAACAAGGAAACATTATATTTCAGACAGATTTGTCATTTTTAATTAATATGCATTTAAAAACATACCTGTATTTTCTTCAAGTTCCGATAAACATACAGTCTCTAGTCGGGTACACGCTGTAGTTGGGCACATATAACGTGTCAGCTTGTCAATAACAATTTAGCAACGATTTAGAATGACAGAAGTAAATACATGTCGGGCAGAAACCTTATTTTCAATCGTATTTGGTGCCTCCTTTTGGCAAGGAGATCTGTACGCGAACAATTTATTGTTTACCATAATTGACAATACTCAGGTTGTATACAATTTTTGACAGATGTAATCGTGTTGAAGTATTTCAGCTACACAATCTCAAATATGTTTCACTATGTATTGTCATTGTGTTTAATTGTTTCCTAAAATATGACATATTGCCAGTTTTGATATTGTACTTTAATATCTGTAAGGTAAAATTACGAACGTTTATGTATCACACAATCTATAAAAGTATATTTTAATAACATACCCATCACTCCAATCGGGAACCAGCAACACAAATCTGTCATTATAACGATTGTGAGTGATTTAGCCACTGCAGCATCTACTTTTGCTTGTTTTGCCTTTGCTTTTGCGGATGTGGACTTAACTTCTCTGTACAACATGATCTGTACTATTCCAATAACAACGAAGATGACTAGATTGAATACAATAAATATGCCGACAGAATATTCCCATCCCTGAGTGTGTTCGTCAGTTAATGGAAGGGCAACACAGACAGCGGAACGTGAGTAAAATTCTCCAAAGTAACTAATCGACAACACGGGAATTATCGCAATTAGCAGACCAACAATTCCGGCGATAACTATCAGTATAACACTAAGTCTTACACTTAACTTTGAAAATGGGTATTTTATTGCGATATATCTATCCACAGCTATAATGCATATCAACAGAGCTGATAGCTCACTTGAAAGCGTCGATAGTATACCTGCAAATGTGCAAAGGGGACTTCTGCGCCATTGTACGTCATGTTCAATATATTTACCCCTATAAGTCACGTCTACCGCCGCGATTAAGAGAGTGTAAACACCCATTAGAAAATCGGATAGGCCTAAGCTTGTTACCAATACTGAATGAGTTTTCAATTTTCCTCGCACATCTTGCCGGACAAGATATAAAATTACAAACATATTTCCTGCCAATGCAGCGCCACCTATTATCCAAATGCTTATTCGTAGTAACTCATTTCCAATTAGATCATCACATGAGGAAATATAGCTTTCTGGCGCAACACACTTGGCTCCATTGAACTTGGCCTTCATAATACAACATAGGGTTGGAAAATCGGTGTACAAAACTTGCAAGAATGTCATACCACCAAACACATCATGTGTTATTGGTAAATTGTTACCACGAACGTCCAAATATTCCAACAAAGGAACCTCACCAAACGTACCGATATCAATAGATAAACCATTGTAACTTAAATCTAGAAATTTCAATTTCGCCATTCCTGTAAACACATGCTTATCTAAATGTTTAATATTAGTAGAACTAATATAAGCATGTGTTACCTTGGTCAAAACGCCTAATGCGTAAGGTTCAATGACTGTCAGTTCGGCATTTCCATCTAAAATGATCTTTTGTAAATTGTAAAGTCCTACAAACGCATCAAATTGTATATATTTAAATTTATTGTTGGATATATCGAGCGTCCTTAAGTTGTTTAAATGCGTCAGCGGGTTTTCGCATATATTTGGGGTTAACACATTCAAACCACAACCCGAAATGTTTAAAACCAGCAGTATGCGAAACATCGACAATTCGCAGTACCCCTTTTCAGACAGGACTATTTTGCTTAAATCTAAATATCTCACGTGCCTGCCAATAGCCGTTGTACTTTTGTGTCCGATTTCTGTTTTACATGTTAAAGCTACATTTTCACAGGTACACTGCGGGGGGCATATGAAGTCGCACAGTTCTTCGTCATCTCCGAGTGGACAGTGTATGATTCCGTCACATAGTAACCGGTCGGGAAGACATCCTGGCCTCTTTCTGCAACTGTACATGCCTTTACACGTGTAGCTGGCTGATAATAGAAAGACATTGATTTATAACTGATTATTTCCGAAACGATCAAGCCTTATTGAATATGTTTTACAAACGCCACACATTGAAAACACTACAAGTTAAAATATGTTTGATTTACATAATCATTAGGTCTGTTACATAAGCATTAGGTCAAGACAGTGACACAATAGCACAAAATCGTGTCTTTAAAGATACTGTAACAACATTAACAATTCGCTGTATAGGATTTTCATTCAATTCATTACATTTGATTTATTGTTTTACTATTGAAAACGCTTCGTTGTAATTCTTCTACTTTGGATTCAGCAATCCTTCAGTTGCTAAAGATCATGCTTTGTGCACCATGTTGTAAATAAACCAATGTTAACATCAACTAAAATGAGTTATGGCAAAGTAGCTCATTCGTTAAACGAGCAAGACATTGTGTTAAATAGTATAACATAAATCAATTGATGGAAAAGACGCTATTTTGACCATGTTTATAATGTGTTTAATTTGTTGCATTTTGAGTGCTCTAATATATTGTTCATGGACAAACTATCTAAAAATATAATACCCATTCAGCATGTTTAATGATCTTTATTCGTCTTTAGGTTCGTAAAAGGAGTATCGTAGCAAACTAGTTTTATTGAGTCTGTTCATCAGAGGTAAAAAGGGTGCAACACCTTTTACTAGCCTAGCACCGGCTTTAGCTGTATTTTACTTTGAAGCCACACAAATTGAGCTTGATGATCCCAAAGTACCATTAAGTAATACCACTACTGTTTTCACAGCCGCCACACAGTACTAAACAAATGATAGACGAACAGGAAATTTATCATCCACATAACATAATACACCAAAAACGCGTATATAAAACAAACAGGAATTACAGAGCCAAATAGTCAATGTATGCAACACCACACTCATAAAAAGGTTAAAGACGCTTTGCATATTTTTCCATAACGGTGGAGTTAACCGCTATTCGAGTAACACTAGGAGACACAAGAGGCAAAGAAGACACTTAAGTGATTAACACAGGCCTGACGCATTAGGCGTTTTGACCAAGGTAACACATGCTTATATTAGTTCTACTAATATTAAACATTTAGATAAGCATGTGTTTACAGGAATGGCGAAATTGAAATTTCTAGATTTAAGTTACAATGGTTTATCTATTGATATCGGTACGTTTGGTGAGGTTCCTTTGTTGGAATATTTGGACGTTCATGGTAACAATTTACCAATAACACATGATGTGTTTGGTGGTATGACATTCTTGCAAGTTTTGTACACCGATTTTCCAACCCTATGTTGTATTATGAAGGCCAAGTTCAATGGAGCCAAGTGTGTTGCGCCAGAAAGCTATATTTCCTCATGTGATGATCTAATTGGAAATGAGTTACTACGAATAAGCATTTGGATAATAGGTGGCGCTGCATTGGCAGGAAATATGTTTGTAATTTTATATCGTGTCCGGCAAGATGTGCGAGGAAAATTGAAAACTCATTCAGTATTGGTAACAAGCTTAGGCCTATCCGATTTTCTAATGGGTGTTTAATTTGTTGCATTTTGAGTGCTCTAATATATTGTTCATGGACAAACTATCTAAAAATATAATACCCATTCAGCATGCTTAATGATCTTTATTCGTCTTTAGGTTCGTAAAAAGAGTATCGTAGCAAACTAGTTTTATTGAGTCTGTTCATCAGAGGTAAAAAAGGTGCAACACCTTTTACTAGCCTAGCACCGGCTTTAGCTGTATTTTACTTTGAAGCCACACAAATTGAGCTTGATGATCCCAAAGTACCATTAAGTAATACCACTACTGTTTTCACAGCCGCCACACAGTACTAAACAAATGATAGACGAACAGGAAATTTATCATCCACATAACATAATACACCAAAAACGCGTATATAAAACAAACAGGAATTACAGAGCCAAATAGTCAATGTATGCAACACCACACTCATAAAAAGGTTAAAGACGCTTTGCATATTTTTCCATAACGGTGGAGTTAACCGCAATTCGAGTAACACTAGGAGACACAAGAGGCAAAGAAGACACTTAAGTGATTAACACAGGCCTGACGCATTAGGCGTTTTGACCAAGGTAACACATGCTTATATTAGTTCTACTAATATTAAACATTTAGATAAGCATGTGTTTACAGGAATGGCGAAATTGAAATTTCTAGATTTAAGTTACAATGGTTTATCTATTGATATCGGTACGTTTGGTGAGGTTCCTTTGTTGGAATATTTGGACGTTCGTGGTAACAATTTACCAATAACACATGATGTGTTTGGTGGTATGACATTCTTGCAAGTTTTGTACACCGATTTTCCAACCCTATGTTGTATTATGAAGGCCAAGTTCAATGGAGCCAAGTGTGTTGCGCCAGAAAGCTATATTTCCTCATGTGATGATCTAATTGGAAATGAGTTACTACGAATAAGCATTTGGATAATAGGTGGCGCTGCATTGGCAGGAAATATGTTTGTAATTTTATATCGTGTCCGGCAAGATGTGCGAGGAAAATTGAAAACTCATTCAGTATTGGTAACAAGCTTAGGCCTATCCGATTTTCTAATGGGTGTTTAATTTGTTGCATTTTGAGTGCTCTAATATATTGTTCATGGACAAACTATCTAAAAATATAATACCCATTCAGCATGCTTAATGATCTTTATTCGTCTTTAGGTTCGTAAAAAGAGTATCGTAGCAAACTAGTTTTATTGAGTCTGTTCATCAGAGGTAAAAAAGGTGCAACACCTTTTACTAGCCTAGCACCGGCTTTAGCTGTATTTTACTTTGAAGCCACACAAATTGAGCTTGATGATCCCAAAGTACCATTAAGTAATACCACTACTGTTTTCACAGCCGCCACACAGTACTAAACAAATGATAGACGAACAGGAAATTTATCATCCACATAACATAATACACCAAAAACGCGTATATAAAACAAACAGGAATTACAGAGCCAAATAGTCAATGTATGCAACACCACACTCATAAAAAGGTTAAAGACGCTTTGCATATTTTTCCATAACGGTGGAGTTAACCGCAATTCGAGTAACACTAGGAGACACAAGAGGCAAAGAAGACACTTAAGTGATTAACACAGGCCTGACGCATTAGGCGTTTTGACCAAGGTAACACATGCTTATATTAGTTCTACTAATATTAAACATTTAGATAAGCATGTGTTTACAGGAATGGCGAAATTGAAATTTCTAGATTTAAGTTACAATGGTTTATCTATTGATATCGGTACGTTTGGTGAGGTTCCTTTGTTGGAATATTTGGACGTTCGTGGTAACAATTTACCAATAACACATGATGTGTTTGGTGGTATGACATTCTTGCAAGTTTTGTACACCGATTTTCCAACCCTATGTTGTATTATGAAGGCCAAGTTCAATTGAGCCAAGTGTGTTGCGCCAGAAAGCTATATTTCCTCATGTGATGATCTAATTGGAAATGAGTTACTACGAATAAGCATTTGGATAATAGGTGGCGCTGCATTGGCAGGAATATGTTTGTAATTTTATATCGTGTCCGGCAAGATGTGCGAGGAAAATTAAAAACTCATTCAGTATTGGTAACAAGCTAAGGCCTATCCGATTTTCTAATGGGTGTTTAATTTGTTGCATTTTGAGTGCTCTAATATATTGTTCATGGACAAACTATCTAAAAATATAATACCCATTCAGCATGCTTAATGATCTTTATTCGTCTTTAGGTTCGTAAAAGGAGTATCGTAGCAAACTAGTTTTATTGAGTCTGTTCATCAGAGGTAAAAAAGGTGCAACACCTTTTACTAGCCTAGCACCGGCTTTAGCTGTATTTTACTTTGAAGCCACACAAATTGAGCTTGATGATCCCAAAGTACCATTAAGTAATACCACTACTGTTTTCACAGCCGCCACACAGTACTAAACAAATGATAGACGAACAGGAAATTTATCATTCACATAACATAATACACCAAAAACGCGTATATAAAACAAACAGGAATTACAGAGCCAAATAGTCAATGTATGCAACACCACACTCATACAAAGGTTAAAGACGCTTTGCATATTTTTCCATAACGGTGGAGTTAACCGCTATTCGCGTAACACTAGGAGACACAAGAGGCAAAGAAGACACTTAAGTGATTAACACAGGCCTCATGTGAGAGTTCTGCAATAGTATCTGTTTTGCAATGTTCTGAGCTTTCGTTTGAAGTGTATCTTACTAACCAGCAGTTTATTATTTAGAAATAAAAGTTGATCGTGTGATCAATGTGTTAGCATCATTAATTTATAAACCGATTTTAAGTAAAATACACCCACCATACTCATTAATTTAGTTCATGTAAATATCCCTTCAATCACAGTAATTTTTCAGATCACGTTTTTTGGCCCTTCCTGCTTAAATGGAATTACTGAACGAGTCCTAATCTATTAGTTTAAGATCACCATTTTCCAAATACTGCATAACAATGTTTTTCAATTTATTTTGTCTGGTGTACCCCAACATATTAACGTATCTATTCAATCACTGGTTTGATGGCGTCTCCAATACAGCTAGGGTAGATATAAGTTTTGGCAAATCAAAAGTTTTCATTACTGTTATTTTTCCTAGAAAAGATCAATCATGTTTTTCCATTGATCTAAGCATTTGACAAATCGGTATATGTTTGTATAAATGTTAAGCTCTTAACATTCTCTTGTCATTTGTAAATACGATTACCAGTGTTGTTGCTTTATATTTTTTTGTTCGAATACATTTGTAATATTCGCAGTACGTTTCTTTTGAATCGAGACGCACTATTTTTGATTTATTTATGTTTACATTTGATCTAGATGTTTCGCTAAAATTACCAATTATGTCGACTAATGTTTCAAACGTTTTCTTTGACCCATCTTGAATAACATCATCCACGAATGCTGTGTTTTTTATTTCACTGTTATTATTTGTTAACGTCAATTTTGTAAACCGTTAACGTCACAGTACGAAATACTTTAGTAAATAAACAGTAAATTTAAACAGACATGGACTCACTAGCATAATACAGATTACTATACTCAGTAAAGGTAAACACTTTAGCTTAATATTACAATCGTAACGCTATTGATGATTATGCGTATGTCATGTTTTTTTTAAAAGCTGAATCAATAAAAACAACCGACATTTTAAACCTTTTTCCGCTGGTAAAATGGTGCACTCTGACGAGTTTTGGAGACACTTTTAGGGATAAAGAGAATATATCATGGACAACGTTTTCGGCCGGAGTCTGCAGTGCCTAAAAGCAGCTACGCCACTAGAAACATTATTTTGGAAACGTGTTTCTGGTGGAATAATATTATTCTGCTTTCTGTTTTGCCCTAAGCCTTTGCTCACCGTATGCATAGTAATAAAAGCTAAATATTCCATTTTTCACTTTTTTTCCAACAAATTTCAAAACGTTATCAGAATTTAAAAAAATGTTTTTCCCCAAAAAAATACAAGAATATGAAGCAAGGTGTCCCAGTAATAGAATTAGTATGTCTCCGTATTTGCTACTTTTTGACCACTTAAATTATTTGCTCTGTTCCACAACATGTTACAGTTTGATTATTTAAATGACAAATAACATTTCTATGGTGTCAATGAATGTGCAGGGTCTAGGTGACAAAAAAAAAAGGAAGGATGTATTGAACGTTTTAAAAAGTAAACATTTTTCAATTTATTTCCTACAGGATACACATTTCACAAAGGCAGAAGAAATCTACATACGAACACAATGGGGTTTTGAATGTTTTTTCAGTAGCTTTACAGGTCAGTCAAGAGGGGTAGCAACTTTAATTAATAACAACTTTGATTTTAAGCTTAAGAGCACAGAAAGTGACACAGATGGTAACATGCTTATTTTAGATGCAACCGTTGGGGACAAAAATATTACCCTGATTAATGTATATGGACCTAATAGAGATTCTCCCAACTTTTACCGAAACTTGGGAGATAAAATATCAAAATATGATAACCCTTGTATAATTACCGGCGATTTCAATTTGATTTTAAACCCAGACATTGACACATACAATTATGTCAATATTAATAATCCAAATGCCCGTGATACACTTTTGGAATTAATTGTAGAAAACAATTTTATTGATTGCTGGAGAGAACAACATTTGGAAAAAAGACAATACTCATGGTTTCGTAGAAATCCGGTGAAAAAAGCTAGATTAGATTTATTTTTAATATCAGATAGTTTATATACTGATTTAGACGATTCAAAAATTATCCCAGGATATCGTACAGATCATTCAATGACTTTTATACAGTTTGAGTTTGGGAAATTTATAAAAGGTCGATCATACTGGAAATTTAATAACTCTTTACTAAAAGATACAAAATATGTTGAAGAATTAAAAATAGTTATAGATAACACTAAAAGACAATATGCCTCAGAAAATCAAAATTATAACATGGATATAAGTAACATACCAATACAAGATTTAAGACTCAATATAGATGAACAATTATTTTTTGAGACTTTACTTATAGAAATTAGAGGTAAAACAATAGCATACTCATCTTATAAAAAAAAAGCGGAAGTAAACAAAGAAAGTGAACTTTTAAAACAAATAGACATTCTGGAAAAAGAAACAGAAACAAATTATGAACTACTTGAAGAAAAAAAGAAACAATTATTTGATATTCGAAAAATTAAATTAGAGGGTGTTTTTGTAAGGTCTAAAGCTAAATGGATAAATGAAGGTGAAAAAATGTCTAACTATTCCTGCAGTTTAGAAAGCAGAAATTATGTCTCAAAATACATGAACTCCTTGATATCTTCCTCTGGGACTGTTTTAAAAACACAGAATGAAATTTTGGATGAAACAAGATCACATTTTAAAAAATTATATGAAGCTAAAGAAACAGAAGATATCAACTTGAATGACGTTTTAAACAATTTCAATATACCAAAATTAAAGGAACATTTAAAACAATCAATAGAAGGAGCAATTTCATATATAGATATGCTCCAAAGTCTTAAAAGGATGTCGAATAACACGAGCCCCGGTAACGACGGATTTACAGTTGAGTTTTATAAATTCTTCTGGAGGGATATTGGATACTTTTTAGTTAGATCAATAAATTATGCTTTCTTAAGGGGTGAACTCTCTATTACACAAAGACAAGGTGTAATAACATGCATACCTAAAGGCAATAAAGATAAGTTATATTTAAAGAACTGGAGACCTATTTCTTTATTAAATGTATCATATAAACTAGCTTCATCATCCATAGCTTTCAGACTAAAAAATGTTCTGGGCTCTATTGTTCATGAAGATCAAACCGGTTTCATACCAGGCAGATTCATTGGGGTAAATATACGATTACTGTATGACATTTTCTTCTACGCAGAAAAATATCGTATTCCAGGACTTCTGCTCTTGATTGACTTTGCCACTGCATTTGACACAGTATCATGGTCTTTTATGTACAAAGTTTTACAATTTTTCAATTTTGGACCTTCGATTATAAGTTGGATAAAACTTTTTTATCTAAATACCGAATCTTGTGTTATTGTAAATGGGCACATGTCAGAATGGTTCTATTTACAGAGAGGCTGCCGTCAGGGCGACTCACTGTCACCTTACCTGTTCATTCTCTGCGCCGAAGTATTAGCAATATTACTAAGAAGTAATCCAAATATCAAAGGTATTAATATTGATGATAAAGAATATTTAGTATCACAATATGCTGATGACACAAGTTTGACTCTAGATGGCTCCAGAAAATCATTGTATAACTCCATGTTAACATTAAAATTCTATGCAAGAATCTCCGGCCTTAATATCAATACAGACAAAACAAAAGTGGTATGGTTTGGATCAAGAATAAATAGTAACGCCAAACTTTGTCCTGAGTACAATCTTAGTTGGGAAAATGGTATTTTTACTGTTTTAGGTGTGAAATTTACAACAGACTTAAATTCATTGGTAAATATCAATTATGAGTCCAAAATTGAAGAAATTAAAAAATTACTTGCTGTTTGGTCTAAAAGGATACTCACTCCTATTGGTAAAATTGTTGTTTTAAAAAGTTTGGCCCTCTCAAAACTGAACCATTTAATTACTGGATTACCAAATCCATCAGCGGATAAAATCAAATTAATACAAACACTATTTTACAAATTTCTTTGGAATAATTTGAGGGAAAAAATAAAAAGAACTACCATTATTCAAGATTATAAGTATGGAGGTCTTAGAATGGTAGAAGTGGAAAAGTTCATACTAGCTCTAAAAATAACATGGATCCGTCGAATATCTCAGACAGAAAATAAATATAGTCATCTCGTGAAAATTTTCTGTCCGATTATTAATAATATATTTAAATTTGAAACAGATTACATTAAACAAAATTTAAATGGAATACAAAATCCTTTTTGGAAGGATGTTCTTATCAGTTACAAATATTTTGCTGACCAAGTTAAACCAATATCTTGGCAACAATTCCACTCAGTTAGTATATGGTATAACCCAGGTATTAAGGTCGGAGGCTCTAGTGTGTTTTACAAAAGATGGTTTTTAGGAGGAATAACTTTTATCAATGACATTCTAAACAAACATGGAAATCTTTATTCATACATAGAATTTAATGAACGCTATAATATACAGTCCAATTTTCTTGAATATGAAGGTATTATAACTGCTGTCAGGAATTATTTGGCAAAACTGAATATTGCGCATCTAGCCTGTAACAGCCCAAACCCTATACGTCCACTAATCCTATCTTTAATTCTACAATATGAGAAAGGCTGTCGAAACATATATGACATTATGATTAGAAATAATGTATATCCCAAAGCATTAAGTAAATGGAAAAATGAAGTAGTTAGTGTTCCAAACTTTGAATTTGAAAGATTATATGCCTTACCTTATAAAATAACAAAAGATCCTAAGTTACTTTGGTTCCAATTTAGAATCAACCATAGGATACTTGGAACACATTACCTTTTATCTAAAATGAATATTATTAATAACGATACGTGCAGCTTTTGCAATAATGCCCCTGAAACTATCCAACATCTGTTTTGGAACTGTGGAACAGTAAAAGAATTCTGGTTAAAACTTCAAACTTATATTACAGAAAAATGCAATACAGCATTCGTAACTTTAACAGAAACAGATATTTTATTTGGAAATTGTAAATTTGATACAGTTTTGAGTAAAATCATCATGCAAGCAAAACTTTACATTTATCAAAACAGGATGCAACGTCAAATTCCACAGCTTAACCTTTTTAAAACGTATATAATATCTTTGTACAAAGTTGAGAAACTAATCGCCTTTAATAAATTAAAAATTAATAAGTTTGAAACCATGTGGAGTCAATACCTTGCTATCTGTGGAACTGGAGTACAGAGATAATTTACCTAGTTGATTTTTTTTAGTATCAAACTGTAGCAAATAAACTTAATGTTTTTACTCTTTTTTATTTTGGGACATGCAAATCTTATCTCACTATCAGAAATAACATACCCTTGCTTATATCTTGGTCTTTCCTAATCAACCTTCTTGGTTTTTTTAGAAAAAAAAATAATTTTGGAAGTTATGTATATTAATCCTTTAAAACATTCCTGAAACATTGTTCCTTGATAATGGATTTATATACAGATTTATTACACAGGATGGGTTATTGTTTCTTTTTCTTTCCAAAAACAAAATATGAGAAAAAACTCAGTGAGCCTCAGAGTAGAGGCAATGCATAGATTTCATAATATAAAATAATGTTTATTTTTGATATTATAACATTAAAATTGTCTGTGTAAAATAAGTCTGTATGTATTGACAATGTGGGTTGTACACTGGGTTTTGAAACAAATATTCTTTACATGTATTATTGTCTTTTTTTCCAGAGTTTATAGAGACTCGCTGCAATCTTATAGCTTCCATATATTCCCTATATAGCAATCATACTATATTTTCCACCAATATTGTTTTTAGAAATACCTCTGGATTGCAGTGTGGTATTTTTTTTTCCGTTTACACTCTGTTAAAATTGTACATTGTATAATATACTTCTATAATTGTAAAGAATAAGAAAACCTCCCCATGTATTCTGTCTCTGATTACAATATATGCATTTATTCACTTGATTATATTTCCTATTACTTTATTAACAAACTAATAGATGCATATTACATGTTTTTTATGTAAGGTTTGATGAGGGATGGCCCACCCCGACCCTCACAAACCTATAACGGGGTGAATAAATGGATCACCAATAATCTGGTGATTGAAATTTAAAAAAAATAAAAATTATGTCGACTAATGTTTCAAACGTTTTCTTTGACCCATCTTGAATAACATCATTCACAAATGCTGTGTTTTTTTATTTCACTGTTATTATTTGTTAACGTCAATTTTTTAAACCGTTAA
Source organism: Cyrtodaria siliqua (assembly GCA_037043455.1). NCBI lineage: Eukaryota > Metazoa > Mollusca > Bivalvia > Adapedonta > Hiatellidae > Cyrtodaria > Cyrtodaria siliqua. Next base: position 97,494 of record JAWPHD010000926.1, read on the forward strand.
CGTCACAGTACGAAATACTTTAGTAAATAAACAGTAAATTTAAACAGACATGGACTCATTAGCATAATACAGATTACTATACTCAGTAAAGGTAAACACTTTAGCTTAATATTACAATCGTAACGCTATTGATGATTATGTGTATGTCATGTTATTTTTAAAAGCTGAATCAATAAAAACAACCGACATTTTAAACTTTTTTCCGCTGGTAAATTGGTTCACTCTGACGAGTTTTGGAGACACTTTTGGGGATAAAGAGAATATATCATGGACAATGTTTTCGGCCGGAGTCTGCAGTGCCTAAAAGCAGCTACGCCACTAGAAATATATTTTTGGAAACGTAAAGATCTAGGCCTACCTTTTGGCGGAGTAAATTTGAAAATGTGTGATTTGGCTGATCTGTCCAACAGAAATTAATGTAATTTAGAGAAAACTGAGGCATGTGAAATAAAATGAACGGTCAGCAAAGATTATCATTGATATAAGTTTGTAATTATAAGGATTGCTTTTCATTTTTTGCGAGGTTATCAAAGTAGAACGCGTCAATGAAGGGTCACACATTTTGTATAAAACCGCTTTTATACAATTTGTGACCCATCATTGACGTGTTATACTTCGATAAGTTCGCAAAAAATTAAAAACAATCCTTAAATGAAATAAACATCTTTTCTAATGCATTGAATGCTAAATGACAATGGATCTGAATGGATTTACCTTTTTTTACTAATATGGGTTGATGGGTGGTTTAAATAAAAATATTACAGAGGCTGGCACTTTATTTAAAAAAAAAGTGTTACACCTTGCAACATGTTAGATCGCACATCTAACATGTTGCAAGGCGTCAGTAAGACAAACTTATTTGAGATTTTATACAATTATAGCTACTGTTTAAGATCAGTTAAGATCGGATGAAAAATGGAGGGACGGACTAGAGTGCCCACAAGTCAAACATTTGCATTTGTGCCAATTTCAGGGCAGATAACTCAGATATTAACAATCACATATGACTGTTTCAGGAAATCGTATATTATGATATATAAATACTCTGTAAAAGTAGATATAAAAGTCGAACAGGAAATGTAGCATTTAAAGACCACAGTCAACCACAAAAACTATAGGACATTACAAACATAACATGTAACTTTGGTTTAGATACGATAGAAAATGGAGGTGCTATAGTGCCAACAAGATAAGGTTAACTGATGGACGATCGAAAGACACCGGACAAGGCGTCATCCATAAGCTCGCCTGGCATTACCATTTCTTGTATAGGATATGAGAATATTCCAGCACGAATCTCATTTAAAAAGTGTGCTAACTTCTTGCTAAACACCAAATACTTACGTTTGTTGTAAATTTAAAACAACATGTTGACCTTTGGAAACGGCCGAACACAATAAATACGAAATATTGCGATCTCGGTTTGATTGAGACTTCATGAAAATACTGTTTAGTAGTTAAAACTTGTTTCATTAAAAGCTGATCAACCTATACTTATATTATCTACGATGAGATACACTTACCGCAATTGTGCTCGTCTTCACCATGTGGACAGTGTGGCTGACCATCACAAAATAGTCTTACATGTAGACAAAAACTGTTGGGGCACTTGACATAGTCATCTGGGCAACGGAACTCTTCTGAAATAATCACGTTATGCCTTGTGATGGAATGTTGTTCGGGAAAAATACAAACCAAAATGTGCATAATATAATATAACCAAAAATGTAAATGTTGAAATGTAATTTTTTTATTTTAAATGGGCATATTACAATTATTGAAAATGTATAATCATATAATTGAACTGGACAGCATGGTCCCATAATAGTGTTACTGTACAGTTGGTAAATATACTAGCAATCTAAATGGATTTGCTTTGATTGACATGTAGCATAATTGTAAGCTAACCACTTCTGAACGGAGCATACCGATTGGATGCGATCGGTTATAGCGTAATTCCATGTCTTACACTTAAAGGACTTCTGATGAACAGTCATGCGTTCTAACCCTTGAACTATATGGACTTCTGATGTACAGTCATGCTTTCTAACCCTTGAACTGTATGGACTTCTGATGTACAGTCATGCGTTCTAACCCTTGAACTATATGGACTTCTGATGTACAATCTTGCGTTCTAACTCTTGAACTATATGGATTTCTGGTGTACAGACATGCTTTCTAACCGTTGCACTATATGGATTTCTGATGTACAGACATGCGTTTTAACCGTTGAACTATATGGACTTCTGATGTACAGACATGCGTTCTAACCGTTGAACTGTATGGACTTCTGATGTAGAGCCATACGTTCTAACCATTAAACTGTATGGACTTCTGATGTACAGACATGCGTTCTAACCGTTGAACTGTATGGACTTCTGATGTACAGGCATACGTTCTAACCGTTAAACTGTATGGACTTCTGATGTACAGACATGCGTTCTAACCGTTGAACTATATGGACTTATGATGTACAGACATGCGTTCTAACCGTTGAACTATGTGGACTTCTTGAACACATGGTACTGGTTGCGCCATTCATTATAATGAAAATTACATTAACATATTCGAGTACACAACAAGTATCAGTATAGTCATCGTCATGTCGCACACGTACATTAACCTTGCGTTTTGTAAAGCAATGTATTATCAAACTGAAACTAGGATTTCTTCTCAAATAAACGTTATCTCGATGTTTTATTTGGTGCTGAGTTATCAGGTATGTTCGCTTGTGTTCACTACCGTTTTTACTGCCTATTTAGTGTTATAAATGCTACCCATTATCTACAAATGCCGGTGGTGTAGTGGTTCGCGTAGATCTTTTATACAGCAAGTAAATACGAGCGCAAGATCCCTGGTTAAGATCCTACATCGGGCCAATTTCTTTTCTCCTATGAAATATATTCGGAAACCGTATTCATCGATGTTTCCTGAACGAAGGCTAGGTACATATGTGATCATTTAACCATCGATTTACGACTTATGTACTGAAATTTTGGAAATTCGTCAAATTGAAACGACCTCACGCGTTACTCATTCATAAGCTAGTATCAATTAATGTATAGGGTATGCGACTTTAAAGATAAACCAGTCTTTAATTATAACGGTATTAGTTCGAGAATGATGTCAATGATTTACTCATGATATGAGTTTAATTCGACGATCATCCATCCGGTCGCCATATGAGTCGATATGTTAACAAGAAATCGAAATCGAAATCGATATTTTTACAACGTTATCTGCCAGTGTATTCATATGTGTTCGTTAAATTACTGTTAATACAATCACGATACAATTATTTAAGTGTCCCATTCACGGTCCCAAAGTCAACAGGTATCGGTATGAACACATCTTTGGTAGACGATGTTAATCACGTTCTGTAAGTCCGCCTACTTTTGCAACGCCGATAAAAGAACGATAATTTTATCTCGCAAAAACAAAAGGTTACACTAATGATATTACCACACGTCGCTAACTTATAATACGAAATAGGTTAAACATATAGAGCTAGCACAGTTCCTGTCTCATTGTGTGTACCATGTGTAACCAGGTACATGTCGACCTGTGAGATAGCTATATGCATTGACCAATTCCCCTCGTCTCCAAATGTCCAAAGATAAGAGAACCACACACTATGAACCGTGAAACACTCCCCTCGTAACCAAATATCCAAAGAAACAGATAATGGCTTGGAACGAAACTCCGATTTTATCCAGTCACGATCCAGCCTGGATCGCCAAATTTCACAGGACTAGCAAATGTACAACAGGACTAATCGTCCGGACTACATTCTGTCAGTCAACGTGATACGCCTGCTGATAGAACTAAAGCCAGCTTCCATAAAGACCAACAATGTTTTATGATATTATATAACTATTGAAAAATATTGATATAGGATTAAGACTATTGTTCGATTTCACGTTTTCGAAGTATGTTAGAAATTGGGAAGTCATTGGCGTTGGCGAACGGAATTATGATGTCTGTGTGTGTGTAAAACAGGGGGTGAAAACAACACACACAATAGTTTTAATGCAATTTAATACAATATGATTACAATGTCCTGTTAAAGCTGACAATATAATCTTGCAATACATTTTAAAGCACCAGTTTGGTTCTTAAATAACTCACGGTTGTACGTTTTAGACAGTATTTTAATATTTGCAACATCATACTAGATAATTGTTCAACAATATGTTGGGAAAATACAAATAGTACAGCAGAAGCATAATTTATTTAGTAAAACCTTTGAAAAACAACAACAATATAGTTGGTTTGTTCCATGCAATGGGTAGCAGTCCTTTAATAACTTTTCCTTGTCTAACTAAAACTTCAGGACGGTAGCGTTTGCTGTTTGTCTTAAATTTTGCCTTATCGTACTCATTAATGATTTGTTCTCTTATTGCTCTAGCTTCTGCCAAGTCACTGAGTACTTGCATTGCGTATTGCTATGTTTTTGTGTTTATATTCATATATACATCATCATTTATGTTTTTCTTAAATTGCCTATACATTCTGCCTTGTTTGTTAGAGAATATAGCCTGGTCATTTATTTTTATTTTCACTGTTCCATTTTAGAGTGAGATTTGTTGAACGTTGAAACCTGGTTTAAACACCCAGTGACTTTTTTGTAACTGACGGTTTCAAAGTAAATTGTATTTATTTATTTATATCCATGTATTCATTATCTATAATGTGGCTGGTCGTTGCTTCAGTTGTCATAACTTACTATTACATTATGTATTCATTATCTATATTGTGGCTGATCGTTGCTTCAGTTGTCATAACTGTTACTATTACATAGGTATTCATTATCTATAATGTGGCTGATCGTTGCTTCAGTTGTCATAACTGTTACTATTACATTATGTATTCATTATCTATAATGCGCCTGGTCGTTGCTTCAGTTGTCATAACTGTTACTATTACATAATGTATTCATTATCTATAATGTGGCTGATCGTTGCTTCAGTTGTCATAACTGTTACTATTACATGATGTATTCATTAGCTATAATGCGCCTTGTCGTTGCTTCAGTTGTCATAACTGTTACTATTACATTATGTATTCATTATCTATAATGTGATTGATCGTTTCTGCAGTTGTCATAACTGTTACTATTACATTATGTATTCATTATCTATAATGCGCCTGGTCGTTGCTTCAGTTGGTTGTCATAACTGTTACTATTACATTATGTATTCATTATCTATAATGTGCCTGGTCGTTGCTTCAGTTGTCATAACTGTTACTATTACATTATGTATTCATTATCTATAATGAGGCTGATCGTTGCTTCAGTTGTCATAACTATTACTATTACATTATGTATTCATTATCTATAATGCGCCTGGTCGTTGCTTCAGTTGTCATAACTGTTACTATTACATTATATATTCATTATCTATAATGTGGCTGATCGTTGCTTCAGTTGTCATAACTGTTACTATTACATTATGTATTCATTATATATAATGCGCCTGGTCGTTGCTTCAGTTGTCATAACTGTTACTATTACATTATGTATTCATTATCTATAATGTGCCTGGTCGTTGCTTCAGTTGTCATAACTGTTACTATTACATTACATTACATATGAGCTAAACAGAACTAACATTCGATTAACCGATTCAGTGCTGATAGTCATGCAAATTCCTCAGTTAAACAACACCGGATTACGGGAATCGACGAGACACCCCATTGTTCGGTTTCGTGCGGAGAAGAGCGAAGTAACGTATGACATCATCATACATGAAACCTACGACGTCATCATATGACAACGATGTACATAGTATCTACTCTAATGTTATATGGCATTTTTGGAGTTTTTTTCTTGTACGAACATTTGTATCTAGCTATACTTAAAATATATCATCGAAAATATGCTGAAGTCGAATATATTTGATAAAAATAATTGCTTGAAGCGGAATTTTAACCAGGCACCTTACGCTGTTATTTGCTCTTCAGGATTTGATGATAACCATTAAACACCTATATTTGTTTTTGTATCATATCATATCAACACTAAATGGAGTACGAATAATAAATTGCGCATATAATCTTACTATCGACACAGTCGATTTTAATATATACTTAACAGCTTTTCTAACTCAACACTTTTATTTTTGAAATATCTCTTTTATTTAACGCAACAATTGTATGAATTTTCGTCTGCTGTCATTGTACATGATGATAAACATTTTGCCATGAATAAAGTTGACCGTTAACCAGTCTATCTACCTGAATCGAGATGCACGTGCATTTCGTGTTTTTTGTCTCTTGTCACTTATATAAAAGTATATTTGGGACGGAATCCTGGTTTAAATTGATCAATTAAACATTTACTTCACGCGACGTTAATTAACATATATATGCGACATGATAAACTACACTTCTGATATATTTCGAGAAATGTTGCCATTTATAATAAATGGTCCTCAATATACCATGCTTTAGACATCCCATAGCTTATCTCCTATAAGGAGCGCCTGACTTTAAATCGGAAGGTTGTGCTTGACCGAGCGTGGTCATTGTTTTTCATACACTATGCCTATATAAAACAAAACAAAATGTATTCTATGGTACAGTATGCTTTTTTCATCCTCACATTATACACAATATAACTCAACACTACTAATGGTATTGATAGTATAAGCAACTATACTTACCACAGTCCTCCAGATGCGTCAGGTCTCTACATCCGAACGGAGAACCGTCAGGCTTAATATTGAGTAAGCACTTGTTACGTTTGTATATCCGGGTTCCTGTTGTCTTGCAGGACATCGTCTCCAGGGAGAACAATTCGTTATGTTTATCGGAAATAGGACCTAAATGGTAAACACGCGTAATAAAGTTGGGGACAATATAATTGACAGTCATAAATTGAACTTCTGTTATTTAACCTGAACTTACAATATATATGTTCGCACTCACATTTGCACAATCAACCTCATTATGAATATTATATTTATGTAAATGTGTTCACACATCAACACTTTATGTTTGAGAAGAAGTTTGACATTCATGAGTAATTCAAAAACAAGAAGCACAAGAGAACTTGATTCAGTCATATTACTGGCCATGGACCTTCGGCAGTGACTTGAAGAACATATTTTAGGTCGTTAAAAAAACTGAACGTGGTAAAAATGGCCTCAATGATGGGCTAGTGTTTGTAGACTTAAAAGTTCTGTAACTAAAAACAACATCGATGCTGTAAAGAGACTTGTGGTAGAAGGTGCTCGGTATTCAGTCAAGAACATAGCCGGAAGTGTTGGTATATCATGTATATCTGAAGAAAGTGTTTATGAAATTCTAACGAAAACCTTGGGATTACGTAAAATATGCTCTGGATGGATTCCCCATTTACGAACAACTGAGGCAAAGGCTAGTAGGGTGAAAATTTCGGGGGATCTTCTAAACAAGTTAAAAGGTTGTAATAACAGGGTTATTTCCGACTTGTTAACTGGTGAAGAAAAATGGATCTACATGGGTCTACATGTTAAAACCACAGACGAGGGCAGACAGCAAATAATGGAGGACAAAGGATCAAGGTCCGTGGTTGCAAGGAGACTAAAGAGTGCTAAAAAAGTATTATACACTATTTTATTTATTTACTGCGGCCCAGTGGTATAAACAGCGTCTCCAGCAGGAGGATATTCTACAAAAACTCTGTGTAGAAAAAAGTTAAAACAAATTAGCCCCCCCCCCCGTATTTATCGGGGGTTGGGACCGGTGCAAAATGGCATAGGACAGGTACATTTTTGTCTCCACAAAACCATGGAAATATTTTGTTCCGCTTGCTTGCCATAGGATGTACACTTCGTGGCTTTCTAGGCTATTGTTGTTCGAATTACCTCCCGATAAATATTGTCTGGTCCCTAAGAAACGTCTAACTTGCATACCTTCACATGTTATCACAGGACTCAGATCTCCTTCGAACATATCCAATTCTACAAAAGCTAGTGTTCGAATAGGTAGGTTGGTTGTGTATTCGCATTTGGTATAACCCGTATTCAAACTTGCAAAGAAAAAGAACATGCTAGCATGTATATACAATACACAGGATGTCATTTAAAATGACATATCTCAATCTGTATTTTTTAAAAACTATCGGCGTCCCATGCATTGCTTTTGTTTAATCATGAATATTAAATATAAGAATTGTATAATGCAATTTGTTTTTGCATATTACTAACTGTTGATTACATTTCACCAATAATATATTCAAACCTAAGGTAAAATAACGAAGAAAAGTAGAACAAAACTGTATTTAAATATATGCAAGAAGAAGTCAAAATGATACTGGATTAATAAATCGAGAGGCTAATTTAAAGCTTGATAAAGACTTCAAGATTTCCCCTTTAACTTTATGTGTCCTTTTAACATTATGTGTCCCTTTAACATTATGGCTTTGATGAAGATCAAGGGATTGGTCTTTACATAATATATACATGTAATGTAATACATGTTAATATTCAAGTGTGGCTATTAAATGCCGCAACCAAATTAACTTATTAACACCGTTTTTATAAGCATTTTTATGCCCCCATCACCGAATGTTGACTGGGCATAAATCGTTTGAAGTGTCAGCCCTTCTGTCTGTTCGTCACGTAAAATGTGTTTGGTTATCTCTCTCAGCAGTCATTCACTGATTGTCTCAGATTTATACATGATGATCACTAGGATCACGATGATGCCAAACGTCGATCGTGCAATGTAACATTTATAAATCGAGTCAACCACAAATAGGCATTTAGAAAGTAGAACATTCACTGTAGCATTTAAAGATCGAGTCGACCATAAACAGGCATTGAGGAAGTCGAACATGCAATGTAGCATTTATAGATCGAGTCAACCACAAACGGGCATTTAGCAAGTCGAACATGCAATGTAGTATTCATAGATCGAGTCAACCACAAACAGGCATTTAGCAAGTCGATCATGCAATGTAACATTTATAGATCGGGTCAACCACAAACAGGCATTTAGCAAGTCGATCATGCAATGTAACATTTATAGATTGAGCAAACAACACACAGGCATTTAGTAAGTAGAACATGCAATGTAGCATTAATAAATCGAGTCAACCACAAACAGGCATTTAGCAAGTCGATCATGCAATGTAAGATTTATAGATCGAGTCAATCACAAACAGGCATTTAGCAGGTCGAACATGCAATGATAGCATTTATAGATCGAATCAACCATAAACAGGCATTTAGCAAGTAAAAAATGCAATATAGCATTTATAAATCGTGTCAACCACAAACAGGCATTTAGCAAGTCGAACATGCTATGTAACATTAATTTTATAGATCGAGTCAACCACAAACAGGAATTTAGGAAGTCGAACATGCAATGTAGCATTCATAGATCGAGTCAACCACAAACAGGCATTTAGCAAGCCGATCATGCAATGTAACATTCATAGATCGAGTCAACCACAAACAGGCATTTAGCAAGTCGAACATGCGATGTAACATTTATAGATCGAGTCAACCACAAACAGGAATCTAGGAAGTCGAACATGCAATGTAGCATTCATAGATCGAGTCAACCACAAACAGGCATTTAGCAAGCCGATCATGCAATGTAACATTCATAAATCGTGTCAACCACAAACAGGCATTTAGCAAGTCGAACATGCGATGTAACATTTATAGATCGGGTCAACCACAAACAGGCATTTAGCAAGTCGATCATGCAATGTAACATTTATAGATCGAGTCAATCACAAACAGGCATTTAGCAAGCCGATCATGCAATGTAACATTCATAGATCGAGTCAACCACAAACAGGCATTTAGCAAGTCGATCATGCAATGTAACATTTATAGATCGAGTCAACCACAAACAGGCATTTAGCAAGTCGAACATGCGATTTACATTCATAGATCGAGTCAACCACAAACAGGCATTTAGCTAGTCGAACATGCGATGTAACATTCATAGATCGAGTCAACCACAAACAGGCATTTAAACCAAACTACTATTCAATACTTATCTAGAAGTTAAGTACGCGGCACCACAAACATTAACTGTTGACAATAGTGGTCAAACCTTGGAATGGTCAGTGACAAAAATGCTGCAGCGGGTTTAAACCATTTTCAAGGTTGCAGCACCACGTATTCTTACTCTATTACAAACCCAGTTAAACGATAACGTTAAATAAGGAAAATACCGACAGGCTGTACCTTCTAAGATGTTAACAGACTAGGCAGCATTAAGACCGAAAAGACGATCCCTTGGATGGAACGAACACAAACAAAAAAGTAAAGTAGGATACCCGGTTGTATTGCGTACATTCGTGATAGGTAATTTACGGTGTAATACCCCCACCCACTTTTAGTACTGTATTAAGCGATATTTTACTCAAAAGCCACAACGACTGGACTCGATTATGATCCCACAATTGCAGATGATCATGAAGATATGAATATATAAATTAATATATAAAAATAAAGCTTAAACAACCACATATGAGCAACTCACTTTTTGAAATGGTTGTGGTCAAATAAATAATAACTGGTGTGAAAAATTCGTCAGTACTTACAGATGAAACTTTACGCTTATTCATAATTGTTCATAACTAAAATCTTGAGATTATACTTTATTTTCACTAGGTGACACAATTTTTGTTTTCGGTTTTTGTCCCTAGGTTCTACAGCAAAATAACAATATTTGGAGTAAAAAGACAATAATTTCAAGATTTCAATTTTGAAATATATATATATTGAATCAGTTTGCAGAAATGTCCATGAAATATGCAGGGTCTTAAAATAATCACAATGTAGATGTCTTAAAGTTAACAGTAAACTTGGTTGAACATCAAGGACAACGACCGAGTTTATCACCTACCAGAAATGTATTAGTATTAGTCTTATTTCAGGTCATTGATTGGCCAGTTTGTTTGATGATGCTCTATCGAAATTATGAATTGCAACTGAATATCTTATGAATTGTTAAGTGACCGAAGTGAATTAATCGCAGAAGCTTTAGCACAATATTGTTTGACATGATCTTTGACGCCAGTTAGACAAGACGAAAAACGTTTGGAAACGTTTTAAGTGAAGGCTCTGTTGATGTAATTTAGTAATCCAGTTGGTAGTTGAAATTTCGTTTTGATGTTCGCCTACCCCAGCCTTGAACGCAGTGCACTGAGTTATTCGTGTGGAAACAAAACCAATTTCCATAGGAGCTTACGATTGAGTGCTCCCGAGTTCCAGAAATGAAACATGAACTAAAAAAACAGTCATGAAATTATTGGATTCCCGGTTGCAAATGAGGAAACGAAAATATATCTCTCAAACGAAGTAAATAGTGGTACGTTTTATAAAGGTAAATACGTGTATATAATATGATTTTATCAATCATATGTTTTCCAAAAAGAAACAAATTTCGGGTTATATGTACTCTACGGCACCATTGTATACTGAAATACTAAATGGATCAGGAGATCTGAGTACGACATGCATCTTTCCAGACTGACGTGAAAATTATGAGCTATACGAGGGTCATTCAATAAGTTCTGTCACTAACGCGTTTTAACAATTATATGCTCGTTGTGAGTATTAATGTTTGATACCAAATGAAAGAGAGTTTCAATACCATTCCGTTGATGGTAAAATTAATGCTGTATCTTTTGTGTGACGAAAGTTATGGAACATTTAATACACATCACTTATACATACTGAGGCATTTTCGTCCTGAGTTTTTCAGGTATGTTAATTGTTACTTTTTTAAATGCCTGTTCTCTTTAAGTATTTGTCGAAGACCTTTGACATTTCTCATACATTACCAGTTATATCTGTGCATTACAAGATTCAGAATTTAAGCATGGTAGATGAAAAGGCATTGTCTTAGAAATTAACATTTTAAGCTAACGTGTAAAATTAATTTAACGATAAATGATCATTAAATGCGTTTTTGGATGATCAATATTTTCATTAAACATTGTACAAAATTCTACAATAATGTGTTGAATAACACATTTAAACACTGAAGGACTAGGATTTGTAAAGAAATATGAAAACATATTAATACTATGAGAATAATTACGACATTTAAAAGATATCATAACATTTCCGTAAACAAAATGAAGAAAATCAGTGTAATTCTGCTAAAATTAAGGGATATGCATTCACTCATTTCTGGTTTGCAGCAAGACCTTTCCGAATTCTCGAAAATGTTTTTCAAGGATTATGGGCGAATAACAACAGATTGCGTACAAGAAATTTAAAAGCATAGAATTATTCAAATAATGTTTACAACGTTTTGTAACAAAGACATTTTCAGAGATGCCAGTATCCAAAAGTTGTGGTAGGGGGAGGTAATTCAGGGGTATAAATAACCGGAAATTTTTCATTTTTGTTGTGGAATTTTAGAGAGCGAACCCAGTAGTACTATAAATACACTACTTTATCTCAGTGTAATAGCCAGTTCAAAGGATATATGCCTAGTGACAGAACTTTTTGAAGCACCCTCGTACATACATTAGAACACTATAAGCTATACATACATTCGACATTGTACCATTACCAGCCGATCCAATGGTAAAAGCTGCAACAGCTTAACCGTTTGGCATTCCACTTACATATAGAGGGAAATAGCCTACGCCTTGAACGAATTACATGCTTTTTGAAACGGTAATAGTGAGGTTTGGACAACCCTAGAACTTTGTTTAAACTCCCAGCGGGTATTTTGTCATTGACAATCCCAAGGCGGGTGCCCTATTGTCCACCCTTTAATGATTGTGATGTGATGTCAAATAGTTATCTTATCTTTTTTATCCTTGTAACTGTTGTGTGTGTCTATGCGTGTTTTTGTGAAATGTGGTCCTTGAATGATGCATTTCCTGTTCGACTTTTAAATCTTCTTGTATCTGATATTTTCGTAAAATAGGTTATCCAAGAGGAGTTACATGTATATAAATAACATGTGCCTTGAATAAACTGCGCAATCTCTGAATGGAGACTTATGTGATGTTTTCTTTAAATAGGTTTATCCAAGAGGAGTTATAGAAAGATTATAGAAATACCTCGTGCCTTGAATGAACTCCACAATTTCTGAACGGAGATCACGTCAAAATAGGTTATCCAAGAGGAGTTATGGAAACGTTAAAATCGGACGTAATACTGAGATTCTGTAGTATGGAATTGTGGGCATAAATGCGACAATCGGACGTGATACTGATTTTCTGTAGTATGGAATTGTGGACATAAATGGGACAATCGGACGTAATACTGAGATGCGGTAGTGTGGAATTATGGGCATAAATGCGACAATCGGACGTAATACTGAGATTCAGTAGTATGGAATTGTGGGCATAAATACGACAATTGGACGTAATACTGAGACTCTGTAGTTTGTAATTGTGGGCATAAATGCGACAATCGAACGTAATACTGAGATTCGGTTGTATGGAATTGTGGGCAAACAAGTTACTCTGTAGTACGGAATTGTGTGCATAAATGCGACAATCGGACGTAATGTAATACTTATATTATTTTCAACTACAACAAAATAGTTTCTGACCTTGACATAGTACATAATACTCCTAAGGAATGTGAATGCAACACATCAAAATGTTGCTATGCTCCAACAGGTCATGTCATCACTGGTAATTTTAATATTGTTGATAAACGTATTCGGCATTTGTTTTCGAAAGGTCCTAAATATAGATTACCTCCAACTATTGATGTTTATGCCTGTCGTACCCAGATCGCCCACTCCATTGAAGAATTTAGTATAAAATGATGTCGTAGAGAACATGAGGACCCAAACTCGCTTTCTACTTGAAAAAAGTCATTTCTTAAAATTATAGATACACGTATTAACTTTTATAATGCTAACCCCTCTTTACTTCCCCCGAGACCTAGGTTTTCCTTTCGTAATTTAAAATCGGGAATTCAGGAATTCCATAATAAATTTGTTTTAGTTCCTACAGATAAAGCAGCTAATAATGTAATTATTGTTTGACGCTTACATTACGTTAATGTTTTATCTCTGGAACTCGGCAGCACCAATTCGTACACTCCAGTGAATTCTACTGAGGATGATATTGTTTCCGCACATATCACTCGGTGTACTACTTCCAGGGATGGTGTAAACGATAAGCAACAAAAACTGCCTACTATGTACTGGATTCCTAATTACATAAAAATCCGTATAAGCCTCGCTTTATTTCGAATTATAGTGCCTGCACCACAACAAACATGTCCAAACGTTTAACTTCTTGTCTTACAGCCGTTAAATATCACGTTAAACTATATTGTGATAAAACTTATGAAAACTGTGGGATTAATTTATTTTGGTTTATAAAAGATTCAGGAGACAAACTTGATAACATTTTCAATAAACGTTAAGTTTCATCTATAAGCACTTATGACTTCTCTACACTATATACAACTTACCACATCACCTTATTAAAGACAAGCTAATTGCTCTTATTCAAAATACATTCGCTAGAGAAAATACTACATTTTTTGCCTGTAATAATACTAAAGCGTTTTATACTAACGGCAGTTCAGACAATTATACTATGTGGACTTGCTATGAAGTTTGTGAAGCACTCATCTTCCTATTAGATAATATTTTCGTCAGGTATGGAACCACCGTTTATAGACAAATTGTTGGTATCCCAATGGGTACGAACTGTGCACCACTTGTTGCAGACTTGTTTTATTTTGCTATGAAAGAGATTTCATGTTGAGTCTTTCACCAGATACCCAGGCAGATGTTATTGAAGCCTTTAATGACACCTCTCGGTATCTGGATGACATATTGAACATTGACAACCCTTTCTTTCCAACTATGGTTAATAATATTTATCCTAAAGAACTTCAGCTTAACAAAGCTAATATATCTGACAATAACGCTTCTTTTCTTGATTTAGATCTCTCGATTGAAAATGGTGAAATAATTAGCAAAATCTATGACAAGAGGGACGATTTTAATTTTGACATTGTTAATTATCCCCACTTGGATGGGGATGTTCCCCGAGCAACTTCTAATGTGTTGTATGTGTCTCAACTTATTCGTTTTTCGAGAGCTTGTACTCGAGTTGGGGACTTTAATATTCGTAATCTTTGTATAATTAAAAAGCTACTCAATCAGGGTTACAGTTACCATAAACTTCGTAAAACCTTTGCAAAATGTTATTATCGTCAGCCTGATCTTCTTTCCAAATATAAAAGTAATTTAAGGACTCTTCTGCGACAAGGACTATCACAACCTGACTTTTATGGTGATGTGATTTATAAACTTCGTAAGATTCTTGTTCATGATTATTTTCATACTATCTGTGTTAAATTTGTTAAAAAGTTTATCAATATTAGTTATTGGGTTTGTTACTGACCCCCCTTCACAAATATGTGGGGTCAGTAAGATTTATAGGGGGCGAGGCAATAGGCGAGTCCCCCTATATATCTGACTGACCCCACATATTTCTGAAGGGGGTCAGTAACAAACCCAATAACTGATTTATTGCATCAAGCACCTTTTTTTAAGGCAAACACCGATATTTAACCCATTTTAATGGAGCGTCAATGTCATTGAGACGTTCGCGCAATTTGAAGTCATGACGTTGACGTCACGACCGGTACAGTTTAAAAACGGTATTAATTTACTTATTATATTTGTTACTAACTCCTTAAAGAACTAATTGCGAATGATTTAAAAATTGAATCGGAATTGTAGTCCATATTGTTTTAGTGACCTTTTATAAATCTACTGACCCACTATAGAATAATAGAGGGTCACCATGTGACCGCTCTAATCCAATGAAATTCCTAGGATTTTGTGCGAGGTGCAATAAAAGAGATTATGACCCTATCATTTGGCAACGTACTGCATGCTTGGTGGTGGACCCTTTTACAGTTCGCCACTATGCTTTCCTTTATTTGCACTATGACCGGACAGGCTAAGGACC
Organism: Cyrtodaria siliqua; assembly: GCA_037043455.1. Classification (NCBI taxonomy): domain Eukaryota; kingdom Metazoa; phylum Mollusca; class Bivalvia; order Adapedonta; family Hiatellidae; genus Cyrtodaria; species Cyrtodaria siliqua. Next base: position 113,419 of record JAWPHD010000926.1, read on the forward strand.
CTATGATGACGCCTACCTAAAAGCCCATGGGGACTGTGGCGTTTGATGTTTGTCTATGATCTTTCTTGTCGTGCCCTTAATGGTTTATTTGCTTGTTGTTCTGATTTTTGCCAAGTCAATGAGTACCTTCATTGTGGCTTTCTAGGCTATTGGGTTTTTTTGTATTATATTTACAAGAGCATATTTGTGTTTTACTTATATTGCCTATTGATGCTGCCTTGTTGGTTAGAGATTAGATCATGGCGGGGATTTCTTTATTTAAACTGTCCTGTTTTAATGGGGTGACAGTAGGGTAAGTGTGAAGTTTAGTGCACCCTAGAACCGGTTGAAACCCCCCAGTGGCCTACTTTGCCACTGACCGTTCCAAGGCGGTAGCCCTATTGTCAACCCTTTTGTGTTTGTGATGTCATTTGCATTCATTATTACTTTTGCCTTCTTGTTTGTCTGTTTGCGTGTTTGTTTCTGTGTTTTCTGGTTGACTGTCCTCCTTGAATGCTACTTTCCCTGTCCGAACTTTTTTATATTTCTGTGGTATGGAATTGGGTGCATAAATGCAACAATCGGACGTAATACTGAGATTCAGTAGTCTGGAATTGTGGGTATAAATGCGACACTCGGACGTAATACTGTGTCTCTGTAGTATGAAATTGTGGACATAAATGCGACAATCGCACGTAATACTGAGATTCGGTAGTATGGAATTGTGGGCATAAATTCGACAATCGGACGTAATACTGAGATTCGGTTGTATGGAATTGTGTGCATAAATGCGACAATCGGAGGTAATACTGAGACTCTGCAGTATGTAATTGTGTGCATAAATGCGACAATCGGACTTAATGTAATACTGAGTCTCCGTAGTATGGAATTGTGGGCATAAATGTGACAATCGGACGTAATACTGAGATTCTGTACTATGGAATTGTGGGCATAAATGCGACAATCGGACGTAATACTGAGATTCGATAGTATGGAATTATGGGAATAGATGCGACAATCGGACGTAATACAGAGATTCGGTAGTATGGAAGTGTGGCCATAAATGCTACAATCGGACACAATACTGAGATTCTGTAAGATGGAATTATGGGCTTAAATGCGACAATCGGACGTAATACTGAGATTCGTTAGTATGGAACTGTGGGCATAAATTCGACAATCGGACGCAATACAATCATTCGGTAGTATGGAAATGTGGGCATAAATGCGACAGTCGGACGTAATACAAAGATTCAATAGTATGGAATTGTGGGCATAAATGCGACAATCGGACGCAATACTGAGATTCGGTAGTATGGAATTGTGGACATAAATGCGACAATCGAACGTAATACTGAGATTCGGTTGTATAGAATTGTGTGCATAAATGCGAAAATCGGAGGTAATACTGATACTCTGCAGTATGGAATTGTGTGTTTAAATGCGACAATCGGACTTAATGTAATACTGAGTCTCTGTAGTATGGAATTGTGGGCATAAACATGACAATCGGACGTAATACTGAGATTCTGTACTATGGAATTGTGGGCATAAATGCGACAATCGGACGTAATACTGAGACTCGGTAGTATGGAATTATGGGCATTATTGCGACAATCAGACGTAATACAGAGATTCGATAGCATGGAAGTGTGGCCATAAATGTGACAATCGGACGCAATATTGAGATTCGGTAGTATGGAATTGTCGCCATAAATGCTACAATCGGACACAATACTGAGATTCTGTAGGATGGAATTATGGGCTTAAATGCGACAATCGGACGTAATACTGAGATTCGGTAGTATGGAATTGTGGGCATAAATGCGACAATTGGACGTAATACAAAGATTCGGTAGTATGGAATTGTGGGCATAAATGCGACAATCGGACGCAATACTGCGACTCGGTAGTATGGAATCGTGGGCATAAATGCGACAATCGGACGTAATACTGAGATTCGGTTGTATGGAATTGTGTGCATAAATGCGACAATCGCAGGTAATACTAAGACTCTGCAGTATGGAATTATGTGCATAAATGCGACAATCGGACTTAATGATATATTGAGTCTCGGTAGTGTGGAATTGTGGGCATAAATGTGACAATCGGACGTAATACTGAGATTATGTACTGTGGAATTGTGGGCATAAATGCGATAATCGGACGTAATACTGAGATTCGATAGTATGGAATTATGGGCATAAATGCGACAATCGGACGAAATACAGAGATTCGGTAGTATGGATGTGTGGCCAAAAACTGTGACAATCGGACACAATATTGAGATTCGTTAGTATGGAAATGTCGCCATAAATGCTACAATCGGACACAATACTGAGATTCTGTAGGATGGGATTATGGGCTTCAGTGCGACAATCGGACGTAATACTGTGATACGTTAGTATGGAATTGTGGGCATAAATTCGACAATCGGACGTAATACAAACTTTCGATAATATGGAATTGTGGACATAAATGCGACAATCGCACGTAATACTGAGATTCGGGAGTATGGAATTGTGGGCATAAATGTGACAATCGGACGTAATACTGAGATTCTGTACTATGAAATTGCGGGCATAAATGCGACAATCGGACGTAATACTGAGATTCGGTAGTATGGAATTATGGGCATAAATGCGACAATCGGACGTAATACAGAGATTTGGTAGTATGAAATTTTGCTAGAAAGAAGCAAGATACGCATGTTGTATCGGAGACAGGACGTGACCTATATTTCGTTGAAAGTAGATCACAGCGACCCGAAATTGTGCATTTGATGTTGGATCTATATAATCAACATTCTGGTGCAGTTTGTTGAAAATCCTGGAAGTAACAAAAAAGATATTAAGAAATGAAATCCGGACGAACGGACGAATGACTGAACTGAACACATGCAGCCGGGCGACATTGTGATCGCTAAGTCATTGTCGAAATCTGAAAAAGTGTTACTTGAGAAGTAGATTTTTTGAAGTTTTGACAAAATATGGTAATGGCGACCAGATTGGATGTTGCATTGACCTCATTTGTACAACTTTGAGCGGAATTGACCTCTGTATCATCCAAATGAAATTCGGTCATAATCGGCCAAACGGTTTCTGAGAAGACTTTTTAACCTTTTCCGTATACAAACTATGCAAAACATGCAAAATCTCTATGTACAAACGTTGGACCTGGGGGCGCAGCCATTTGTGACCCTGGAGACTTCATCTGAACAACTTTTAGTCTGCGGGTTGGCAATCACTTATAAAGAAAAACTGTCGAAATCTGTTCAGTGGTTCTTCAGAAGATTTTCTTAAGGTTTTGATTATATATGGTAATGGCGGCCATCTTGGATGTCGCAATGACCTAATTTGTACAAGTGTGAGGAGAATTGACCACAGTATCAGTCATGGGAAATTTAGTCAAAATTGGCCAAGCGGTTTCGGAGGAAAAGTCGTTCGAAGCAAAGGTTAACGCCTGACGACAGACGACGAACGGACGGACGAATAATGATCCCAATAGCTCACATTTGAGCCTTCGGTGAGCTAAACAATGAACAAACGCATATGGGAGAAAATATGAGAGAAAACAAAAAACATAACAAGACTCCATAACAATTCTAAATTAATGAAATATTGTCGATGTTCAGCGAGTTTAAACAGTATAATTTTGATATTACAAGATTATTCTACGCATCGATGGGAAATGATGAAGTGAAGCAGGAGGTTAACAGCTGGAATAGACGAACGATCGTCGAATGTCGTAAAGTGTGCATTCGGGTATTGAAGAACAATGACCTGGTAACATGTGACATCAACAGAACATGATGTGACCACCATATGTGTTTTGCGAATCGTGCATGTGTATATAACTGTTAATTTCGGTAATTGTTCTTTTATGCAGTTTAAGTAAAACATAATATACTAAGGTGCAAAAAAGGTGTACACTTTGAAAGTATTACTTTACACCCTATCTTCTTTATCAAGCGACAGTCCCTTAATGATTCAACCTATTGAAGAAAACGACAACATGATATTAGCAATGGAATGATAAAAAAACTCTTTTACCAAACATGAAATGTGTCAATGTATTCTAAAAAAACTTTATACAATTAAACCTAAACAAAACTCAGTGTACACTTTCTTTTGCAAATAAGTATAGTATACTTACCAGAATGGTGTGACATTGCGTGATAAAATCACGCCTTGACCAGTAACGGGACGTTCATTTGTAAATCTTTGTGTACGTATGCTCAACGTATCACCCGAAAAATGTTGCGCGCACTTTTCATACAAATTGATAAGCCTGTCAACCACGTAATCACTGCCGTATCGCAATATAACTATCGTCATATTATTCACAGAGTCGAATTCCCGCTCTATAGAAATTGCTTTGATTTCTATTTTTGTTGCTCTGAAATAAATAACTACTTACATGTATATATAACCAAGGGAAGATGTTAAACTTTTCGTTTATACCGTATAACTAAACTCAACAAAACAAAAGTACAACCCAAGAAGAGAAATCGGACGGAATGCATTATAAATTGAGTATATACACAACTTTATAAAATATCTTTTGAAATGGCGTGGACGTCTCTTAAGATGTTAACTGTTAATATAACAGCGTGATATTTACGAGTATACTTAAGCCATGAAGGTGTACATGCTGCTAACAAAACATCTTCTAAAAGTGTCGTATATTCAGGTAACATAATTGGTATCGCTCCGTTTTGAAATTGTGTTGATACAGGGATAGCATACAGGCTAATGTTTAGAATGTAACGAGGCTTTTTGTCCTATTTAAAATAAACCTATTTAAAATAAACCACTAGAGTAAAATGGATACAGTTTTTAATGTCTTTGGTTGGCATTTTTAATAAAGTTTCTGTCTTTGTTCAGCTGCAGTTGCCCCCTATAGTCCGCATGTAAATAGGGTTCTCTCACAATTAACTTACCCTGCAATGTCTGCATGTAAATAACGTGATTTCACGTTACACTTGCCCTTTATAAGGTTGTATGTAAATAACGTGCTCCCCCGTCACACTTGTCCTTTATAGTCTGCATGTAAATCACGTGATTTCATGTTACACTTGCCCTTTATAAGGTTGTATGTAAAGCACGTGCTTTCACGTCACACTTGTCCTTTATTGTGTGAATGTAAATCACTTGCTCCCACGTCACCTTTGGCCTTTATAGTGTACATGTAAATAACGTGATTTCACGTTATACTTGCCCTTTATATGTTTGTATGCAAATCATGTGCTCACAGGTCACACTTGTCCTTTATAGTTTGCATGTATATAACGCAATTTCACGTTACATTTGCCCTTTATAAGTTTGTATGTAAATAACGTACTCACACGTCTCACTTGTCCTTTATAGTGAGCATGTAAATCACGTGATTTCACGTTACACTTGCCTTTTATAAGTGTGTATGTAAATCACGTTCTCCCGCGTCACACTTGTCCTGTATTGTGAGCATATAAAAAAATGCCCTTATAATATTGATGTTAATCACTAGCTCTCACGTGACACTTGCCCTTTATATTATTTATGTTAATCACGTGATATCATGCTACATTTGCCCACTGTAAGTTAATCACGTGCTATACCGTGACACCTGCCCTTTATAGTCTGTATGTAAATCGTTGCTCCCATGTTACATATTCCTTTTATATTATACATTTTAATCACGTGCTATTATGTTATACTTGCATTTATAGTCAGCATGTTAGTCACGTGCTATCATGTTACAGTTGTCCTATAAATCACGTGCTATCGTTTTACATCATGCCCCTTATAATATGTTCATCACGTGCTATCATGTTATATTTTCCCTTTATATTATACATGTTAATCACGTGCTTTCATGTTACGTTTACCCTTTATAGTCGGCATGTAAATATCGTGCTCTCATATGTTACATTCCCCTTTATATTAAACATGTCGATCATGTGCTATCATGTTACATTTGCCCATTATAATCTGTATAAATTGTACTCATCATGTGTTCAAGGACACTACTAAGAGAGATTTGCGTATAGATCATGTGTCTAAGAATACTAATGTAGTCCTGAATATCGAATAGTATTCATCATGTGAGTTCGGACGCAACTAGGGTAATCCCGAATCGTATTCACAGTGTGTGTACGGATAATAATAAAGTTGTCATGAATAGTATCCACCGTGTGTGTGCGGACGTTACTAAGTTAGTCATATACAGTATCCACCATGTGGGTACGAACGTAACTAAGGTATTTCTGAATAGTATTCATTATGTGTGTACGAACCTTTTTAAGGTTCTCCTAAATCGTATGCACCATGTGAGTACAGACGTTATTAAGGTAGTCCTGAATAGTATCCACCATGTGAGTATGGACGTTATTAAGGTAGTCCTGAATTGTATCCACCATGTGAGTATGGACGTTATTAACGTAGTCCTGAATTGTATTCACCATGTGAGTATGGACGTTATTAAAGTAGTCCTGAATAGTATTCATTATGTTGTACGGACTTAACTAACGTAGTCCCCACTAGAATTCATAATGTGAGTACGGACGTAACTAAATTAGTCATGAATAGTATTTACATGTGTGTACGGACGTTACTAAGGTAAGTCCTATATAGTATTCATTATGTGTGTAAGGATTTACTAAGGTGGTCATGAATAGTATTCTTCATGTGTGTACGGACGTTACTAAAGTAATCCCGAATAGTATCAATCATGTGTGTAAGAACCCTACTATGATTGTCCTGAATTGCATTTACCATGTGTTTATGGTATTACTAAGGTTGTCCTGAGTAGTATACTCTAAGTGTGTATGGCCGTCACTAAGGTTATTATTATTAGTGTATGGAAGAAGATAAGTTACTAAGGTTGCCCTCAATAGTATTTTCATGTGAGTATGGACTTTACTAACAAAGTCCTGAATAGTAACCACCATGTGTTTACGGACGATACTAAGGCTGTCCTGAATAGTATTCACAACGTGTATACGGACACTACTAAGGTAGTCCCGAGTGGAATTCATTATGTGTACACGGGCGTAGCTAGGGCAGACCTACAATTATTCACCAAGTTTATACGGACGTTACTAAAATAATCCCGAATAGTATACATCATGTGTGCAAGAACAACACTAAGGTTGTCCTGAATTGCATTAACCAGTAACTGTTGTGAATGGACGTTACTACGGTTTTCCTGAATAGTAACCACCATGTGTGTACGGCCGTCAATAAGGTTGTCCAGAATCATATTCATTATGAGTGTATGGAGGTTACTAATATTGTCCTCAATAGTATTCCTTGTGTGCGTACGGACTTCACTAATAAAGTCCTGAATAGTAACCACCATGTGTGTACGGCCGTCACTAAGGTTGTCCAAAATCATATTCATTATGAGTGTAAGGAGGTCACTAATATTGTCCTCAATAGTATTCTTTATGTGAGTACAGACTTCACTAATTAAGTCCTGAATAGTAACCACCATGTGTGTACGGACGTCATTAAGGTTGTCCAAAATCATATTCATAATTAGTGTATGGAGGTTACTAATATTGTCCTCAATAGTATTCCTTGTGTGCGTACGGACTTCACTAATAAAGTCCTGAATAGTAACCACGTGTACGGCCGTCACTAAGGTTGTCCAAAATCATATTCATTATTAGTGTATGGAGGTCACTAATATTGTCCTCAATAGTATTCCTTGTGTGCGTACTGACTTCACTAATAAAGTCCTGAATAGTAACCACCATGTGTGTACGGACGTCATTAAGGTTGTCCAAAATCATATTCATTATGAGTGTATGGAGGTTAATAATATTGTCCCCAATAGTATTCCTTGTGTGCGTACGGACTTTACTAATAAAGTCCTGAATAGTATTCATCCTTTGTGTACGGACGTCACTAAGGAAGTCCTGAATAGTATTCAACATGTGAGTACGGACGTAACTAAGGTAGACCTCAATAGTATCCACCAAGGCGAATGGACGTTACTAAGAAAGTCTTGAATAGTATCCATCATGTGTGTACGGACGTTACTAAGGAAGTCTTGAATAGTATCCATCATGTGTGTACGGACGTTACTAATGATGGACGATACTAAGGAAGTCTTGAATAGTATCCATCATGTATGTACGGACGTTACTAAGGTAGTCAGGAATAGTATTCATTATCCGTGTACGGATATTACTAATGATGTCCTGAATAGTATCCAGCATGGGTGCACTGACGTTACTAAGGTTGTCTTGATAAGTATCACCATGTGTGCTTGGAGGAAGCTAGTAAGGTAGTCCTGAGTAGTATTCATCATTTGTAAACGGACATTACTATGGTTGTCTAGAATAGTATCCATCATGTGTGTACGGAGGCTACTAAGGTAGTCCTGATTAGTATTCATCATGTGTGTACGGACGTAAGGTAGTCCTGAATAGTATTCATAATTTATGAACGGACATTACTATGGTTATCCAGATTAGTATCCATCATGTGTGTACGGAGGCTACTAAAGTAGTCCTGATTAGTATCCATCCTGTGTGTACGAAGGCTACTAAGGTATTCCTGATTAGTATTCGTCATCTGTGAAAGGACGTAAGGTAGTCCTGAATAGTATTCATCATGTATGTGCGGACGTTATTAAGGTAGTCCGGAATATTATCCATCATGTGTGTACGGAGGCTACTAAGGTAGTCCTGATTAGTATTCATCATGTGTGAACGGACGTAAGGTTGTCCTGAACAGTATTCATCATGTGTGTATGGAGGATACTAAGGTAGTCCTGATTAGTATCCATCATGTGTGTACGAAGGCTACTAAGGTAGTCCTGATTAGTTTTCATCATGTGTGAACGGACGTAAGGTTGTCCTGAATAGTATCCATCATGTGTGTACGGAGGCTACTAAAGTAGTCCTGATTAGTATCCATCATGTGTGTACGAAGGCTACTAAGGTAGTCCTGATTAGTATTCGTCATGTGTGAACGGACGTAAGGTTGTCCTGAATAGTATTCATCATGTATGTGCGGACGTTATTAAGGTAGTCCGGAATAGTATCCATCATGTGTGTACGGAGGCTACTAAGGTAGTCCTGATTAGTATTCATCATGTTTGAATGGACGTAAGGTTGTCCTGAATAGTATTTATCATGTGTGTATGGACGTTATTAATGTTGTCCTGATTACTATTGATAATGTGTGTACGGAAGGTAATAAGGTTGTCCTGAATATTATTCACTATATGTGTACGTATGTTACTCTTTTTGTCTTTAATAGTATCTACTATGTGTTAACGGACGTTATGAAGGTAGTCCTGAATATTATCCACCATGTGTGTTCGAAGTTACTAAGTTTGTCCTCAGTAGTATCCACCATATGTGTACATACGTTACTAAGTTTGTACTGGATAGTATGCATTATATGTGTACGGATGTTTCCAAGTCTGTTCTAAAAAGTATTCATTATGTTTGTAGGGACGTTACTAAGGTAGCCCTGGATAGTAATCATCATGTGTGTACGGAAGTTACTAAGGTTGCCCTCAATTTTATTTGTTTTGTGTTTAACCATGTTACAAAGGTTGTACTGAATATTATTGAGTTTGTGTCTACGGATGTTACTATGGTTGTCGTACATAATATCCACCATGTGTGTCCGGACGTTATTAAGGTTGTCCTCAATATTATTTATTATGTTTGTATGGAGGTTACTAATGTTGTCCTGAATAGGATTTAATATTCGTGTACGCACGCTACTAAGGTTTCTGTTGTGAATAGTATCCACCCTGTGTATAAGAACATTACTTATGTTGCCCTGAATAGTATCGACCATGTGTACGGAAGTTACTAATGTTGTCCTGAATAGTATCCATCATGTGTGTACGGACGTATCTAAGGAAGTCCAGAATAGTAATCATCATGTGTGTATGGGCATTACTAAGTAAGTCCTGAAGAGTACCAATAATGCGTCTACGGATGCTATTAAGATTTCCTGCATAGTATCCATCATGTGTATTCGGATGTATCTAAAGAAGTCCCGCTAGTATTCATCATGTGTGCATGGACGTTAATAAGAACGTTCTGAATAGTATTAATCTATGTGTACGGACGTTTCTAAGGAAGTTCTGAATATTAATTATAATGCTAGCACGGACGTCACACAGGTAGTCATGAACAGTATCCACCATGCATGTACGGACGTTGTTAAGTTTGTTCTGAATAATATCCATCATTTGGGTACGGACGTTTCATAGTCTTGAATAGTGTGTGTACGGTCGTTACTGAGGTAATCCTGAATAATTTTCACCATGTGTGTACGGACTTTACTAAGGTAGCCCTAAATAGTATTTACTAAGTGTGTACAGACGTTATTGAGTTTGTTATGAAAGTATCCACCATGGGTGTACAGGCGTTAGTAGGGAAGTCCCGAATATTATTCAATATGTGTGTGCGGACGTTACTAATATAGTCTTAAAAAGTATCAACCATGTGTGTATGGACTTTACTAAGGTATTCCTGAATAGTCCATACACAATGTGTATATAGACGATACTAAGTTTGTCCTGAATAGTATGCATGATTGTGTTCGGACGTCTATAAGTAATTCATGAATAAAATTGTTGCGGACGTAACTGAGTTTGTCCTGAATAGTATTAAATGAGTGTAGGGACGTTGATAAGGCTGTTCTGAATAGTATTCATTATGTGTGTACGGAAGCTACTAAGGTATTCCTGAAAAGTATTAATTATGTGTGTACGGCTGTTACTCATGCTGTGCTGAATTGTATTCATCATTTATGTAAGGATGTTATTAATTTTGTCCTGAATAGTATGCATTATGTGGGTACGGACGTTACTGAGGTAGTGCTGAATAGTATGCAGCATGTGTGTACGGACGTTACTATTGTTGTCCTGAATAGTATGCCTCATGTGGGTACGGACGTTACTAAGTTAGTCCTGAATAGTATCCAGCATGTGTGTACCGACGTTACTAATGGTGTCCTGAATAGTATCCAACATGTCTGTACCGACGTTACTATTGCTGTCCTGAATAGTATGCGCAATGTGTGCACAGACGTTATTAAGATTGTCCTGAATTGTATCCTTCATTGTGTGTACGGAAGTAAATAAGGTAGTCCTAAATAGTTTCCACTATATGTATACGGACATTACTAAGGTAGTCCTTAATAGTATCCATCATGTGTGTACCGACGTCATTAAGGTTTTCCTTATTATTATTCTTGATGTGTGAATCGACGCTAGTCCTGCATAGTAATCATCATGTGTGTACGGACGTTACTGAGTTTGTCCTGAATACAATAAATACTGACAAAGGTGATCCTTTGGGAGCAGCAAACACAATTAAGAGAATAAAGCAGCAGACTCGGTTTTATTGAGTCTGTTCATGAGAAGTAATGAAAGAAGCAACACCTCTCACGTCCCCTAGCACTGGCTTAAGCGGAATTCTACTTCAAAGCCACCTATATTAATAGTTCCATCATATGTGTACGGACATAATTAATGTTGTCCTGAATAGTATCATCATGTGTGTACGGACGTTACTAAGGTAGTCCAGATATAATCCACCATGTCTGCACGAACGATACTAAGTTTGTCCTGAATACTATTCATCAAAGACGTTTCTACGGTAGTCCTGAATAATTTAGTATTTGTGCACGGACGTTACTGTAGTAGTCCGGAATGTATCCCATCATGTGTTTATGGGCATATAAAGGTAAACGTTTAACAGTATGTATAATTTGTGTAAGGACCTTATTGTGGTAGTGGTGATTAATATTCATGTGTGTACGGACGAATAAAGGTAAACTTTGAACAGTATTCCTCATTTGTGTGAGGACCTTACTGAGGTAGTGGTGATTAATATTCATGTGTGTACGGATGAATAAAGGTAAACTTTGAACAGTATTCCTCATTTGTGTGAGGACCATACTAAGGTAGTGGTGCATAATATTCATCGTATGTGTAAGGACGTCTAAAGGAATATTATTATAGAATTAATTGACACTTACTTGACATAAACCAGCTAACGCTGCCATTCTTCTATACGTTTATGCATATTTATGTTATTTAGCAGCATCTCATTTTACATGTAAACTTTGAACAGATTTTCAAATAAATATAGGATATTTTTATTTACCTTTAAAATGTCCAGTTCCAATGATATATAATTTATAAACGTATTATTAAAATTACTCATATTATTGCTGAAAACGTTTGACTGAAACAAGCGTCCAGAACAATAACCTTCGTTCATTCGGCCTGATTCTTATTTCTTTGTTACGATATGATTATGAACCTAATCGTGAACACTCGACCAATCCCGTCATTCGTGCGGATCATGCCTCGTGTGTATATCGACGATATGTTCAAAATCTTGACATTTTTTTAGCCGGAAGGCAACGGCACAGACAATAGTGCACTGTTTCTTAGCAGTTGCTATATAAATAATATGACCGTTAGACACACGTGTTGATGTATGATTTGCGTTGAATGTGTTTTTATTTACAATACAGATTTTATCACTGCTTCCATATAAATAAACTATAAATGGAGCAATCGGCTAATTGACATTGCAAACGTTGAAGATAAATTCAGTCTGAGGCTCATCATTATAGTATGACGTAAAGAAATACGGTGACCTTCGATATGCATTCGAGTTATGCTTCGAAGAAGCGTTCGAGATTTTTCGAATGGTTCTGAACCAATGCTTGGGGGAAATCGGAAGTTTGAAATCGCCTTCACGTTGGGGCGATTCTGGAGAGATTATGCGAGATTTTATCAGACTATAAATAAATGTATTTTTAAGTTAAATCAATGATGATTTCTTATTTTAACTTGTAGCAATTGACGTCAAAATGTGTAACTACTGGTGCATCAGCAATAGTTTACAACATGACGTCAAGTATACGTCAAGTTTATGAGCGTGACAAAACGCACAAATAATATCGATTAGTCGCTTGTGGTATACTCTGCACGGACCGATAGATGCCAGTAAGACATATATATGCTACGGTATTGGCAGGCCGAGACAATCTCAATACTCGCAAAACAGATACTTTTGTTGAAATAAAAACTGCATTTTACCACTTGTTTCTAGTTGAATTTCAATAATTAGTGTGACTGTATTTATAAAGTTAGAATGTTGTATCACTGGTGGTTATTTTGAGGTATTTTACTGAGGTTTTAAACCTTTTAATTAAACTGCTTATCTTATACAGTCATATGGCAACTGCAATGTTTTATAAACAAAGACAACGCTTACATTTAAATAGATGTAAAGGTTTAACACATGTATACGACGTTTACTCAGTTGTTTTGTGATAATTATATCCGAAAATTACTATAAGGTCTGTAATCTTTTCACGGTTCAGGAAAGTGTTAAAAAGACAAACTAAGGATATTAACGGGTCTCATAAGGGAATGGAATTGGAACAAGATTTAAACACAAATTATCCACAAAAACAAAAACAAAACAGCAAAGCAAAGGATCTATACTATAGTATATATATCGTACTTACTCGCAATCGACAGCTATTGGTCCTAAAATAGTCAAAGAAATAAATAGCATTTTTCAACAATTACACACCTTGAATGAAAAGTTGATTTTTTCAAAACAATACAAACTTTTGTTATGTTTGCAAGTACCTGTTAAACGTATCATACTTATTTATATATTTATAAAGACCACTAAATTGTTAGTTCACACTAAAAATCCGCGTCGAAAATATCATTGTTGTGTGATGTTGATAACTATGGCAAACATTCCAAAACACACGCAAGCACGTACACATCGTTTTTATCTCGCCTGAGCAGAAGTGAGCTATTGAGACTGCCTTTCGTCCGTCGTCAGTCGGTCCATCCGTCCGTTCAGCTAAATTTAACCAGACTTCGTATGTATGATACTGAAACTTGAAATCCAAAATAACCGCCGTTTCTATAACTACACGTAACCTACAAAATATAATCACTCTGTAAATGAGTGCCACAACATAGTTTATTAAAGTTGTTAACACGAAGTCACCCAAGTAAAAATGCAGCCGTGTTCAGGGATTCATATGTGTTTAGTATACATGATATTTCACACGCTTTGTTTAGTCTTATATAGGGAAACATTTAACTATCGTCTGCTCTAAAAACCTAGGCAGTGAGATTGTGTATATTGCACGTAGCATTGGCTTATAGTCATGTAAACAATATGATTAACTGCTGAACACGGAGTTAAATGTAACGCATTGTATGTTTAGTGGTTGTCCCATTTACAGTTCGCCACTATGCTTTCCTCTTTGACTGTGCGATGACCGGACATACTGTAGACTCTATGGTAACGTCCACCTAAATACTCAAAGGACGGTAGCGTTTGATGTTTTTCTTAAGTCTTGCCTTGTCGTACTCTTACTTTTTCTTGTTGTTTTGTCTTCTGCCAAGTCACTGAGTACTTGCCTTGTGGCTTTCTATGCATGTTTAGTATATATGTTTATATACACGATCATTTATGTGTTATATTGTCTATTAAAGCTGCCTTGTTTGTTAGAGAATATAACTTGTGAGATTATCTTTATTTACAATTCCGGTTTTATTGAGATGGCAATAGGGTAAGAGTGAGGTTTAGTGCACCCACTGACCTGGTTTAAACCCCAGCGGCATTTTTGCCACCGACCGTTCTAAGGTGGTAGCCCTATTGTCAAACCTTTTATGTTTGTGATTTCATATCTTGCCTTTTATTCAGCATTGTAATTTTTGGTTCGTTCTGCATGCTTGTTTTGGTTGACTGTGGTCCTTGAATGTTACATGTGCTGTTCGACTTTTATATCTGCTGTAGCATCCTTAAACAGTTTATCGACAAGCTCATTGGGAACAGTTAGGGCTACTAACAAACGTTCATTCCAGCTGAGGCCATATGAAACAGCGACGATATCTGGTATAGTTAGGGTCAAGGACACATGTGACGCAGCTGTTACAGAAGCAGGATCATTTGACAATAGGATCAACATTTGTCCAAGAGTAGTTTCACTTGAAGGAGTACAGAAAGGGAATACCAAGCGTGTGCCAGTCCGAGTTTGTAATTTGACTGTAAAGCCAATACTCATCACACCTAAGATGAACTTGTGTGAACTACAAGCGGCTAAGGTAGTACGGCATTGGATACCAGAGGATACACCGACAGTAAAGAAGCATAATGCAGAAGACACAGTAGAGACACTGCAAGAACTAGGAGTGAAGCTAGAAGATACAGATCTTGATGAAGACCAGAAGAAGACTGTTACCGATATGTTGGGTCAATGGACGCACATATTTTCTAAAGGGTTAACAGATCTAGGTTGTACAGATCTTGATGAACATAAGATAGAGCTCACTGACGAAACACCATTCAAGGAACCATACCGACGAATACCACCAGCCATGTTCAATGAAGTTAGAGAACATGTGAAGGAAATGTTAAATGCTGGTGCCATCAAAGAAAGCAACAGTCCGTTTTCGTCCAACGTGGTTCTGGTGCGGAAGAAAGACAACTCTCTGCGGTTTTGCATCGACTTTAGAAAGCTGAATGCTCGAACCGTACGAGATGCATATTCAATCCCCAGAATTGACGAGAGTATAGACACACTTAAAGGGGCCAAGTATTTCAGCAAGCTGGACCTTCGAAGTGGATACTGGCAAGTTCCACTAAGAGAACAGGATAAACAGAAGACTGCTTTCTCTCTCGGACCACTTGGGTTCTTTGAGTGTGAACGCATGGCCTTCGGTTTGACCAACGCTCCAGCTACGTTTCAGAGGTTGATGGAGAAGACAATGGGAGAGCTACATTTGAGAGAATGTCTCATATACCTGGACGACATTATCATCTTTTCCCGTACGTTTGAGGAACACTTGCAGCGCCTTGGGAATGTTTTTCAGAGATTAGAAGACCACAACCTCAAGCTCAAGGGTTCCAAATGTGAGTTTTTTAGGAGAGAAGTACTTTATCTCGGTCATGTCGTTTCGGAGGAGGGAGTGAGAACGGATCCTGGAAAGATCAGTGCCATTAGGAACTGGCAAGCTCCCAAGTCCGTCAAGGAAGTTAGGTAATTCCTGGGATTTACAGGTTACTATCGGCGATTCATCAAAGATTATGCTAGGATTGCCAGACCACTTAATGATCTCCTTGTAGGACATCCGACACAGAAGAAGAACCGATGTAAGAGGAAGAAGACACCGTGGAAATGGGGACAGAAGGAGGAAGAGGCATTTATTACTTTGAAGGATAGGTTATCATCACCGCCTGTATTGGGATACGCCGACTATTCCCAACCATTTCTAGTCAGTACTGATGCTTCTGGCGAAGGTCTTGGCGCAGTTTTATACCAGAAACAGGACGGACAGGAAAAGGTCATCGCCTATGCTAGTCGAGGGTTGCGACCGTCTGAAAAGAATTATCCCGCCCACAAGCTAGAGTTTCTTGCTCTCAAGTGGTGTGTTACAGACAAGTTTCACGACTATTTGTATGGTACATCTTTTGAAGTCAGAACGGACAATAACCCGATGACATATGTTCTGCAGAAGGCAAAATTGGATGCGACAGGTCAACGTTGGTTAGCTTCTCTGGCGGCTTTCAACTTCACATTGAAATACAAGAAGGGAAAGGAGAACGTTGATGCAGACACATTGTCGCGTTTGCCACAGCCAGTTGTTAAAGCCATCTGCAGCACACTTCAAACAACCAACCACATTGAATGTGTTGCCATTAATGAAGATAGTCTTCCGGTAGAATTACAAGATGCCACACAGGAAACATCATCATTGTCAGCTGTTGACTGGAGACAAGAACAGGATGCAGATGACGACTTATACCGACTCAAGACAATATTTAGGACTGGACACAAGCCTACCAGGCGGCTTTCTTCTAAGGAGAGCAGTGTAGTCCAGAAGTATTTGCGCCATTGGGACAACTTTAATATGAGGGACGACGTTCTGTACAAGATTTGGAAAACACCAACCTTGGAATTTGAACAACTTGTATTGCCCTTTAGTGGAATAGAGTTCGTTCTTAAGTTGTTGCACAATGAGAGTGGACACCAAGGTCGTGACAGAACCACAAGTCTTGTCAAGGAGCGTTTCTTCTGGCCTAACATGGACAATGACATTGCCAGATGGGTTCAGAACTGCGAACGCTGCATCTGTAGAAAGACAAAAGAGTCCCGCGCCAGCCCACTTGTCAGTATAACATCAACTCAACCCATGGATATTGTCTGTATAGATTTTCTGTCTTTAGAACCATCAAAGGGAGGCATTGAAAATGTTCTAGTCCTGACAGACCATTTTACAAGATATGCACAGGCATACCCAACTAGGAACCAGACAGCTAGAACTACAGCCAGAATTATATTTGAGAACTCCGTTGTCCACTACGGCTTTCCATCCCGTTTACATAGTGATCAAGGTAGGAACTTTGAGTCACAGGTGATTAAGGAACTGTGTTCGATTGCCAACGTTAAGAAGAGCCGAACCACTCCATATCATCCTATGGGTAATGGGATGGTAGAACGTTTTAACCAGACATTGCTAGGTATGCTGGGAACACTTGATGAGGCGAAGAAGGCTGACTGGAAGTCGTACGTGCCTGAAGTTGTTCATGCATATAACTGCACAAGACACGAGAGCACCGGATTTTCTCCGTTTTACCTTATGTTTGGAAGACATCCTAGAATGGCTGTAGATGCATTTCTTGGCATCAACCACAACATGGAGGAGCCTAAGATTACTTCGAAATACGTAGAAGGACTACGGAAGAGAATCCAGTTTGCATACAAGATTGCATCACAAGAAGCAAGTCTGGCTGCTAAACGAAACAAGACGACCTATGACTTGAAAGTCAGGGAGGCGAAAATCGAGCCAGGAGATAGAGTCTTAGTCAGGAATGTTGGGCTTAAGGGGAAGAACAAGTTGACTGACAAGTGGGACAGTGAACCTTACATAGTAGAGGAACAGTGTGAAGATCTGCCGGTGTACAAAGTGAAGAAGGAGTTTAGTAGTCAACCGTCACGGGTTCTACATAGGAATTTATTACTTCCCTTCCTTTGTATTACAGGTCAGGATGAAACACCTGCAGAGAAATCTACACAATCGGAAGACAAAGATGAAACCACGGGAGTGTCTGATGGTAGTTCAGAGGATGAGGATGGCACTGAAGCAAGTTTCATAGATCTGACAGCAGAGACAAAGGATACCAATAACAAGGTTGACACTAACTGTACCAGCGACAATCATTTTAGTAAGGCATCAGGCAGACACACTCTTAGGCAGTCTATACAGCGTCCTACAAGAGTAGATACAAGAGACGTGTCAAAGACATTGGCAGGATCTGCAAAGAGAGAACCTCGGAAGATACAGACATTCCCAGTAGAGAATTTAAGAGAAGTTGTAGAAACTGTGAGGAAAGCTAGAAGCACGGCCAAGGCGAAACATGTGCAGGAGAAACCCAGGGTACTCCGACTAAAGCAGCCCACAGATATAGATCCAGGAACATGTGACATTGTAGACAAAGGAAGGAAGGTTGTTGGTATGCAAAAGGTTATAGGGAAGACAAGTCAACATCAAGATAGGAAAACGGATGCCAAGAAGTATGTCATACCACAGCGGAGACAGAAAACGACATGGTGGAGGACGACTTATAGGTCAACTAGCTAAAAGGATTGACAGCTGTTGCAACTTTACAGTATTTTTTTCTTAGTACTTATTTAATAGTCTCTCAAAGACTAAGTATTATTGGTGAAATTGTAGTGTATTATTGAAGATGCGTGTTTTAACATGTTTATTTTAATTACAGATAGCTTTAGAAAGTTTCACTATAGCCATAGGTTGAGACAGCTACGGGAGGATACAGCGGAAGCATAAAGTATAACAGTGAATTATATTGTATTTGCTTGTTGTGTAATTGATTGTATAAATAATTAATAAATATATTTCATAATGTGCATACTGGTTTTATATTGTGTTTAGTCATAATGTGTGACGTAAAAGTAATACAATATATATAATAAGGACCGTGTTAGATATGAAGTGCTATATATGTGCGGTACAGTTACTCCATGTAAGTAACGTATTAGTATGCAACATATAAATGTAACTATATATCTCTGAAAGATATATATATCATATGCTAAGTAGTCGTACTTATACTAGAAATATATCTAGTATGGTGTAAGTATAAGTAAGGATGGTAAATTCCATTTATTTTTAATTTATGTGGCAATGTCGGGGGCGACATTTCTCTAAAGAGGAGGAGGAATGGTAACAATTAAAATGGTAAACTTAATGAAAAGTTTATCATTTCATTTTATTTTTTTCAAATGTCGAGGACGACATTTCTCTGTAGAGAGGGAGGATGTCACAGGATGACATATACAGGTATTAAGAACCTGTATATCTCACCATTGTGTTTGTGTTTTAACCATTTAATCAGTTCATCATCTCTTTTCATCACTCATTTCATCTTTCAATCTTCTTTCTCTTTACCTTAAGTTAGACATTTCAAATTAGGATGACCACCTTTAAACTTCAGTAATATTTCACAGGTGAGTAAATTTAACCTTTGACACAACTTACCTGGCGGGAAAATTATGCGCGCAGTTGAACATCTCAGTTAGTAGAGAAAGGACACAAGCTATTGCCATTTCGCATTGTTATATTTATCTTGTAAAAGAAAGTATATATATTCAGGTTAGTAATATGTTTGTTTATGAAACATGTATCCATCATTGTGTTAATTACTTTTCTATGGAAATGGTTATTTTAGGAGTTATTTAGTTTATAAGAATTCGTCAATTTTCATGTACAGTTCAATTCCAAGATGGCGATCCTTTGTTATTTTCAATTAGAACTTTCTTGTGCATTTAGCCTGTTATTATGTCTGAATGTATTTTCTATACAATACTTTACTTGTGATTATATTAATTGAGATGCTATTTCCATTCATCATTGTTATTTCCATTCAGGCATTGTCTTTATTCATTTTATTCATGCCATCATTATCATGCATTAGACTCATACATTGTTATAAATATATATTCAGATATACAGAGAACCACGAATCTTGTTTTACTTCAACATCCCCATAATGAGGCGGCGACGAAGCATTCGAGATTTTTCGAATGGTTCTGAACCAATGCTTGGGGGAAATCGGAAGTTTGAAATCGCCTTCACGTTGGGGCGATTCTGGAGAGATTATGCGAGATTTTATCAGACTATAAATAAATGTATTTTTAAGTTAAATCAATGATGATTTCTTATTTTAACTTGTAGCAATTGACGTCAAAATGTGTAACTACTGGTGCATCAGCAATAGTTTACAACATGACGTCAAGTATACGTCAAGTTTATGAGCGTGACAAAACGCACAAATAATATCGATTAGTCGCTTGTGGTATACTCTGCACGGACCGATAGATGCCAGTAAGACATATATATGCTACGGTATTGGCAGGCCGAGACAATCTCAATACTCGCAAAACAGATACTTTTGTTGAAATAAAAACTGCATTTTACCACTTGTTTCTAGTTGAATTTCAATAATTAGTGTGACTGTATTTATAAAGTTAGAATGTTGTATCACTGGTGGTTATTTTGAGGTATTTTACTGAGGTTTTAAACCTTTTAATTAAACTGCTTATCTTATACAGTCATATGGCAACTGCAATGTTTTATAAACAAAGACAACGCTTACATTTAAATAGATGTAAAGGTTTAACACATGTATACGACGTTTACTCAGTTGTTTTGTGATAATTATATCCGAAAATTACTATAAGGTCTGTAATCTTTTCACGGTTCAGGAAAGTGTTAAAAAGACAAAATAAGGATATTAACGGGTCTCATAAGGGAATGGAATTGGAACAAGATTTAAACACAAATTATCCACAAAAACAAAAACAAAACAGCAAAGCAAAGGATCTATACTATAGTATATATATCGTACTTACTCGCAATCGACAGCTATTGGTCCTAAAATAGTCAAAGAAATAAATAGCATTTTTCAACAATTACACACCTTGAATGAAAAGTTGATTTTTTCAAAACAATACAAACTTTTGTTATGTTTGCAAGTACCTGTTAAACGTATCATACTTATTTATATATTTATAAAGACCACTAAATTGTTAGTTCACACTAAAAATCCGCGTCGAAAATATCATTGTTGTGTGATGTTGATAACTATGGCAAACATTCCAAAACACACGCAAGCACGTACACATCGTTTTTATCTCGCCTGAGCAGAAGTGAGCTATTGAGACTGCCTTTCGTCCGTCGTCAGTCGGTCCATCCGTCCGTTCAGCTAAATTTAACCAGACTTCGTATGTATGATACTGAAACTTGAAATCCAAAATAACCGCCGTTTCTATAACTACACGTAACCTACAAAATATAATCACTCTGTAAATGAGTGCCACAACATAGTTTATTAAAGTTGTTAACACGAAGTCACCCAAGTAAAAATGCAGCCGTGTTCAGGGATTCATATGTGTTTAGTATACATGATATTTCACACGCTTTGTTTAGTCTTATATAGGGAAACATTTAACTATCGTCTGCTCTAAAAACCTAGGCAGTGAGATTGTGTATATTGCACGTAGCATTGGCTTATAGTCATGTAAACAATATGATTAACTGCTGAACACGGAGTTAAATGTAACGCATTGTATGTTTAGTGGTTGTCCCATTTACAGTTCGCCACTATGCTTTCCTCTTTGACTGTGCGATGACCGGACATACTGTAGACTCTATGGTAACGTCCACCTAAATACTCAAAGGACGGTAGCGTTTGATGTTTTTCTTAAGTCTTGCCTTGTCGTACTCTTACTTTTTCTTGTTGTTTTGTCTTCTGCCAAGTCACTGAGTACTTGCCTTGTGGCTTTCTATGCATGTTTAGTATATATGTTTATATACACGATCATTTATGTGTTATATTGTCTATTAAAGCTGCCTTGTTTGTTAGAGAATATAACTTGTGAGATTATCTTTATTTACAATTCCGGTTTTATTGAGATGGCAATAGGGTAAGAGTGAGGTTTAGTGCACCCACTGACCTGGTTTAAACCCCAGCGGCATTTTTGCCACCGACCGTTCTAAGGTGGTAGCCCTATTGTCAAACCTTTTATGTTTGTGATTTCATATCTTGCCTTTTATTCAGCATTGTAATTTTTGGTTCGTTCTGCATGCTTGTTTTGGTTGACTGTGGTCCTTGAATGTTACATGTGCTGTTCGACTTTTATATCTGCTGTTGATGGCATCTTTTGATGGCATTTCTAGTCAAATTTGGCATTCATGCTTTAGTTACATGCATTGAAGTTTTGTATCGAGTGTCAATCACGATATATGTATGCCATCATATTTGTTGTTCATGGGGTCAAAAGGATGCAAACAGGACTATTTCAACCATAAATACGGTACATTATCAATTTCGTTTCAGTAATATATGTTTATATCTGTTCTCATATATCGGATGCTGAATACGAACTAAAATACATCGCTACATCGCATAATGGCTAATTGATGGTACTTGAGTCCAAAGGTCAAACTAATTGTGTTATATTTATATTGCCTATTAATGCTGTCTTGTTTGTTAGAGAATATAACTCTCTCTCTCTCTATCTGTATATATATATATGTGTATATATATATATACTGAAAGAAATAAGTTTAGTAGATGAATAACATGGTAAATCCCATTGAGGAGATTCAAGGCTGTATGCTTCAGCCGCAAGTAACACTATAATTAACATAATTAACAAGTATATGCAGGACATTATTTTTAAACGATAACTGCGAAAAAAGTAGCGACTTGTTTAAATTAACCTGCTTTAAGAAATTATAGTTTCGTTCTTATTTCAATATAAACGGATATAATTTTAAAATTTAAAACTTTGGTTCGTATTTTTTATTATAATGACAAGGTTAATGTCAATTGGTTTTGCGTTTTTTTATCACTCGAAACCCAGAATATTTATTTAATAAAGTTTAACCATGCTCTTGATAATATTCTTATTTTTAATGTAAAAAATGGTGTTTTATATAAAGGGGAGATAACTCTGAAAATTACTTTGAATCACAAATAATAAGTGAAAAACAAGAACACCTTCTGACATGCCAAAGTTATCAAATGCTTCACATTATAAAACAAACATTCAGTTTCTTTCAGCTAGATATGCAAAAGACCGTGCTAAACTTATTTAGTTCAGTTTATATTCAATGTGAGACAAATTATCAACAAACAATGCTTATGTGAGACAAATTATCAACCAAGTATATATACGAACATATATATTAACAATGGATGAAGGAAGTGAGTAATTTTGAAATTTACCATGTATATCACTGCCAACGTCAACATAGATTGTCCCAGCTTTATTTGCAGGACATGCGGGAAAAGTATTAACTGGTCTATCTTCAAGTTCCGGACAATCATACACATCGTCAGTAGCGAGGGATCTCTGTATACACTTCTGGATCTCACCACCACTGCATGCGTACACATCGCTGGCCAAACAGTTACCTGAAAGTTGCAACGCTTCATATATGTTATCAATTTGTATAAATATCATCCTATATCTATTTCAAATTCTGCATATTTTAGTACCTTCACCAATACCAGTTTACATAGAGATAACTGTTCAAGATATATATATATATTTATATATGTATATATATACGAATATATTTCGTTTTTGTTTGATGAATCTGTTATAAACTATGTTGACGAGTTTTCATTCGATTTTTATCAAAATGGAACATTCCATTTAAAAGATATGAAATACAATAAAATAAAATATATCTGGGGTACTTACTAATGTCGTTTAGTGCACTGAAGCCGAATATCGAAGTATGCATGGTATAATAATAATAGTAGCCGGAACACGAACTGATCTAACATACACTGGAATAACTATATAACAAGAACTGGTCTTACCATACACTTTAATAACTATATAACTATGGTTTTCACATATATGTCATAAACAACATGCATTAAATAATATCAAAGTTTAATCAACTACCATAGCAGGCAATCCCTTCATCCGAGTGATCGAAACAATCGAACTTGTTGTCACACACAACACTTAGTGGCACACATTGTCCGCTGTCACATCTCCATTGGTAATTGTTACACGGGTTCACAACTGTTAATCACAATGTCGTTAGATTACCACAAAATGAAATAAATTCGTTTTTCAAATTGGGGAAACTGATATGTCTGTATTTATTACATCGAAATTCTTTCGAATATTGGTAACGCTAATTATCTGACAAATGTGTTCCTAAATAAACTATAACTTTGTATTAAGATAAGATAACCTTTTACGACGTATTATATTGTTTGGTAGTGTAGTAGTTGCAAACTCATGAGAAATGATGACATAACAAACACAAATATGTTACACTGTTTCATATCGTGAAACCGAAATGATATACTATACATCCACAGATACTATGAGCATATTTTGGAAAGCATTCCTATGACATGAACAGATAACCAATATCAATAAGTCAGCTTCTAAACTATTAGGAATTACGTGCGGAAAATAACGATTTTAATTAATCGAAAAGTATTCAACCAAATGTATGTATCTTGAGAACTCAAACTTGAATATGCCTGTGTTTTTTGAGACGGCGACACTCAAAACGAAAAAGATACTTTGGAATAAGTCAATATGAAACAGGCTGAAATGTCATTGGATTAACACGTTGACAGTATATTCTTAATTTATGTACCGACATCGGGGTATTATAATTAAAAAACTGAAAAACATACCAAAATTTGATAATTTATTCCAAGAAACAGTTGACATAGTTGGTCCCAAGTTAGAAATTCAAATGATTACGTAAATATACATACACGAACAAAGATATTTATTGATTATTTTATTCCCTCGTGTAAATCATTATGAAAGACTTTACTATAACAAATACGAAATGCAGAATAAGGTTCTTTTTTCTATTTAAAAATCAATACTTTAAACCACGCAAATGCATATTTTCGATATTTCGCGCAGTCGCCGATTGTCTGTATTTCGGATAAGTTACGGACGCAGTAACATGATATAAACAAGGTCAATGGAAACTGGTCGGTGAACAGTGAAAAGCAGAACGTCGAATAGTAGTTCCTGCAATGTCCGTATATTTCATGCTACCCGTCCATTTCACCCGTTAAGCGTTGTGTAAATATAGTCATACGGATGAACGTAGATATATGCGATAGTTCCCGAAAGAGTACATTTACAATACTGTAAACATCTTTTAGGAGTAAGAATACAAACACAAAACAATTTTATTTATGGAGAATTAGGAAGAACAAACATAATACAATATATAATCATATATATTTTACGGTATTGGTTTAAAATATTACAATCAAGTGAAACCATGTACATAAAAGTTACATATAGAATGAAGTTAGATGATTTGGAAACATATCCAAATAAGGCATCATGGGCTAAATCGGTGAAAAATCTGCTAGAATGTATGGGTTTCAACGACGTGTGGTTATTTCAAGGAGTTACTAATATTAGTACATTTATGCAGATTTTTAAACAAAGATTAACAGACAATTTTATATAAAATTGGAACGAAAATATTGAAAATTCAGCAAGAGCGAATTCATATATATTATTTGCAAATTTTAAGCTTAAAGATTATCTTGATCAAATAAAATTTCAAAAATTTAGAAGAGCTTTAACAAGTTTAAGAGTGTCATCCCTTAGGCTACAAACAGAGGTAGGAAGATGGCACAAACCCAACAAAATACCATTAGAAGATAGAAAATGTAAAATATGTAGCACTTTAGCAGATGAACTCCATTTCATTATGGAATGCCCATTTTATAATGAATATAGAATTACTTATATTAAAAAGTATTACTGGCAACGACCAAATGTTCCTAAGTTTATTGAGTTATTAAATTCTGAAAACGTCAAAACTTTTAAAAAACTTGCAATATTTATCTTCAAAAGTTTCAAAAAAGAATTGATGTATATTGGATAATGTGTATACAATACGTTCCATCCTCTTTTAATAAAGTAACATACAATTATATATAGGGTCCTATAGAAACCACAGCGTCCGAACGTAGGTGGCATCGTAGGTCCGCACTATAAATTGGAGTAATATGTATGCTTTTGTGTAATTTTCTACTTTTGGTTGCTCATTTAACTATAGATGTATAATGATTGTTGGTCAAAATATTAGGAATATTATAAACGTAATAGTATTTCTGTTACCGTTGTTTTTTTGTCTCTTGTGTGCGTGTGTGCGTGCGTCGATGCGTGCCTGAGTGAGTGAGTGAGTGCGTGTTTATGTATGTGTGCGCGAGTAGTTCCATGAGCGTGCACGACATTGATACAATATAATTATATCTTCATTTGGCATGAACTGCCATTGACAACTGTTAAGATAATTATATATGTATAATATGTATACTGATAGGCCATTTGGTGTTTTGTATGAATAATGTATCTATATATCTATAAACGTCGGACTGGGAATTTAGTATTCAAGGACCACAGCCAATCAAAAAGACGCACAGAAACAAGCAATAATTAAAATGATTCAAGAGAACATGGTGTTATCAAATGTTTAGTCCATTTTCCTAAACATTCATCATTCCTTGTTCCAAAAGGAAATGTCTAATGCAGCCAAGTACTATTCCTTGTTGCGAACGGAAATGTCTAATGCAGCCAAGTACCATTCCGTGTTGCGAAAGGAAATGTCTAATGCAGCAAAGTACAATTCCTTGTTGCGAACGGAAATGTCTAATGCAGCCAAGTACCATTCCGTGTTGCGAAAGGAAATGTCTAATGCAGCCAGGTATCAATCATTGTTGCGAAAGAAAATGTCTAATGCAGCCATGTACCATTCATTTGTTCAAAAGGAAATGTCTAATGCAGTCAAGTACCATTCATTGTTCCGAAAGGTAACGTCTAATGTATCCATGCTCCATTCGATTAACAGCGGAAATTCCAGGGATCCGTTTCTTTCCTACCTCGGTATACATTACCTTACACTGGTTTTAAATGTCATATTAATACATATATTCTTAACTCATGGCAAACTTCTTGGAATTAACCATTGAACATTTTACTGCATTCAATTAAAAGTAGATATAAAAGTCGAACAGAAAATGTAGCATTCAAGGATCTAAACAAATAATAAAATAACACATGTCTGTTTAAATATTCTTAAGGTTAAGCCATAGTTCCGAATATATTGTTTTCTTGAAGCATTTGGACGGCGGCCATATTGACACGTGCTTAAAATAATTACAGAATAACCTGTGACTTTGGGGATCCTTTCGATGTTTAAGTTAGACTACAAGCTGCTACCTCAGAATGTTTGGTGATTTTGTCCACTTTGTCTTTATCCAACCTCGTTAGTATCCAGATAATAGTAATATATTCGATAATAAGAGTAGTGCCTGGTTCCCTGACTCATATGTATCCCTCTCTCTCTCTCTCTCTCTATCTCTATCTCTCTCTCTCTCTCTCTCTCTCTCTCTCTCTAGAAATAACCTAAACAATGTGCCAAGAAGTCGTTCGATAAAAATTACATTCAATTTACATGTATTATTAACATTATTGTTACACATTGTCTAATGTATGAAGGCGTAGTAGCTGCCATTAAAACATTTAAAAAGGTTACAAAACAATTCTACAATTAAAATCATAGAAAACCCAATTCTACCAATATTAAACCACTCATCAAAAGCAAGAAAGGTTGTACTTTATTCTTAACAAAAGTAATGAAAGTCCAACATCAAAAGCTTAATAAACGGATTTATGATATTAATACAGAAGCATGGACAATCATTTATTCATCCCCTTTCAAAATAACTACTAGCACAATACTGAAATGGTTTCAAATCGGCTTTTATCAACACAGCATTATCTGCACAAAATAAAACAAGAGAGCCAAGATGGCCCTAAATCGATCACCTGAGTACTGGCCCATTATCGAACTTCTTCGAAATCTTATGGTCATATAAATCTGTGCAAGACTGTTCAAGAAATGTGGCCTCTATTTTGTTAACAACATTGATATAAAGACACTGTCAAAGTTGGTAAAGATCAAATACAAAATGAAGGTGCAAGAATGTAACACCTAGGGCAGGGTTAAATGTGACCCCAGGGCTATGTAATATATGAGAGCTGTGTGCCTTGTGGTTTTAGAGAAGATTTTTTAAGCTTTTCGTTGTACAAGTCTGTTTACAACATGTGACCCCTGGGGCGTGGACAAATGTGACCCCAGGGTCACCATTTGAACAAACTTAGTAGAGGACCATAAGCTTATAGCAAATGCAAAACATTAAACCTCTGGCTCTTGCAGTTCCGAGAATAATGTTTTGTTATGTTTTTCTTATATAAATATATGTTAAACTGTGACCCCGGGGCGGGGCAAAATTTGACTCCAGGGTCACCACTTGAACAAACTTGGTAGAGGACCATAAGCTTATAGCAAATGCAAAACATTAAGCCTCTGGCTCTTGCAGTTCCAGCGAAGAAGATTTGTTTATGTTTTTCCCTTTACAAGCCTATGTAAAACTGTGACCCCCAGGGTCACCATTTGAATAAACCTGGTAAAGGACCATACTCTTATAGTAAATGCAAAATATTAAACCTCTGACTCTTCTAGATTCAGAGAAGATTTTTTAAAAATATTTTCCTATATAAGTCTAAGTAAAACAGTGAACCCAGGGGCGGGGCGGTGCCAAATTTGACACCACGGTCACCATTGGAACAAAATTGGTAGAGGACCAAGGCTTATACCAAATGCAAACTATTAAACGTCTGACTCTTGCAGTTCCAGAGAAGATATTTTTTTAAAAACTTGGTAAAGGACCATAATCCTATAGGATATGCAAAATATTAAACCCCTGGCTCTTGTAGTTTCGGAGAAGAAGACTTTTTCATGTTTTTCCTATACAAGTCTAAGTAAAACTGTGACGGGTCAACATTTGACATCAGGGTCACCATTTGAACAAACTTGGTAGAGGACCATAAGCTTATAGCAAATGCAAAATATTAAACCTCTGGCTCTTGCAGTTTCAGAGAAGGAGATTCTTTAATTTGTTTTCTTATATAAAAGAGTATGAGAGTGGACCTTTGGAAACGGCCGAACACGACACAAACGACATATTGTAGTCTCGGTTTGATTGAGACTGTTCATGAACGGTAAGTCTATATAAAACTGTGACCTCCAGGGCGGGGCCAAATTAGACCCCAGGGTCACCATTTGAATAAACTTAGCAGAGGATCATAAGCTGATGCTTCATGTAATACATGAGAGCTTCGTGCCTTGTGGTTTCAGAGAAGAATATTTTTTAAAGTTTTTTCCAAAATCAAAATCTCAATATATATATTTGAACCCCGAGGCACGGCCAATTTTAACCCCGGGGACTTCATTTCAACAAACTTGAAAGTTTCTGCGATGGCGATCATTTTAAAAGAAAAACTGTTGAAATCTGTCCAGCGGTTCTTGAGAAGAAGATTTGTTTTAGGTTTCGATTATATATGGTAATGGCGGCCCCTTAGATGTCGCGTTGAATTTAAATAAATAATAAATCTAAAAAGCATTCATCGAAGGATCATCCAGGTGAAGTTTGGTCAAAATGTGCCAAGCCGTTTCTGAGGAGAAGTCGTTTGAAGAAAAGTTAACGACGACGCCGACGACGACGAAAAACTTGAAAATAGCTGAAAGAATTATCAAAATACCATGAAAAACAAAGGAGATATGACCTATTGAAAATTTACAAAGTACATAAATGGAGGCTGCCATCTTTGAACGATGACGTCATCGCGCCATTTTACCATACATGGCATATTGACAAAATACATATTAAAAGCAAAGAAAATCACTGCAAATTGATTAAAAATAAATATACATATGTAAAATGTATAAATTGTATGGTTATTTTTCATTTGCAGTGATTTTTTTTGCTTTAAAATACGTTTTGTCAATATGCCATATATGGTAAAAAGGCGCGATGACGTCATCGTTCCAAGATGACAGCCTCCATTTATGTTTTCTCGCAACTTTTCATTAGGTCATATATCCTTTATTTTTCATGGCATTTTGATAATTCTTTCAGCTTTTTTCAAGTTGTTCAGAGCCCTTTAAAATAAACCTTGTTAGAAAATAGTGCATGAACCCCTTTAAGAATTAAAACAACTAAAGACACTATTGATTAAGAGTTGGCAAAGTGTGTACACATGAATAAAACCCCTAACTCCTGAAGTATAAGAGTGTATCAAACAACTATTAACTGAAGTACAGACAAACTCATAAACATATCAAGACAACTTTGTAAAATACATAAACATTTTGATTATTCCAAAAAATAAATCTTTAAAGAAACACACTTCTGTTTTTACTATTTTCAATGATTTTTGGCGGTCATTTTGAAAATGGCGACCATTTTGAAGATAATAATTACCCAAATTACAAGCAAAATGTATTGCATTTATGACAGTTTTCACATTTTGACCGTTTTCATGTTTATGGTTCCCCACGCACGCACACATCAAACAGGAAATGTAGCATTCAGGACCAGTAAACCAGAAGCACGCATTGAAACAAACAATTTCAAGGATAAACAAGAGGCATGACATGTGATATCAAAACCATTAAATACAATAGGGATGCTAACAATGAAAGATCAGTGGCAAAAACAATGCTGGGTTTTAAACCAGTTTCTTGGGTGCACCAAACCCGACTCGTAACCTATAATAATACAAACTTTATATGTTCGTTATTCTATTTCTCTCTATGAATTATGTTTAGAAAAAAAGTTAGCTATTTATTTCAAGTTTGTTATCTATTAATTGTGTGATCTTTATCCAGGCGATTTTGTTATGACTAACCATTTTCCTATATATATAACGTTTGCCTTATATACGTTTAACAGGAAATTCGACCTCGTCTGCAGTGTTTAATTACTAAAGCGTTAGCCATTCATACTAATAAAATGCGCGAACAAAAGATGAATTTATCCAAAATTTGAAACATGAAATACCATCCTAGCAAATCAACTGAGGATAACAACTTTTTGTCCGTTTCCTTTAAAATAGCATTTATCTTTTTAAATGGACTGTGTAGCTTTAAATATATAACTTGAACTCGTGACTGAAACAAAACGACGTGGAATATCTGGTAACTCAACAACTAACGGCGGTCATATGGACGCTTGTTTATGGACTTACCACAATATATTTCATCGGATCTGTCGACGCAATCGAATGAGTAGTCACACCATTGACCAATATTAAGTCTTGTTCCGTCATCACAGTAGTATGATCCAGTCAGCCAAATTTCATCTACAATATACATAACAGTCTATAATTTATTACTTGCTGCAGGTGTACAGAGATGTGTAGGCAGTGTCTCGGTGGTGTCTTAAATTTCACGAGGACCATTTAATAATGAAAATGCTTTCAATCTGGTTCGAACCTCTGACCAACAAACCGCATCTCTATCGTATTATTGTTTCTGCTCTCTAGACCGCAATATTAATTAAAGTTATTACAAATGATGAAACCATTGACATAGGAAACTATAATAAACTATTGTTTACTGGTCACTTTTAGGAAAAACATTATCAATACCAACTGATCTCGGTACACAAGTCGCTTGTATTGCAAAAGCTACTCCAGCAGGGCTTCCGTTACTATACACTTTAAAAAAAACGTTTATTATCGTAACCTTGATCTACTTTTACAATATAAAAGTAAGTTAAGAACTCTTCTGCGACAAGAACTATCACAACTTTACTTCTAATGTGATGTGTTAAATCTTTATTAAACTTGTTAAAAAAATATCAATGTCTACAAAAGGGGTTATGTCTACAAAAGGGGTTATGTCTAATGACCTTATAATTTTGCAACACATTGTACGTTTTGTGGTTGACCCATTTACAGTTCGCTACTCTGCTTTCCTCTATGATTGGGTGATGATCGGACATATAGTGGACCCTACAATGAGATCTACCTAAATCCCCAAAGGACGGTAGCATTTGATGTTTGTCTTAAATCTTGTCTTGTCCTACCCTTAATGGTTTGTTTTCTGGTTGCTCTGGTTTCTGCCAAGTGTCTTTCTAGGCTTTTTTGTTTTTATATTGTAAATACATGATCATTTATGTGTTATGTTTATATTGCCTATTAATGATGCCTTGGTTGTTAGAGAATATAACCTGGAGGGGATAATTTATTTACACAGTCCCGTTTTATTGTGTTAACAATTATGGAGGGAGATATCCGCCTTAATCATTTCTTGTTTTTTTGTCATTTTGAACTTGCATTATGAGAAATTGCAATATGCCTTATTTTATTTCTAAATTCTAGATATGTAATTTCCTAACTGATTTGTAATTTCCTAATTTCTTAAACGCTAAATTCATTCATTGTGCCTTGTTTAAATTGTCAAGTATTGCATTTTTGCATTGTTGCATTTTGCATTGTTACATTGTTGTATGTTTGCATTTTTGCACTATAAAGGGGGATAATCCGCAATTGTATTTTGTCATTTTGAACATGCATTATTCCATTTCTAAATTTTAGATTTTTTAATTTCCTTATTTATTATTTTCAAGAAAGTAGATTTGTATATACAAGTTAAAAATGCAAAAGTTACAAATGAAGAATGCAAAAATGCAATATGTTGTCAGTCGCATTATTGCATAAGATGGGACTACGAAAAGGATGATACTAATCCCCGGTCGATTTTCCAGTTACTTCCCGAAACAGTAAAACATTTAATCCCAGTTGCTTGCATGGTTTATCATATGATACGTTCAGACACTTTACATATTTATCCTCATTGGAAAACATACTTAAAAAAACACATTTAAGTAACGTTACATTTAGTTTAAGGTGTCGCATTATTTGTAGGAAGAACGCGTTAATGTAACTGAGGTCATGAAAACAACAAAACGATGTCATGATTTCTTTTACAAATTGCCGCAGTATATAAGGTAAATTGACAACACTAAAGTGGAACTATCACGTCGTAGGTCTGTTATGTGATATACAGAATCTTACACTCGGCAGAGCCTCGTATCCTATCATTTTATCCAACTTAAAATCAATAATACACAGTCACTCATACCTCTATATTGGTACTTTGCAGAACGGAGCTGAACTAACCCGCATGCTCCTTTGATCCTTCGGTTAGTTACCTGGCTCATATCATTTTAGTAAGTAGAGTTATACAGGCCCTTCTTGACCCTCTTGTTTTAATATAGGATACATGATAAATAAATCAAGGTGCTTTTTAATGATGAATATGTCAAGATTGCAGTATCCCTTTAAAGCAACATATGAATTAATATTAGTTATTTATACAATCAAACCTAGGCGAGTCATTGAGCTTTGATCAGTTTTCCAGACGAAACTGTTTCATTAACAATAATTAAATTCGGTCGGAACATTGGAACGCCTTTAGTGCATATACTCGTTGAATATAAAACTGAAACACATTATAATGGTTGTATTCGTATTGACTTGACACTCATAAATATTCCAGATCGCCTCCGTTTCTTTTAAATGTCACTTTGTCCTTTACGTCTCACACCACAATTAATTTTCCATAGGGTCCCATTGTAATGTTTTTGTTCGTGGCATACAGATAAAAAAGATTTTGCAACATGTATTTATGCTTAAATTCTTAATTGATCCAATATCTGCAATTTAAAACACATTTAACAAATATTTACCAGATTGAACTTTTTTTTAATTTCATGTTTGCGTGACACCTATCAAAATTTAGACAAAAATACAACCCCGTGGTGGTTAGACCCATGATGTGTAAAATGAGGCAGAATTAGCTAGAAATCTTATATCAGCATGCATTTTTCTGTGATCTCTTCCTAAAATGCTGTAGATTTAGAACCTGGTAAAGATAAATCAATGTATCCTGTAAAATGTAGAAAAGCGAACTTGTTTTTTTTATCTACCTCCTTCATCTGTAGGGCACGAGTATTCAACGGAGATAATAGTGGTGTGAGTCCTTAAAATGTAGAACATGAGTACGTCCTTTTCAACACTGACATGTGTTCATACATTTTTTATGTGCTTTAGTTCTAAAAAAAATGATATATTTTTTCCATGCCAACATATAAGTATTTAATGTACCATCAATTGTTTACTCACGGGAATAATTAATACATTCTGCTAAAAGTATTAGTGGTGTTATGGATGGGATGTCCATCGATTATATACAAGAAATAAAGAAAGATGTCGCTGAACAGTATGTATTACTAGACGATGACCTCAACTGATGTATTATAAAATGTCCAGGGCTTAGTGACGAAGACAGTTAATACATTGAAAACTGTTGAATTGAAAAATGTGTTTCAAAATAATGATATTGTTTTATTCAACGAAACATGGACAAACGAATTTGTTGACTTAGAAGTTGAGAACTTTGAGTATTTTGTCTTGAATAGAACTGAAAACAAAAAAGCTAGTAAACGTAACTCAGACGGTATTATTGTTTATCTCAGGAATGAATATGTGACTGATGATACATTTATTTTTCAGATATGTGATGGTATTGTATGCATAAAAACTGATGGTAACAATTTTTCATTGCAGAATAATCTATTGTTATGTTTATGCTATGTTATACCAGACGATAGTAGCAGCGCCGTTAGTGGATACGAAAATGTTCGTGTTGATTTTATTACAATTGTAAACTCAAAGTTTGAAAGTGGTTTAAACTTTGTTTTATGTGGCGATATAAAAAGACACACTTCAAATAATCCAGACTATGTAGTTGATGATAACGGTAACCATATGAATATATTACCAGACAAATACGCCAATTATGATGAAATATATCGATTTTAACAAGATAAGGGCAAAGTTATTAGTAATGGTCATTGTCGTTTAGAAAAAAACCCGGATTACGGATTTTAAACGGTCGAATGAGTAATTATAAAGGGTTATATACTTTTGTTGGAAATCGTGGGTGCAGCTTGGCTGATTATGTCCTAAGTTCTCAAAACGTATATCAAATATGCATCAGTGATTGAGGTGAGTGAACCAAATATTTTAAGCGACCATTGTATTATTTCATTATCTTTTGAATTTTCTAGACCGGTCTATACAGATGGATTTGTAAATACGAAATTCAAGAAAGTTGATTTTAAATATTTGTTGGTAAATGATTTAAAGAGTGATTATGTTGAGAAACTGTCACCACCTGAGGTCAAACTGACGTTGTCTACCTTAAATCAGTCGATAAACGAATGTACATGTAGAAGTGATGTTAACTCTTGTATCGAGAAATTATCGGATATTATCGATGAAGTTGTATCCCATTTATTTAAAAGAAAAGTTAATACTTTCACTGAAAGAAATCGACATACGGAAATAGGCTTTGAGAGTCCTTGGTACACGAATGATTGTTTTGAAGAAAAAACTTTTTTTTTATATATTATGTTGAATAAATATCGATTTGATAAGATTTAAATAGAGTTAATATGGTTATGGCTAGATCACAATACAAAGCATGCATACGCAGATGTAAATATGATCATGATAAAATTCAAACAAATAAATTTATTCAGGTGTAACAGGATTATTTTATCCATGTTAGAAGAGTTGTTTCCCTTTGACCAGATTTGTACTGGCGCTTAGTGTTCTCTATTTTACCGCCGTTGTGATCACGTGACTTTGAGTGAGTACTTTTGGACAATAGAAAACAGCTGTTTGAAAAGTCAAGTTGTGGACAGGGTGGAACTTCTGAAGTTTATGTTTTGGAATGTTGTAAATGGATATTTGCTGTGTTAGTATTATTGTATTTGGATTTATATTGAGCAGGGTTGACACAATACATTGTGCTTTAGATAATGTTATTACATGACGTTGGAATTGTTATATTTCGGAAAAACATGTATTTTCGCGAAGTGTTCGTTGATGTACTGATGTTTTCAAGATGGCAGTTATTCTTAGCATGACTGAACTTTTCTATCGGACTTGCATGTTATAACTTTCTAACTTGCAGTTGCATAACACAGCACGTTGATAACGAGCACAGAGAGAGAGTGACCTGGGAGGGAAACAGAAACACTTGTCCCATAGATTGGTAAGTGGAGTAAAGTATTGTAAAGCCATTATTGTTAAACCCTTGTTTTGTCTTGGAGCCACTAGACACATGTTGAGTATACATAATGTTTAAGGTGACTTAAAGAATATGCATTAAATTATAATTATGAAATGAGATTGCATAACTATATGATTTGGATTATATATGAATAATGTATGTGTAAGAAATATATGATATGGATTATATATGAATAATGTATGTGTAAATTATATGTGATATGCATAACATATGAATCATGTATGTGTACATTATATGTGTGTAGGATTATATGTGATAGAGGTATTAAGTACATCTTAATAACTATATATTTCAGAGTGTTGACTGTCATCAGTCCGACAGTGTCGAGTATTTATAGTTAGCATTTATCGTTACCACGGGTTGATATTATACATACCACGTTCATATTCATGCTGTACTGCACATCTTGGACATTACATTATTAAAGATGAAACTTAGAAGGCATTATTGGTGTATATGAAAACCCCATAGAAATCCCCAGAATAACAATGGTGCCCAGCGGAGTTAGATGTCATCGGTACAGGAGTATGTGAATCGTTGGATGTGGATAGACTAAGTGTGTAAAAGATGGATTTTGCCAGGTATAGTGTTGTTTAACACAGTGATCGGATTGGATTGATGCTATCCGTTAGCCATGTAACCTACAGGTGGACTATATTTAACTTTATATCTTTTGTGTATCATTTACGAGTCGGAGTAAACATCCAAATATGCAAATACGGAGGATAGAGAGTGTAGCATAATGGACCGAAGTCGAGGATAACCAGATGAGGACATCATTTCTTCAAGAAAGGAGGACAGATTCATGATGAGTGTGTGTGACCATTGAACAGTAATAAAAAGTGACTTAACATGTTAGTGATATTTTAGTGGCAAATGTGTTTATTTGCTTAGGACTTAAACAGTTCTGTGTGTACTAGTGGCCAAGACATTATTCCATAGAGTTGTAGCTGTCAGATCAACAGATGTGTGAGTACTGAGTTTATTTAAAATATTCCGAAATTGCAGTTGTCTTTAATTTCACCGTACAGCTTTTCAAGTTGTTGTTTTTTAAGCTAACATAAACTCCTCTCTAGGCAAAAAATATTTGTGAATGACTGCAGTTTTTGATATTTTAATTAGGGAGTAAGTGATCTATATTGTAACGGAGTAAGAAATTTCACTTTATTAATAATAATTCACTCATTGGTCAAGGGTGCTACTATTTACTAATACTCAAATTTTCTGGCTAACGCCTGGTTTACAACAAGTTAACGAGTAACCCATCTTTCATCTTTTGATTGAGCTGCCATTTTGAAAACTATACATTCATCATGTTCATTGCAGCAACAACAACACATGTTGTTCTAGTTCTTGACCCTCAAAGTTGATTCAGTCATTGACATAGGCAGTCTAGTTTCATTTGATTATTCACAGTTGAGTGAAGTGCAACATTGATTTTGTTCTCATTTTGGGATTATAGACCATTCCTAGTAAGTTTCTGGTGATTTATTAAAAAAAATACTTTCAGTTAGAGTCAGTTGTTTCCAAAACTATTTTGTCTTGAGACTACTTTTTTTGACCTGTCTAGATTTCAGTTCACAGGGAATAAATAGATTTGGATCACCATGTGTTTCCCGATTTCTGTTGGTTGAGAAGCGTTGATTTGTGACGTCATACAGCAGCTGACATACCATGTGACTATTTCATGACCATAGAAAGTTATAAATATCCACAGATGTTCTATATATATAGAGAGGTTAAAAATATATGTAGATTTTGTGTTGACATGAATATGTAGGTCAACATTTACGTTAGTGTAGTTTGTTTGAAGCTGCAGAAGATAACAAACAGGTATTATTTCAGGTAAACATTAAAATGGATTTATGATTTTTTGTGGAGTAAGACTAAGGATTGAATGGAACCTTTTGAGGGTGAATTAAAGACTTGATATTGAAAGAAATGGTTGCATTTGGGTATTGCGTTGTGTTGATCAGACGGAATTAAATGGATTAAGCAATATGGAGATATATAGTAATTAAAATTACTTAGTAAATTGCCGACTGAGTTATATGCCTTATCGCAATACAGGGCTATATTGGTAAGTGCACGTGAATTTCAATTGTTTACCCGGATGTTTGTATAAAGAAACTAGAACTATCACTGAAGGTGATGAATACCCCGATTGTTTGATATATACGATGAAAATGGACACAAATAATACTAATAAATGTCTAAAATATTTGTTAATTTTTCAATATGAAAATACTTCAAAGTAAAACATAGGTCCATAATTCTGTAACAAATACTCGAAAAACCGTTGATGCAAAGACACATCATATCATCACGTGGGAACTGTATGTCAAATGTAATAACAATCCATGACAACTTTTGAAGTGAAAGCCACATGAAGTTCATTATAGAGTGGAAAAGTCTAAGTTAAACAAAGGGCAAACACAGGGTAATAAATTAGGCAATCAACAATGCATGATGAAGAGGGACAGGAGGTCACTAGATTTTATGTCTATGAGACGTTTGGGAACATTCAATTCGAAAATAAATGTTTGAGAAACATTGTATTACAGGAACATTATTACAGTGGAAAACTCTTAGTCAAACAAGGGGCCCTATTTCTGTAATAAATTAGGCAATCAACAATGTGTGGTGTAGAAGGCCATAATGTCATAAGTTGTTATGTGTACATGAAGTTTGGGAACAATTAATTCGAAAATATTTGAGACATTATGCAATATTAGAATAACAATTTGTAAGTGCATCATAGGGCCATAATTCTGTAATGATTTAGGCAATCAACAATGAGTGATGTAGATGGACATAAGGTTTCACTTTGTGAAAGCGGGTGTATATGTAATGATGATGCAAAGTAACGTATCTGATTTCATGGACGTGAAGGATTAAAACAAGAGATTCACGAGGACCTGTGAACTCTGTACTGTCTAAAATAGCTTTAATATAAGTGGATTTCGTACAAGTGAAATGCCTGACGGCATTAGAACCGATTTTTTGAATTTAATTTAAATTACAGTGCTTCTTTGTATCCATTTGTGTGGTGACAGCAGCCATTGTGAATGTCGTGACCTATTTATTTACAAACTTGAAAGTCAGAGACCTCGGCATCATCCATGTAAAAAAATCATACATGCAAGTAATTTAAATGTATAAGCAGTTTTGAGGAAATACCATATAAAGTCTCCTTTCAGAAATCGTTTAGTTTATTCAAGACGCATGGTGTTTCCCTCTATTAATAAGTGCAATGCTAAGAGTTGCAGTTGTTGCAATTATTTGTCTTGCATGTCCACCATTAAATCAGCTGTTAATGGTAGAATGTGTAATGTATGTCTAGCTTCAAATGTTGATTGACGTACATCTCACGTCATTTATGTTTTGACTTGAAATGCACCACGTTGCGGTATACAATATGTTGGACAAACAGGTCTATCTTTAAAAGTTCGATTGCGTGCACATCAATATAATACTAATCCTAACAAGGTAAAAAATTACTTGTACTAACACTTTCGTCAATCAGGTCATACATTTAGTAACGTGACTGTTCAACCGGGTGAATGTATAATTTACGATAATGGTGCTACTAAAAGCTTTAAAATAAAAGCTACACATATAGCAGAACTTAAGTGGATGAAAAACGTCCAGACACCATATCCACTCGGCCTTAATAACAATATTTATCAACAAGGAAATATTTCAAATGATCCTAATATTGACATTTTTTGTTTATTTTCTATTCGAAAGCGTAACTCTAGGTCTCATGGTCGTAGGCGTAATGGTAACATCAAACGTAAATCGCGTGTAATTATTTCAGTCGCTGATTTACATACTATTTTTAAACAGTCTGGAAAGCATTCTTTGCTTTCACGGCTTACTTTTCCGTCCATTTCTTCACTTAAGCTGATCGACGAGGAAGCAGACAAAATATTAATTCGTACAGATCCCTTGTATAACACTGCTTCCGTAATTCAAAGCTACACACAACATGTATGTTCTCCGACCCCATACTGACAAGGAGTCTGATCACGTCAGGCATTTTCTAAAAAATACTATATCTTAATAAAGGTATTGATTTCATTGATATTCCTAGGATTTTTCGAGATAATCATGTAGTTGATTCTATTCCTAAATATTTAAAAAAATCAGAAAGTCCTGTAATTTGTTATAAGTATAAAAAACCTATTAGCAATATTATTTTCAGATACAATAAAATAGTTTCTTACCTTGATATAGTAAATAACACTCCTAAGGCATGTGAATGTAACACATCAAAATTGTGTTATGCTCCAGCAGGTCATGTCATCACTGGTAATATCGAAATTATTGATAAACGTATTCGGCATCTGTTTTCGAAAGGTCCTAAGTATAGATTACCTTCAACTATCGATTTTAATGCCTGTCGTGCTCAGATCGCCCAATCCTCATAGAGGAGTTTAGTACTAAATGGTGTCGTAGAGAACATGCGGACCCAAACTCTCTTTCTACTTGTAAAATGTCATTTTTTTAAAATTATAGATACACGGATTAACTTTTAAAATGCTAACCCCTCTTTACTTCCTCCAAGACCTAGGTTTTCCTTTCGTAATTTAAAATCGGGAATTCAAGAATTTCATAATAAATTTGTTTTAGTCCCCGCTGATAAAGCAGCTAATAATGTAATTATTGTTTGACGCCTATTACGTCAATGTTTTATCTTTGGAACTCGGTAGCACTGATTCGTATACTCTAGTTCATTCTACTGAGGATGATGTTGTTTCCACACATATCACTCGGTGCACTACTTTCAAGGCTGGGGTAGACGAAAAGCAGAACAAACTGCCAACTATGTACTGGATTCCTAAATTATATAAACATCCGTATAAGGCCCGTTTTATTTCAAATGTTAGTGCCTGCACCACAACAAACATCTCCAAACTTTTAACTTCTTGTCTTACTGCCGTTAAATATCACGTTAAACAATATTGTGATAAAACTTATGAAAACTCTGGGATTAATTTGTTTTGGTCTATTAAAAAATCAGTAGACGTTCTTGATAAATTTGCAATAAACGTCAAGTTTCATCTATTAGCACTTATGACTTTTCTACACTATATACACTTACCACATCACCTTATCAAAGACAAGCTTATTGCTCTTATTCAAAATACACCCGCTAATGAAAATACTACATTTTTGGCCTGTAATAATATTAAAGCGTTTTCTACAATTTTACTATGTGGACTTGCCAAGAAGTTTGTGAAGCACTCATCTTCCTATTAGATAATATTTTCGTCGGGTATGGAACGACCGTTTATAGACAAATTGTTGGTATCCCTATGGGTACAAAATGTGCACCCCTTGTCGCAGATTTATTTTTATATTGCTATGAAAGAGATTTCATGTTGAGTCTTTCACCAGATACCCATTAAGGTGTTATTGAGGCCTTTAATAACACCTCTCGGTATCTGGATGACATATTAAACACTGACAACTATTTCTTTTCTACTATGGTTAATAATATATATCCTAAAGAACTTTAACTTAACAAAGTTAATATTTCTGATACTAACGCTTCTTTTCTTGATTTACAACGCTCCATTGTAAATGGTGAAATAATTACTAAAATATATGACAAGAGAGATTTGAATTTGATATTGTTAATTATGCCCATCCCCGAGCAACTTATTATGGGGTCTATGTGTCTCAACTTATTCGTTTTTCTAGAACTTGTACTCGAGTCGAGGACTTTAATATTCGTCATCTTTGTATAACTAAAAAAGCTACTCCATCAGGGTTACAGTTACCATAAACTTCATAAAACCTTTGCAAAATGTTATTATTGTAACCTTGATCTTCTTTCCAAATATAAAAGTAATTTAAGAACTCTTCTGCGACAAGGACTATCACAACCTGACTTCTATGGTGACTATCATTGTTAAAATTGTTAAAAGGTTTATCAAAAGTGGTTATGACCCTATCATTTTGCAACGCACTGCATGCTTGGTGATGGACCCATTGTAGTTTGCCACTATGCTTTCCTCTTTAATTGTGCGATGACCGGACAGGAAGTGGACCCTATGATGACGTCTACCTAAATCCGAAAAGGACGGTGACGTTTGATGTTTGTCTGCAGTCTTGTCTTGTTGTGCCCTCAATGGTTTATTCTCTTATTGCTCTGGCTTCTGCCAAGTCATTGAGTACCTTCTTTGTGGCTTTCTAGGCTATTGTTTTTTGTATTTTTATATACACGAGCATCTTTGTGTTTTACTTATATTGCCTATTAATTATTGGGTTATCACTGGGGTAAGAGTAAGGTTTGGTGCACCCTAGAACCTGGTTTGAATCCCCAGCGGCATTTTTTGCCACTGACCGTTCCAAGGAGGTAGCCCTATTGCCAACCCTTTTGTATTTGTAATGTTTTATATGGCCTTTTATTCATCTTAAAACTTGTTCTTTGTTTCTGTGTGTGTTTGTGGTTGACTGTCGTCCTTGAATGCTGCTTTTCCTGTTCGATTTTTATATCTATATTTATTTAGCAACGGCTATCATTAAATGGTGGCCATCTTGTATTTTACGTTGAATTAATTTTTACAAAACTTGGAAGCCGTAGACTTCACCATCATCCATGTGATTTTGATCAGAATCATCCAATCCGTTTAAATGAGGATCATACGAGAGACCATGTGAGGCTAACGGTGTGATTATGATCTTGTATTTACCTACTCGAGGTGATACACTCTTCTAGAACAAGTTACAACAGTAATACTCCTATTACATCACGATAAATTCATTCTTGACACGTTATGACACAGTTGCATATTTAAACAGCCTTACCACAATTTCTTTCATCGCTGTTGTCTGCGCAATCGTTGATCTTATCACACACGTAAAGCACCTTTATCCATTCTCCACTGCCACATTGGAATACATCCCATCTGTTT
Organism: Cyrtodaria siliqua; assembly: GCA_037043455.1. NCBI lineage: Eukaryota > Metazoa > Mollusca > Bivalvia > Adapedonta > Hiatellidae > Cyrtodaria > Cyrtodaria siliqua. The sequence goes on from JAWPHD010000926.1 coordinate 156,459, forward strand.
TCTGAGGTAATATTTCCCTCTGGCAGAGCAGAGATGACATCTAAATGAAATAAGTTACATATCATATTCGGGAAGATAACGGGTCAATGTTTCATCATGAGTGCACATTGGCATGCTGTTTTTGGCAAATAAGAAACCGTGGAAACAATGATTTTAGCGATGTTTTAAATAATTACGTACGGTGGAAAACAATGCTACGAAATATTTAATATTTATACACTGGATCATTTTCGTTTCAAGTTACACTATTCGGCTTGACTAGTTTAATCATTGTCAGAACATAGTGGCGTATGATAGTTAAATAATCTGAATTAACTTTACATCTTCTACCTGTATTTGCATGAGATGTCCATTCACACAATATGTCATTGCTAATATAGGCGCAGCCTTCGTAACCTCTCCACTTTAGAACTCTATTTACAGGCAACATGAAGCATCTGTTCTCTGCGGATTGGTTTGATAACCTTCATTACAAAATAAAACTCAAGTTATGATTTACTTCTAAAAGTTGATATAAAAGTGGTAAATAACATAAATATCATTTAACGACCACACTTAATCAGAAACACGCATCCAAACAATCAAAAATTACAAGGATAAATAAGATGTGACACCAATGGGGATAACGCCTTGAAATGGTAAGTGGCTAAAATGCCCATAGGGGTTTATAACAGGTTATAGGCTGCACCGAATCACACTGTTACCCTATTTGTCATCCCAATAATAATACGGGACATTGTAAATAAAGAAATCCAAGTCATGCCATATCCTCTATCATACTAGGCATCATTAATAGGCAATATAAGTAAAACACAAAGACGATCATGTATTTATGAATATAAAAACAACTAAACAATCTCAAAGCAAATAGTCTGATGACTAGGCAGATTAACAAGATAAATGAACATTTAGGACACGACAAGACTAATATCAAACGTTACCGTCCTTTCAGGATTTAGGTAGACGTCATCATAGGGTCTATACTCTGTCCTGTCATCTCAAGATCAAAGAAGAGAACACAGTGGCGAACTGTCAACCATTAAACATGCAAAGCTTTGCAAAATGATAGGATCATAAACCTCTTTTGGTAAACCTTTTAAGAATAGGAATAAATATTTCATGAATTTACAAGCGATCTTTTACCAATGTGTAAATCACATCACCATTGTAGTCAGTCTGTGACAGGAGATCAGAGTTGTGATAATACAAATGTACAAAGGTTATTTGATGATTATGGTGACGGTAACCCTGATGGTATAACTGGTATACAGGTTACGAACAGTAAAGACGTCAACTCGACTACAAGCTCTAGAAAAATGAAAGAAGAGAAACATATTAGCTAGAAACCAAAACTCAAGAGTGCTGACCTTATCGGGACAAAATACAAAACGTTCCTAACTGTACATTATATTCTTCTTTTTATTGTTAGAAGCGTCCCTGAAGGTTTTCAAACTCCTAATGTAGATTAAGAGATCAGACAGTTGTGAAAGTAAATAAAACTGTTGATTTCTGGAATGCTGATATCTGCAAGTATTTAACAACAATTTATTTTGTCAGTATATGCCTTATTCCCTTTATCGCTTTATGTGTAATGATAATTTTCACTAAATGATAAATTAACAAACTGATGCATATGCTTATTTTCCGTTATTTACTGTGATTTGTTTAAAGCTATTTAAAAGAGTGTGGGTAGACATTAGTTATAAGCCATCGTGTATGTGGGTCTAAGAAAAACTTGCCAGGTATGGCCTGTATATATAAGTGTGTGTGTGTGTGTGTGTGTGTGTGTGCGTGCTGCGTAAGTGCGTGCGTGCGTGTGGATTTGTTTTGTACCGACCACTTACCAACGGATTCGAACAGTCAGCCCTAGACACCAACTTCGACACAGCGGCTCGCCCAATAGCAGACGTGTTAGCCCACTCGGCCACCTAGTCAACCTATAAAGATTGATTTCGGAAACCGGGTGATGCTAAGGCTCTACTCTTGAATGCGTCGGATATCTTCGGGCTTTTCCGTCAAATAACGACAACCATAGCTTATATTGATACGATAGAGGATTCACATTACATGACATAACATGTTAGCCCACTCGGCCACCTAGTCAACCTATAAAGATTGATTTCGGAAACCGAGTGATGCTAAGGCTTTACTCTTGAACGCGTCGGATTCTTCGGGCTTTTCCGTTAAATAACGACAACCATAGCGTATTTTAAGTCTATGTTTCGTACAATATGTGAGTGTGGTCTTACGTGTAACATGGCAGGTATGGACTGTAGTTATCTACTTTACGCTTTCTGATGCAATTGTTGTCACAAAATGATCTTGAATAGAAATGTATTGGTCGTACAGAGCTCTTGTTAGCACTTGACGACATTTGTGAATATCATGCTAATCCATTTTCCAGTTGAAACAGATTCACCATTTGCATGATATATTCATGTTCCATTGGAAAGCGAGAATTTTCATAACGTTGTTGGAGGAGCTAATGCAGGGCTGTTCAATAACTTTATATGTGCGTTAATGCATGTACAATTGTAGGTGTTATACAATTAATCTCTGTAAAGGGCAAACTTGTTTAAGGGTCCATTCGTGTAGATATGAACATTGCTTCTGTTGCCACGTGTGGCACGGAATGAACGTGGAAAATGATTGTTTGGGCGGGAATTTGGATTATAAAGTGCACTGTTGCACAGTCGCTTTGCTAGAACCAGTCGTTTGAAAATGGTGAGATTCACAGGCAATATGTGGTCAGTAAATCTCTTTTATGCAGTTTTATTGTACATTTGTATTCAATGGGCGTCGCCATTTTGTTTGGTGATGTTGTTACATCCGATCAACTTGTATATGTTTCACAAACATTGACTTGATACAACTAACATAATATTTATGGAGTTAACATTATTAAATATAGTTATAGTAGTCGATCATTAATTATAATACAAGATTAAATTGATAACGTTGTATATTAGGTGAATTGGTTAACGGTGAGATGATTGATATATATATATATACCTATATATATGCCGATGCGTATAAATGACGTTGTAGAATACATATACACTGCTACACGTCATTATTAAAGAGTGGCTCACATTTTTTATTTATATATATATTTACTAGATAATGATTTGTTTGTGTTACGATGATTATATACGAGTGTTGTGTTAATAAACCGTCGTCTAAAAGTGTGTATCGTTACAGCCTAAGCCCCCGGGCATGGAGCTAAGCCTTTTGGTTGTGTAGGCCCTTTAGGTGCTTCAGCGTATAACATAATGAGCAGGTGGAGACGGTCGCCGTACCGGGACAATATGGTCAGGTGTTCGTAGAAGCGACAAACCCCGGGACACGTGTCTGGCCCGTCAACAAATCTCATTGGAGGAGAATCATATCACAACCTCGTTGGAGGCTAATCCTTACGTCATCATCCCTTATAGAAGGCTTTCGATGACAATCAACGCTCACTGGAGTTGCGCATCATGTTCATCAACTCACGCGCATCAGATACATCCGTTAGATCATAATTCTTTGTATCGTTACTGATCATAAACATTGTTGTAACTTCAACAACACATTAATTTCCTCTATAGATAGTCAACGTATTCAGTATTCGTGATAATACTGCGAACGTCTTATACTTTCATGAGAACAGTCTTTTTGATCTTTCATCTGTGTAGTCGCTTGTTTGTTTTTTGATAATTGTATATACCTTTAACAAATATTAAAAGTTGCATCAAACTTCTGTAAATGCAGTCAGCGACATTCTTTCTTTCCTGAGTTAGTCCAAACCACTATGGTCATAGGACAAGTGGATGTATAAAGAAATATAAAAATATCGGACAGAGAAAGTAGCATTCAAGGATGACAGTCAACCACAAAAGACAGAAACAAACACGCAAACAGACAAACAAGAAGGCAAAAGTAATAATAAATGCAAACGACATCACAAACACAAAATGGTTGACAATAGGGCTACCGCCATGGAACGGTCTGTGGCAAAGTAGGCCACTGGGGGTTTAAACCGGTTCTAGGGTGCACTTAACCTCACACTTAACCTACTGTCATCCCATTAAAACAGGACAGTGTAAACAAAGAAATCCCCGCCATGATCTAATCTCTAACCAACAAGGCAGCATCAATAGGCAACATAAGTAAAACACAAATATGCTCGTGTAAATATAATACAAAAATAACAATAGCCTAGAAAGCCACAATGAAGGTACTCAGTGACTTGGCAGAAGCCAGAGCAACAAGAGAATAAACCATGAAGGGCACGACAAGAAAGATCATAGACAAACATCAAACGCCACCGTCCCAATGGGCTCTATGTAGGCGTCACAGCCTGTCCGGTCATCGTACAATTAAAGAGGAATGCATAGTGGCGAACTGTAAAAGGGTCCACCACCAAGCATGCAGTACGTTGCAAAATGATAGGGTCATAACCTCTTTTGATAAACTGTTTAACAAGTTTAACAAAGATAGTATGAAAGTGATCATGACCAAGAATCTTACAAATTTTATAAATCACATCACCATAGAAGTCAGGTTGTGATAGTCCTTGTTGCAGAAGAGTCCTTAAATTACTTTTATATTTGGAAAGAAGATCAGGGTTACGATAATAACATTTTGCAAAGGTTTTACGAAGTTTATGGTAACGGTAACCCTGATTGAGTAGCTTTTTAGTTATACAATGATTCTGAATATTAAAGTCCTCAACTCGAGTACAAGCTCTTGAAAAACGAATAAGTTGAGACACATACACCCCATAAAAAGTTGCTTGGGGAACAAGTGGGGATAATTAACAATGTCAAAATTAAAATCATCTCTCTTGTCATAGATTTTGCTAATTATTTCACCATTTTCAATAGAGAGATCTAAATCAAGAAAAGAAGCGTTATTATTAGATATATAAGCTTTGTTAAGCTGAAGTTCTTTAGGATAAATATTATTAACCATAGTTGGAAAGGAAGAGTTGTCAATTTTCAATATGTCATCCAGATACCGAGAGGTGTCATTAAAGGCTTCAATAACATCTGCCTGGGTATCTGGTGAAAGACTCAACATGAAATCTCTTTCATAGCAAAATAAAAACAAATCTGCGACAAGTGGTGCACAGTTCGTACCCATAGGGATACCAACAATTTGTCTATAAACGGTGGTTGCATACCTGACGAAAATATTATCTAATAGGGAGATGAGTGCTTCATAAACTTCATAGCAAGTCCACATAGTATAATTGCCGTTAGTAAAAAACAATTTAATATTATTACATGCCAAAAATGTAGTATTTTCTCTAGCGAATGTTTTTTTAATAAGAGAAATTAGCTTGTCTTTAATAAGTTGATGTGGTAAGGTTGTATATATTGCAGAGAAGTCATAAGTGCTTATTGATGAAACTTGACCTTTATTACATGTAACTTGTCACTTATAGCTTGTATCTGTACGAGCGTGGGCTTCTGCTGTGTTCTATACATTACGTTGGTGTGGACTTACATGTAACATGACAGGTATCGGCAACTTGTATCCCAGTGCATCTATGTGTCTTAAAATACATGGGTATATATTCAGGTGTAACATGACCGGCATTGCATGTTTCTGTTTGGATGTGGGCAACTTGAAGCCCACTGTCTCTATGTTCTGTACATTGCAGCGGTATAATACTTATGTGTAACATGACAGGTATGACCTACATCAGTTTGAGTGTAGGCAACTTGACGCCTTCTGCGTTTATGCTCCATACAATAAGTAGATATATACTTACATGTAAGTGTAACCTGGCAGTTATGACCTGTATCGGTTTAAGTGTGGGCAACTTGAATCCTTCTGCGTTTATCCTCCAAACACTAAGTGCGTATATACTTACGTGTAACTTGACCGGTTTGACCCTTATCTGTTTGGGTGTGCACACATTGAAGAACAGCGCCTTTGTGTTCCGTACAATACGTGGTTATATATTTATGTGTAACATGACCTGTATGGACTGTTTCTGTTTGCGTGTGGGCAACCTGAACCCCAATGTCTCTATGTTCCTTACAATACGTGGGTATAATATGTGTGTATAACATGAACGGTATGACATGTATCTGATTTGGTGATAGCAAGGCGAATCCTCCTGCGCCTATGTCCTGTAGAATACGTTATTATTTTCTTATACGAAACCTAATGTACGGCCTGCACCTGTTTGTGTGTGGACAACTTGAAGCCCTCTGCGTCTATGTTATGTACAATAAGTGGGTGTTATCTTACCTTTAACATGGCATGTATCTGTATGAGTGTGGGCAAATGAAACCTTATGACACTATGTTCTGTATACTATGTGGGTGTGGTATTGCGTGATTTATGGCATGCATGACCTGAATCTCCATGGGTGTTGATATTTGAGCCCACTTTCTTTGTTCTGAACAATCCTACGCATTACGTGGTCCGAGTATTAACTTTCATACACCATTCAATCCCTACACCAAGAAGAGAAAACGGGGTTGGCTTGGATATGAAATTAAACCTTAATTTCGGCTTAAAAAGTTTGAATATTGTAAAATTAAAACATTTAATAGGCAATTTTAAACAGGTTAAACGGGTTATCGTATTGTTTCAGTAAAAATGTTTCTAAACGTGTTTTATTGGCAAAATATCAGTTATAAAATCCTGCTAAAATAAGGTCTCCCATCGCTTAATGGAATAAAAGGTGGGACCACGTAATGGTGTAACATGACAGGTATAACCAGTGTCTGTCTGGAGTTTTGGCAACTTGAAGGCCCCTGCCTCCATGTTATGCACAATATGTGGGAGGATACTTACGTCTTTCATGACTGTTATGGCTTGTATTTGTAAGGGTGTGGGAAATTGGAGGCCCACTGCCTTGTTTGTTTTGTACTACATGCGGGTGGATATTTACATTGATTATGACAGGTATGATCGGTATCTGTATAGAGTACACTTTCGAAGAAGGACTTTATAATAATTATGCTAAATAGAGGTCTTAATCTAAATCAACAAAATAATAATGTCACTGATTTATTATTCTATGATAGGTATTATTTGCATGATAAAAGAAAACGAGGGAACATCAGAAAAATGTTTCTTTAAGTGTATTGAATTATTCCAGAACTCAGCAGGTTTATTTATTTCACTATTTATTTAACTTGTGAGTTACTTTAAAAACACCTCATTTATCACTTTTCATGTTTACGGTCATAACATCATATTAATTCCAAGAAATGTAGAAAACATTTAAATCAATAAAGATATATTGGTTAAACTTATAACTATATTTAATTTGCATTATTCCAGAAATCATCAGTTTCAGTTGTCATTTTTAGGGCGTTAAAAAGAGGCATTTAGCACGCAGATTGGACGGGGGAAGGAGGAAAGAGTGGGAGAGGGCATTAAATAAAACAAAACACTTTTGCGTAACTTTTCTTTGAGTTAGGTCATATGTTTTGGCATATTGAGCGCGGAATATATTGTCATCATTTGCATTTTGATAGCGGCCATTTTGAATTTTGCTAAACACGGTAACATACAGTAACATTGAAGACCCGTTTTGATTTTCAAGTTCCAATATGAACTACTATCACAGAATGTTTAGTTGTTTTGTCCACTTTGTCTATAGGCGACTCTATTGGTCCCTATCAATATATCCCATAAGATGCTGCTCTGGATATCGAAATTAAAATCAACTCTTTTGTCATAAATTCAAGTTCAGATTATCCCAGTTCAAAAGCGTTTAAAAAGAGTATAAAGGGAGAAATCTGGAAATCGCCGAACACAACAAATACACCGTCTCGGTTTAATTGAGAGTGTTCGTGAACAGTAATGAAAACCGTTCACGCCCTCAAGCACCGGATTGAGCAGATCTCTATTTAAAATGTCAACAGTTCAGACATTTGATCCATCCCGAAGATGGTATGCATATGACGGTAAACATGGAACCTTCAACGATGTATTTTCATGCCATTCCTTGGCCAGTATGGTCAAACTTTCTAAAAAAAATGCTTTGTCTTAATCAAGAAAACAATGGGCGAAATAAACAAAATGGAATTTAGTTGGGAGCAGAGGTTATGAAGCCTGCGTATCACAAGTAACAGTCAAAATACTAAAGTAAAAAGCAGGCATCATATCCTTATTAGGGTGATTAAATAATACGCAGAACCTTTAAAGCATGGAGTAATGGAACCACCTATATGAAATTAAAGTAAGAAAACAAAAGTATTTTAGAATGTATCAGAGATATCTGTAAATAAATATGGGCTCAGCGAGTTTTGATTGCAAGCACCGGGAGACGTAATACACTAAAAACAACATAATTTAACATTACGTTTAATACCAATGGGTAAAAAATGTCTACCACGGATGTCGTATTGATGAAGAGATTTAAATATTGTACTAACGAATTCTCAAAATGTTGATCAATCGTCACATTTCTGATCCTAAACATGAAACAATTGACTTTCCCAGGATTAGGAAGTATATATATATATATATATATATTACAAGGAATACCAAACAACTTAACTTTTGCTTAACTTCACGTGGATAAGTCACAGATTAGTACCTTTCAAAATCTTATAAATGAGGTCAACGCAACACCCAAGTTGGCCACCACGGCTACAAATTATCAAACAAACAATCTGTTCAAGAACTGTTACACATATTTAGAAAGTTTTTTTTCGACAACTGAACACTAAATTGAGTTTCGGTGTCCCTATTCTGTCAATTATTATCTTTTTTTATTGTAAAAAGGCCAACGTACGAGCTCCCCCGCCCCTCAGCTTCATTTCCATGTTCAAACTCAGTTGATGCCTTTTGGAAGACACCACTGATTGCACAGTCTAACAGGCTAATAATAATAATAACAATAATACTCATTGTAAATAGTAAATAAACTAATTTGAAATGTTGTGAAATTCTTAAAAAGACTCTGGGATAAAATCAATGTTTCAATGTTTGTATATAGAAATATGAAAAAAAAATAAAACTAATAATAACATATTTTCACAAACGATATCTATATCAAAGATTATGAAGTGAAATCCCCGGGGTCAAAAATGGTCTTAAGAGTCAAAAGTTGAATATAGAGATGTATAGAATAAACGCGTGAATACCTTATTCTCAAATTAAGTGTGACCGTTGTATTTTATGAATGATCAATTGTCAAGTGGGAAAGTGTCGATTCTTACGGATGGCGAGAGGTATATAATACTGGCTCTACCTAGGAAAAATGGGGTTGGCTTCCTCTACCACAATCATATCGACCGTCATATACGGTTTAACACGTGATAAAATGACGTAAAACTTCATCCGAATGACCAATACTCCTTAGACTATGCTATCACGTACTTTTTTCTTTCAAAACCTCTTGCTTGGTTAAACGTTTCAGACCTCTTGTTTTGTTAGACGTTTCAGACCTCTTGTTTTGTTAAACGTTTCAGAACTCTTGTTTTTTTAAGTTTATTGTTTCGATCTGGCACTTGATCACTACAATTAACCATATGTCCAAGTAGGAAAATAAAGAAGTGTAACATATCGGAATCTAATATATGCTTACGCATAGTTTCCGTTTATCTTACCAGTTCGTGTACGTCAGTGGCGATCCGTCGGCCCACATGAAATCTGCATGAGTTCTATTCCCGTTCACTTTGTATAAACCTATACCTGAGAAAAGTATTACGTGTTTCATGTAGATCTGTTCAAAAACTTTAAATTAGCAATAAAATACGCGGAAAGCGCTGGTTGGATTATATAATATGTATATAATTAAGTATAATTGAAGGTTTAAATTCCTTTACAATTATTGTTTGTAAAGTAAAATTGGTCAGAAACTGACAGTCGTAGAATTGTTGTCATCGTTATAATTAAAAGAACTATTATCTAGTATACCCTCTCTCACTCTCTCTCTCTCTCTCTCTCTCTCTCGTTCAATATCTCTCTATGTTGTTCTCTTTCTTTTTCTCTCACTCTCTCTTTCTCTTTATAGCTCTTTCTCTATCTCTCTTCATTGTTTTCTCTCGCTCTCTATCTTTCTTCCGCTCTATCTGTCTCTATCTATCTATCTCTCTCTCTCTCTTTGTTTCCATTTCTCTGTGTTGCTCTCTCTCTCTCTCCGTCTCTGTCTCTCTCTGCCTCTCTCTCTCTTTTTTTATTGTTGATCTGTCTCTCTTTGTTGCCCTCTCTCTCTATCTCTCTTGCTCTCTCATATGTATGCTCGGAGTACTCTGATACACGGAATCGACCAGGTGACATGCCCATTTGACTGACGAGGCTAAGGGAAGTGTTTTAATTTATGGACATTGAACCAGACGAGAATGTGTTTATTACCTTGGCCCTCTTTTCACATAGTACATACTTTATTATTCTCTTTTACATTGCCATATGTTCTAATCATTCTACACCCAAATGCAGCACAACCATATAACCAATCGTAACGTAAAACTATTAGTGTTTAATTGCTTTTGATGTTTGGTTATGTATTTAAAAATTAATATAGGTAAACGACTACCGAAAAATAATAGGTCAATGTTTTGTTTTGTTAAAATCAAACATATAAGTTCAAAATAACATATAATATATAAGTAATATAAAGTAACAATAAACAATAAACATGAAGCTCAGCAGTAATTAATGCCGGTATGTGTAGTTAACAGGGAGAAACTTCATGGTCAAGGAAATCATAAACACTTTGTCGAAGTGTATTTTGTGGCATACCTATGTACAACGACCATGCTCCGTAATTGGCATCTATATATTCAACAACCATGTCTTCTTTTCTTTTACTATTCATGGTTATTAGTTGACCTCTCCTTTGTGTACAATCGTTTGATTCTACTACGGCAAAACAGGATTTTCTGTTGAAGAAAAAAACATATCACCAGTTTTGTTTGTATTGCATCAATACTATATTTTACAGCTAAGCTAGAATAATGAAGAGGCAATGCAAACTACACATTGTATTTAATTATATGCAAGCATATTAAAAAATACTGACAAAGGTGATCCTTTGTGAGCAACAAACACAAATAAGAGAAACAGACTCGGTTTTATTGAGTCTGTTCAGAGAAGTAATGAAAGAAGCAACACCTATCACGCCCCCTAGCACCGGCTTAAGCGGTATTTTACTTCAAAGCCACCTATATTGGGCTCGTTGGTCCCAAAGGACCAGTAAAAATAACACTACTGATTCGTAGCACGGTGATACTTTACAGCCACCATACTGCACTAAACGAACGCTAGTGTGAATGTTAATAAATACTGACAAAGGTGATCCTTTGTGAGCAACAAACACAAATAAGAGAATAAATCAGCAGACTCGGTTTTATTGAGTCTGTTCATGGGAAGTAATGAACGAAGCAACATCTCTCACGCCTCTTAGCACCGGCTTAGGCGGTATTCTACTTCAAAGCCACCTATATTGGGCTCGTTGGTCCCAAAGGACCAGTAAAAATAACACTACTGATTCGTAGCACGGGGAGACTTTTTACACCCGCCACACTTCACTAAACGAACGCTAGTGTGAATGTTAATAAATACTGACAAAGGTGATCCTTTTTGAGCAACAAACACAAATAAGAGAATAAAGCAGCAGACTCGGTTTTATGGAGTCTGTTCATGAGAAGTAATGAAGGAAGCAACACCTCTCACGCCCCCTAGCACCGGCTTAAGCGGTATTCTACTTCAAAGCCACCTATATTGGGCTCGTTGGTCCCAAAGGACCAACCAGTAAAAATAACAATACTGATTCGTAGCACGGGGATACTTTTTACAGCCGCCACACTGCATTAAAAGAACTCTAGTGTGAATGTTAATAAATACTGACAAAGGTGATCATTTGTGAGCAACAAACACAAATAAGAGAATAAAGCAGCAGACTCGGTTTTATTGAGTCAGTGCATGAGAAGTAATGACAGAAGCAACACCTCTCACGCCCCCTAGCACCGGCTTAAGCGGTATTCTACTTCAAAGCCACCTATATTGGGCTCGTTGGTCCCAAAGGACCAACCAGTAAAAATAACAATACTGATTCGTAGCACGGGGATACTTTTTACAGCCGCCACACTGCATTAAAAGAACTCTAGTGTGAATGTTAATAAATACTGACAAAGGTGATCATTTGTGAGCAACAAACACAAATAAGAGAATAAAGCAGCAGACTCGGTTTTATTGAGTCAGTGCATGAGAAGTAATGACAGAAGCAACACCTCTCACGCCCCCTAGCACCGGCTTAAGCGGTATTCTACTTCAAAGCCACCTATATTGGGCTCGTTGGTCACAAAGGTTTAAAGTCAAAGTGAAACCAACAAATACAAACAAAATATAAACGTAGCAGACTTCGTTTTATTGAGTATGTTCATTAGAAGTAATGTAAAGTGCATCACCTTTCACGCCTCCTAGCACCGACTTAATCGATATTCTACTTTTAAATCACAAATATTGAATTTGATGATCCCAAAGGACCAGTAAGTAATACATGTAACACAACTGGTTTGTAGTCGGGGAGTTGGTGCTTGATTTATTGTTGCAAGATTGGCATATGTCCCTTTAAGAATACATAACTTACCTCCTAAGTACATAACATAATAACACGATAGTTGTTATTATATTCACATCTTCTATGCGTCTGCATTAAACTATTGCTTAATATCATCACCGTTCAGGCAATTATATTGACATTGATATTGTACTTACTTGCAATAGCCACGTTAACAAAAGTCTGTAAATGCACTGAAGGAGATAATCGAAACTAAACAATAAATAAATATTCTTAGTATAGTCACAAATCAAATGCAATTGTAAGGATTAACTGCCATGTTTCGATCTTTTATCGGGATATGAAATATTATAAAGTAGTTTGAGTTTGAGAAAACACATACGATGGGCGTTCATTATATAATGCAATTTTAATTATGGTCCTTTGTTGTAGTTATTGATAAGGATTATGTTAAAATGAACTTTCCCCCAATCATTTGACAACTTTTAGATACTTCCATCCAATAAAAAGTTTTCTGAGGGCATTTTTTGAAGACATGTAAATGATACTGAACACGCCAAAAATGGAAAAAAACTAGTTTGACTAAAAATCTGATTTCGACGGCCAATATGAATTTGTTTTGCCTAAACCACAAACCTTTATATCTTTCATATGAAAATGTTACTAGTTTTTATTTGTTATGTGTTTATTTTTGGGTTTATTGCTCCTTAAATGTTGTCAGTGCGACAAAATATAGCTTAAATTTTATTCTAAAAAAGCGAAGAGCAACTTCACGCTTTAATATTTTGGAGAGGTGTAACTAAAATTGCTGATGTCATATTAAATCTTTAGACTATCCCTTCAATTCGTTACCCAAGTATTTAAAAAAAAAGAAAGATATAAAAATCGGACATGGAAAGTAGCATTCAATGACGACAGTCAACCACAAAACACAAAAACAAAAACGCAAACAGACAAACGAGAAGGCAAAAGTAAAAAATGCAAACTACATCACAACCACAAAAGGGTTGACAATAAGGCTTCCGCCTTGGAACGGTCAGTGGCCAAAAAGGCTACTGTGGGTTTAAACCAGGTTCTAGGATGCACCAAATCTCACACTTACCCTATTGTCATCCCAATTAAAACCATTTTCTAACGTTACGACCTATGCAAATTCATTAAACTTTTCTGCAATTTTTTAAGGCATTTATATAAATATGTCCCAAACAAACAGTCGTCATAGACTTATGTCTTCATTGATTTTAATAAAGTTTTTAGAAAATGTCACTAAAGGTTCATTCTATAATATCATTTTCAAATTTCGTGTGTAAACCTCACACAATGTTAATACGACGGCTAGTTGCATTACATATTAAACGCTCCTCGTATGTACGACTTTTATAAACTTTACATTTTACCTGTCAGTTGTCGATGTTTTGGTGAAACAAACTATTTAGTTATTAAATATTATTTTAATCATTTGAATATATTATTAATCGGTTAAAAGCGTATAACGATACAAACCAGTGGTATTGAACACCATATTTTATTACATACTCACTGGTCTATTATCCTTGCCTGCATCCTACCATCACATCTTCTGTACCTTTCAGATGTACATTCGTTCATCACATCCATATCTGAACACGAAATACTGAATAATTACTTAGTATTCCAATACTACCAATACCCACATAACTTTTGACCTAATAGTGTATTTCACTCTTCAAATTAAAATTAATTGAGTGAAAATCCAGTTTTGAAACAAAAGCATAAATAAGCTATTCGGCGCCGACATGGTCCTTGGAGACACTGTCTCTCTTTAATCTCCGTACGTTTGGTGTTCCTTGAGCGGACCATACATTTTTCATTTTAAATTTTAAATTTTGTGCAGAAGATGCACTTTTCTGTACTAAACTCATGAAATTCTAACCACGTAAAAAATTGTTTCCAAGACTTGATGGTCTTGTCCGTTACCTTGTTGCCATCGTGGAGCTTATTTACAGGTTTTTGTTCTTGAACCTGCAGAACCGCTATAGAGAATATGTACTCGACTATCGTTTTTACGAACTTAGCCTTATTCGGAGTGAAAAAACTCAGAATTTAGTTATTTGATACTACCGGAGACTTCCATTTTAGCGAGAGGTCTTTTTGTTTTAAAGCTGATATAAAGGCATGTCCTCACTTAGTATACGTACGTTTTTTAATTCAGTAAAATTATATTTATGTTGGATTATATGCATCGGTGTCTTATTATATATAAATGTTTATCTTTAAATAATAAACGCCTAAAGGATGATCCCCAATGACGTTAACATATGTGTATGACTGAACTGTTGAATCTATTCCAAACGGTTGCAGAATATATAAAATATGTAATCTTATCAGGCATATCTATTAACAAAGTATGGCTAGTTAACACATTAACGAACCAGCTTGAGATGATTAAACAAAAATGACGGTGGTTATTTCTGTTTTTTGTTTGTAGGTGAGAAAATCAATGTGAGCTTGGATGAACAGTGACTTGACGAAAATGACAGTAAAATACGGACTCGAGAAGATATTAATTTATGTCAAACTCTTGAGTGAAAGTGGAAAATACTGCGTTGCCTGACACCACTAACATAAAAAACACCAAAATGGCCAATTTACCAGTTTCCGTGCATTTTCGTGGCCAGAAATAACTGTATCATACCAAAAAGGATGCTTATAGCCTGAACATGTCGCATTCAGAATAGAAAAGTAGAAAAGTAGACTTTATTCATAACAGCCAAAGAACATATTCGAAGTAGTGTGTCGTAAGACCTTGAAATTAAATTATTGTTGACATGAAAACATATTTATCTTTGATTTTTGCATTTTGTAATGCAATTCGTGTTTTGCAGTACGGTGCTTTTATCTTAATGTTTGATAGTACAGTTCCATGTATAACCATTTTGCTAAACATGCAGTGAATACTGAATTTATGTTAATTAACTCATTTAGTAAAAAAACTACTATAGAATAAAATGTTTGCACTTATCTGACCTTTGACCACTCTTTCAAGTACTGCATCGTTGAAATGTAATTCATTTTTGTTCTGATGCAGTATCCAAATATTTTAGAATAGTTATTTAGGGAAAGTAGCATTCAAGGAAGGACAGTCAACCACAAAATACAGAAACAAACACGCAAACAGACAAACGAGAAGGCAAAAGTAATAATAAAAGCAAACGACATCACAATGAATGTCTATTTATACAGGAAGACCACAGCTGGTGTTTCTCAGTATGATCCTGGACGACCCCCACCCGCTAAAATATAATATTACAAATTCATTATTCATTTAATGTATATCTAAGATGAAAACATACGCCAATATAACATTTCATGCGTGATTAATCAATACACGTTTTACAAATTATATATACTTATTATCAACTCTAATACGTTCCTGACTATGGAAGAGTCACAAGAAGTAATTGTATTGGCATCATGCAAAGACTTACAGAAACTAACCCGCCAAATAACGACAAAATTACACCACAAAACGGTGTATCAAAATTCTACACAGGCGTACAGGTCATATAATAATGTATATGTGCAGATTAAAAGTACAGGTTCATTAAATAATATTTAAAATACCCGTGATTGAATATTCGTAAAATGAATTATGGTAACTCAATTTGACGCTCCAGGTTTGGGTGTTGGCTTTGCTGGATAAAGCCGTTTATTTTGTGTCTATAGAGTTTGGATTCTCAAAATATGCAAGTTATATAAATACGTCGTCATTAGTAGGTTTCGAATCGGTATACATATGTTGTAAAATGTGGCTGTTGTTGGCGGGATAGCTAATTTAAATAAGTAGCTGAAGTAAATAATAACCACATCCTTCTTCGTCAAATCCATTCTTGCAATGAGATATCCCGTCACATATCAGATTGTACGGTATACATGAACCATCCGTACACTCGAAGCTTTTAGCGTCGGAACACGCAATACCTATAATTCAAAAGAATCAAGTATCCACATTGGCATACTTAATGTACATGGCAACTCGTACTAACATTTTGTTAAATAAGTCATGTAGGGCGTTAACGGTTTAATGTTATCAGTTCTAATAACCTGAGGAATGGAATACATTGTCAATTAACTATAAGATAATTTATATCAAATTAGAATTGTATGTAGTTTTTATAAATAACACTCGTCGAGCTATTTTTATAACTAAATGGGTCATAATCACTGGATTTGCTGACAGGGCTTAGCCCAATAAACGATAAAGAAATGAAACTGTTTGAGCAAAACTAAGATATAACATTATTATCATAGAGTATGGCAAAACGATTTCTCGCAAACTTCTTCAGTACGGGAGCAGACAAGTCATTTCACGTGCTTGAACCGCATAACTCAAACATAAATAATTGGTGTTGGAGGCAACGTAGTTCCCATTTTGCAAGCACGTGCAGATGCGCGGATTTTATAGTACTCTTTTTAGAAACACTAGTTTAAAGCTTATACTAGATGGCAAAGAAAACAAATCATATCAGAAGTCAGTTATTATGTCGGAGATTCATCAAACAATCGTGTTGACAGGTTTTATTGAGATATCATAGTCGGAAATCGCGGTACAAATGCGAAGATCGAAAAAAACTAGTTTTTGTTTTCTTCGAAATTGCCAATGTTTCAAAACGGGTACAAAAATTGCATATTCTTAAATATTGTTGAAATTGCCAGGAGTCGAAGATCATTACCTGATCTACCTTTTTTGAAAATTTCTTATTTTTTCGTGAATATACATTTTGCGTGCCCGTTTTGAAAGTTGGTACCTGCATTTTACTCTTTCAGAGGCTATTCAAAATGGCGGCGACACAGAAAAACACCCAGCCCAGGGCCAGTCAGCCGCACGCCAAAAACCCTCTTCTCCCTGGACAAATTAACATCATAATGTCACACAGTCACAGAAACTAAATAATGTGAATTGAACTGAATGGTTATAAATATCTAAGGAATGTGCTAAAAATAGCTCACACAAATTCAAAGGTCAAATTATGCTGATGCGTGTTTACACAGATAGATCATATACGGCCCGATAGAGCGATGGATTATTTGCACAGGAGTGGAATTAAAACAGTGTTACAATCACGATCGTATATAATTCCAAGTTTTGCATGAGTGCGTAATTTACAAACTACAACAAATAGTTCTATGACAGTAGACAATGTAGAGAATTCAAATTGAAAAGTGGAACACACCAGCATGGCAGCAAATGCCTGAAATGGGTCATGGCATTGTCTGTGCTGTAGCCTATGTAAGTAAATACTTTTAATTTCTGTATGACAAGTGTTTAACGTTGAAACATGTAAAACGGTGGTGGTTCATATATATTAACTTAATTCTGATCATTTTTTAGAACACATGAGTGATGAATAATTGATGAAAAGTAAGCCTTGAAAATACTATTTGTTCATGAATGCCACCTGTGACTGTGTGTGTGACACATTTTGGACAGTATCATCTTCTGGAAAGCACCACTTTCAATTTCAGTTGTGTTTTAAGTAAAATATTATGGAAAGCTGACATTGATAGCATTGAGAAAGTTGTACAGAGTTATTAATATTAAAAACAAATGAAACAATATCATATATGACAGTTTTTGACTTGTTTTAAATCAGTTAGCTAGAGGCAGTGTGAAGTATTACCACAGCCAGATTCAAGTCAAGTTTCCCAGTCTCACAGTAGAACTACATCATGAGCCTTGTATAAGCCAGTGTGTAGGTAAGCGCAGCTAATTTATCAATGCATGTTCTTTGCAAAATATGTGGCATTGTGCACCAGTCTCAGAATTTTTAAACTAAAAATAAAAATGGTGTTTTACAGCACATCGACACATAAATAGGTCATATTGTGCTTAGTACGTATGTAAAATTAAACAAACAAACAAAATAAAAAGGTCCTTGTATTACATCTAAAATATTAAACTTAACCAAGACCCCGACTTAACATAATGTGCTGGCATGGCCCAGCAATAGCACGGTGGACGTTTCGTCTGTTTTTTCGCGCAATACACCTTCCCTCAGCCTTGTTTGTTCCTCAGCCTCTTTTGTTTGATTGGGATTGAAACTGGGAAGTCTATCCTCCGAGCACGATAAACAACTATAGAAATATATACATTAGTAAGAGTAAGACAGGTTCTCGAATTCCTATGTGATGTGGGGCGGCTCTAAATAAGATATACCGGTAATGTGTTGATTTAGCAGAAAACGATTATTTTTAATTTATCGTACATGTAAAAAAAGTTCTATAATCACTATTCATTTACATATTTCAATTCTACAACTTGTTACCTATTTAAGTTAAAACAAAATATCATGTATGTCATTTTTATTTTCAGAGCCTGGAGTCCTGAGATGCTGGGAGTTATCTGAAAATAGTTAGTGAAGTCACAATATATATGGGAGGATTTTATTGAAACAAGTAGTCACATATAACTTTTTACAACATTAACAACAGAATTAGAAATACTTAAACGAACAAGAATAGCATAACACGATGGTGTACAATATTTCTTTATTTTTTTTATGAATCATGAATCAGCAATACCTCATACGCACAGTACTAGCATCAACTTCAAGAAAAATATGTCTAGTAAGAGGATCACCAGTTCAGCCAGCACAATATCATATCAACATGCATGTCTGACTGTTGACAGAGGTGGATCGATGGCGACATTAACTGGACAGTTCATTGGAGTGGCTCAAAATAAGGGCTAATACGAAAATATAAATGTGTTTGTTAATCTGACCGGCCGTGCCCAATTTCTTTATTGGATTAAAATGATGTTTTCTGAATTGTATTGGATTATATAAAAGTTTGTGGAATAACAGATGGCAGGAGGTGTATATTACTGGTTCTACCCAGAAGACCGTCGGATGGGGACGTAAACCGGGCGGTCCCGTGTATCGGTCTATCCTCCGAACACGTTAAAGAACCATAGGAATCTATTCGATAACAAGAGTAGGGCACGGTTCCAGGATTCCTATGTATCCTTCCCCTCTCTCTGGGGCGGCTCTAAATAACCTGTATTGTGTTGATGAGCCGTTAAACAACATTCAATTCAACTCAATTCTACCAAGAAGAAAAGTGGGTGGTCTTCCTCACCAAAAAAACAACAAACAGATACATGTATATATATAACCCCACATATGTTCAAAATGACTTGCACCATATAAACAATACAGGCTGAGAGGTGCACATATTAAAGGGACATGCAGCAATCTTTTTTTTAAAAAATCCAACATGTTATAACTTATAATTTAAATATATGCAAGCCGGTGTAAAGTTAAAATAAATTATTGATTAATCAATCGAGGTGCACATTTTAATGCTTGATAAATACTTGATAAATGCTGTGTGTCCCTTTAATAAATAAAAACAATTATTGTATGATGCAATTTAATTTGTTATGTATATCCCTTTATATTTGGGATGTTTTGATGTAAATATTTGAAATAAAATGTTTTAAATCAAATAAATAATTCATTTTGATATCCGACTTGTTACCTAATTTTTACTTAACGTTAGTCATGAAAGATAATATTTAAGGCCTTAATATGTACCTTAAATGTTTATTATTTACCATCGAATGGTGAGGCGGCATATGGTGTTGGTTATCTGTGCGTCTATATCCTTCCACAGTTTTTAACCAATCTTTTCGAAACTTTACATGATCTTTATCTATGATGTCTTGAGGAGCATATCGATTTTGCATCAAAATAAAATTTATTTATGAATATATATTCTTGCATTGTACAATTTTCTACGGATTGTTTTCAGTGCAGTCATTCAAGTCCCATGGACATATTGAGTTACGGAGATGTTCGGTTGCCTTTTTTATATTTGTATACATTCTCATTTTCACCTCTCACCGCTGCGGGTTCAATTCCCACTGGGAGCTCAACTTGTAGGTGAGAAAGTACACAGTACTGGTTCTACCCAGGAAATATGGCCTAAAATGTGCTATAATGACCTTCCGATGGACGAGGCAAAGGGAAAGTGTCTTGCCCAAGAACACACACACCGACAAAACTCAGTGGCACCACCTCCGGTTACAAATCCGCTGCGCTACTGACTGCGCCAAGTTGCGGATGACAATTAGACACTGGACAGTCTAGTCAAAAACACAGCAACAAATATATTATCTGAATATGTTTAAGAATGTATGCTTGCAAGAGCTTTCAAAAACAGACTTTCATGATTAGTGGGGTGGGATGGGGATGGGGCGCATCCTTTTAAATCTCAGCTCAGATGCCCTCCCCCTCCTTCTCTCCACCCCAACTCCCATCTTGAACAGTAGCGATTGTTACGTACACTTTCCACATATGAGAGGGTGCCCAGTACTACCCGCTCCATTGAATACGCGCCTGCAGTTTTTGCGAGGACAGTCGAGTCAAAATTACAGTTGAGTCAAACAGTTCGTATTTTCGTGTACTTTTGATAAAGAAATAACATGCTTTTCGTGACATGCAGCAAAATTCATGTAATATGTGAGCTAAAACAACAATTCAAGTATCTCCTCGTATTTTATTTAACAAAAAACACACGGTTGTTGTCATTTTAAACATATTCTAAAAATGGCATCTTTTAGAGTTATCGCCCCTCGCTTCGACATTTTACAAGGCGGGTCTGCATTTATCACGCAGTAAAGCTTCTAAAAAAAAAGTCGGTACAGCCGAAAATCACGAAACTTAAAGCGGAAATGAAATTTCATGATCAAAAATTGTCACAATTTTCCAAATTATGTGTTTTAAAAAATTCAAAATGGCGGACATTTTTTTTTTTTGACGTTGCCGAAAGATGACGTACTACTTTTCGTTGTCAAGCGTGGTTGCGATATTTAAAAGATGTAGGAAAATATCAAGGCTGCTCCCGTACTGCTTATCTATTGTAGAAATATATATTTATGTAGACATAAATGTCGAAAAGGAAATGCAGCATTCAAGGACCACAGCAACCAAAAACACAAAGTGAAAAAAATACCAATCACAATTAAGAATAAGAAGAAACTAATGCATCAGGGCGGCGCAGAATGTTTTCAAAAGGAAGAAACAAACAAGTGTATTTATTTGCAATTTTTATTATATAAAACAAAAATGTAGAAATATTTTAAAAAGTATAAAACATTATATGGCAACAGTAAGCAATAGTAACTTGAGATATCAAAACATATTTAAGTGTTTGCATTAATTGCTGATGATATATATTTCTAGAATGTTATGAAGATTTTTGAATGTTGAGGCAATTTGAATTAACTAAAAAAAATATCAAAAAAGAATATGATATGATCAGTGAAATGTGTACTATGACAAATGGCTGGGGTCGGTGGACATGTATTCTGAAGAAGTGGTTTGTAGTGGTAATATATCATACAGTTTGGTTTTTTGAATGTTTGACACTGAATTTTGTAATTGGTGTGTGCCACGGGCTGATCATGAGATTTTCCTTGGTGTAAACCAGTATTGCATGGCCTGCGTCAGGAAATAGCATGCTCCAGAAACGTTTCAAAGCTGTATCTGTTATAGTTACTGAAAGAAGTGCACCTTAACATAAAACCTACCAAATAAGCAGACGCCGATCAAGGGATAACAATAAGTCGTATTTTTTCCAAAAACATACTGGCTAAAAAGCGGACCTTAACGGAAAACTTAACCAATATACTAAGTTCAAAAAGGGGCATAACTTTGGCAGAAAACAGCAAAGAGTTATGAAACCTGATATGCTGGGTCATGGTATGATGTAGAACAACTGTATAAAGTTTCAAAGTTGTAGCTGTAATAGTTACCTAATATATGGACATAGCGCCACTTTTAATACAGCATTTTAATACATCAGCACGATCTTATGGCCAATCTTCTACCCCCAACATTTTGGCCAGTCTTTTACCCCAACATTTTTAATCCCGTGCTCCTCCATACGTCACGTGCTCCTCCTTATGCAGCATCAAAATCCAATACAAATATAGGCAGCGCGCTCAAAGCGCGCCGCCAATAAAAGATAATATGACATCACTAATACAAAAGGGTTGACAATATTGGCTACCGCTTTGGAACGGTCAGTGGCAAAAAAGGCCGCCGGGGATTTCAAACAGGTTCTAGGGTGCAACAAACCTCACACTTACTCTACTGTCATCTCAATAAATCGGGACAGTGCAAACTAAGATATCCCCGCCTGGTTATATTCTTTAACAAACAAGGCAAAAGTAATAGGCAATATAAGTATAACACATAAAAGATCATGTATACATGCATATAGAAAAAGCCTAGAAAGCCACAAAGGAAGTACTCAATAACTCAAGACAATATTTAATACAAACCTCAAATGCTACCGTCCTTTGAGGATTTAGGTAGACGTCATCATAGGGTCAGATGTCAGATTATCGCACAATCAAAGAGAAAAGCATAGTGACCAACTGTAAACCACCAAACCACTAAACATGCAGTGCTTTGCAAAATGATAGCATCATAACTTCGTTTGATAAACGTTTCAAAAAGCATAATAACGATTGTATGAACGTTAACGACCTTATACTTATGATAATGATACTGATCTTACGAATTTTGGAAATCACACCACTATAGAAGTCAGGTTGTAAGTCAGGTTGTGATAGTCCTGGTCGCAAAAGAGTTCTTATATTACTTTTATATTTTAAAAGTAGATCAAGGCTACGATAATAACATGTTGCAAAGGTGTTCTGAAGTTTATGGTAACGGTAGCCCTGCTGGAGCAGCTTCTTATTAAGAACGACTACACGCTCTAGAAAAACGAATACTTTAAGATTATAAACCCATAAGAAGTAGCTCGAGGAACATCACCATCTATGTGGGGATAATAAACTATGTAAAAATTAAAATCAACTCTCTTGTCATAGATTTTACTAATTATTTCACCATTTTCAATAGAGAGATGTAAATCAAGAAAGAAGCGATAGTATCATAAATGTTAGCTTTGCCGCGTTGAATTGCTTTAGAATAGCTTGTATTAACCATTATAGTAAAAAAGAAAGGATTGTAAATGATCAATATGTCATCCAGAAACCGAGAGTCAATAAAGGCTTCAATAATATCTGCCTGAGTATCTGGTGAACGACTCAATATGAAATTCTTTCATAGCAATACAAAAACAAATCTACGACAAGATAGTGCAGTTTAAACTCATATTTTCAATGATAAAGAGGGGTAATAAATATATACCGAGACAACCCTTATACTGTTTCTGGTCCAGTAATTGTTTAATGCAATAGTGTAATGGTCCAAAACATAAAACATAACTTTTGGGCATGAAAGGGAGTAACCACTTTTCACTACCGTTCACGAACAGTCTCAATCAAACCTAAACTGCAATATTGTTTGTATTTATTGTATTCGGCCATTTTAAAACGTCTCCTTTCATACTCATTCTTTGTTATTTAGTAGGTAACTATAAAAAGTTACAACCTTTTATATATCTCTTAAAATTGAATATGATGCAGTTAGTGATTTTAATATGTCTTATCAGGTTTTGTGTCACAAACTGATATTTATATATCTTATGTACATTTTATTAACAGATTGATTTCATTTTTTATAAATTTAATACTATAGTACACGTAAGTCGAGGTTAGATCTAGGAGAGAAATATCAGATTAGGGTTTACTGAGTCTGTTCGTGAGATGAGAGGTTATATAAGGTGCAAACACCTCATACACCGCCTTTGCACCGACTTAAGCATTATTCTACTTTAGCTCCACAAAGACTGGGCTTGATGATAAAAAGAACAGTAAATAATATGCATATTGATTTTGTAGTAACCTTTTACATCCGTCATATAGTAGCATTAGCCAACCGCTTTTGTGAATGTCAATATATACTAGGGATCTCTTGGAAGCATCAAAGTCGAGCAAATGAGAAAAGTAGCAGTAAAAGTATTTGTTTCATTGTGCAGTTACTTGTCGCTATTGAGGCTTCAGTTTGAAACACAAGAGGTATAAACAAGACAAGGGAAATGTTTAGTTTATATATGTTAGTGTTACCTCTTACGTAGGATAGACACTAGCCCATGACTGCACATTTAATGAAGTACTGGTCACATTCAGATGCTTACATTTCAGTTCTCATTATCAGCAAATAAATATCAAAATACAAATCACGACACAAGATAAAAGACGCATACTATCTAAAAATGGAGTGTGAAGCTTGTAATATTACTTACTACAATTCGTTTCGTCCATACCATTTTTGCAGTCGTTTTGCCGGTCACACAAAACATTTTTATCCACACATCGACCATTACCACAGTCAAACGCATCTTGAAAAGTGCACACTAAAACACAATATACGTGAGATGTTTGTAGCATTTAAAGTGACACATGTCAAAATAAGTATAAACGTCTGTTCCACACATTTCAAGCATCAACACAATAGTGTAAATAAGGAAATCCATGTCATGTCGATAAAGGTAAACAAGCAAAAATGCACACGTATATATACTGAGAGAAAAAAGTTTAGCAAGTTTTTTAGATGAAATAATACTGTATACAAGATATACTGACATTATGGAACTTTACGAGCTGGACCCCTACGTTCATTTATTTGTTAAGTCATTAAGATTTTCGACGGTTATTGATGTGTGTTTAATAAAATATTGTGTCTGTGGCAGTAGTTTCTTGATTTTCGAACCAAAAATGTATTATTTCCAGGGTGCAACAAAAACTTGTTAAACCTTTTTCCTTCAGTTAAAGAGAAATATTTAACGCTACATTCATTGGAAAGAAAATGTTGCTTTGATGATTTCAGTTAAAAAATCCTGTCATTTAAATAGTCACCTGCAACATCAGATAGTTTAAGGTATTAGATTTCACTTCTATTTTTTCTGCATGGGAAGGTTGTGTTTTGTGAATGTGGCGTTTCCTGACATGTATATTTCTCTGTTGTAGTTTTTTTGTACAATTTATGAATTCAGATATAATCAACCCTTTTGCGAGATGTTACTTTATTTTTATTCATATGCAAGTTGTACTTTCCGATTGTAGAAATGACAGATTGTCTATCGTTCTTTGAAATCGTTCGTAAGTTGTAAATGTAGAAGAAATGTATATAACTCTTCATATAGTGAGTTTTAAGGCAATTAAAGGCTTTTGCTCTATGTTTTTCTACATTAAAGTTTGATTTCAAGTCAACAGTAATGTCAGTCGGTTTTATTGTAGCCATGCATTTCCTATTTTTTAGATATTTTACTATGTCCTTCATAGGAATTGGGCTATCATGGAGAGAGCTCATATGCAGGTTTTTCAAGATCTTCCTAGCGGTAAAACTACCAAATATGGCAGTTCTTGGAAGATTGTCTTTGATAATAAATTGCAGAAGAATATCTCCAAAATACCGAATCATAGATCATTTGATAGTGATTTTGACAGTGCAAGTGTGTTAAGAACAAAAGATAGCTGATACATAGCGAAATGAATGAAAAATATGTCCACGGATCGTTAGTCCTTTAAATACATGTACAAATGTCGAGTTGCTGATAAATTGTATTTGTGTAGTTGCTGTTGTTGAGAGAAGAAGGATAACCAGGTAATATTTGTTCAATTTATCATGTTAACTCCGTCACCTACATATGGTAAGCCAAATATGTTATTCTTGATAAATAAATATATAATTGTTATTATTATACAAAGATAAAACAGAAACGTAAACAACCATATTTAAAGCTTTCAGTGTGACATGGTGCACACATGTATAGTATATAATATTTTCAAAAACAACAAAACATCATTCTTTAAATTTGTAACATTTAGCGTTGAATATTGTAAACTTTAGCGAATCTTAACACTCTGTAACTTTTAACGTTGTGTAAACTTTTGCGAGACTCAGAATTGTAATTGTTAACGTCGTATGTAAACTTTAGCGTCATTTTTGTTGTAGCCGTTAACGTCAGTTGTAACATTTAGCGTTACTGTAACCTTTAGCGTTCCTGTGCAAAGGGTTGCAAATGGGACTACCGCCTTGGAACGGTCAATGGCTAAAACGTCCGCTGGGAGTTTAAACCAGGTTCTAGAGTGCAACAAACCTCACTCTTACCGTATGGTCATCCCGATAAAACGGGCCAGTGTAAGTAAAGATTATCTCCGACAGGTTATACACGCTAACAAACAACCCTGATAGTATTCAATAAAATGCATAGTAATATCATTATCATCTTGTTGCTGACAGCAACATGTTAATAGCATATACCGGTTCCCCAACGCAATCATTCCATAAGTGCACTTTCGTAAATTTCTCAGGAGAGACTTACACTTGCTTTTTTTCTTTCTTTAAAATAGTACATATAAAGACACGGTTTTATATTTAAGCGTAATACATGTTTACTATGGTACCTTCCATAGTATATTTAAATTAAAATCAGTTTATGATATTAATTACATCCCCTTGACCCTGTTCAGCGCAACAACTCAGTAAATACACTTATAAAGCTTATAAAGCTTAAACAATGAAGAAATAAATTGTTAACATTGATATTAAAACATGTATTCTATTTGGAAAGATAAACACAGGAAATCAAATTTATATTGATATATAACAAAACATTTATAAGTATGATGTTTGTACAATTTTCACTAGTTAAAAGTTATATTGTAAAGATGTTTTTCAAAAATAACTTAAACTGAACAATAGACACTACATTTTTTAGTCTTGAATTGCCGTCTCTTACTTACTGTGATCATCTGTGTATTATACTTATATTGCCTTTTATTGCTGCCTTGTTTCTTAAAGACTATAATAAAATGGCGTGCATTTCTTTATGCACATTGTACCGTGTTATTGAGACAAGTAAGTAAGTAGCGGTTTGGTACACCATAGAACTGGTTTAAAGCCCATCGGTATTTTTGCCACTCACCGTTCCAAGGTGGTAGCCATACAGTAAATCCGTTTGTGTTTGTGATGTCACATGCCTTGCTTCTTATTCACATTGTTACTGCTCTTTGTGTTTATGCGTGATTTTTATTTGACTGTGTTCTGTGAAAGCTACATTTCCTGTTCGACTTTTATACCTACTTCCAAAACAGTTACTGTTGTTTCCGAGTTCAATAGCAATATGTGTTCATCAGTGTTTCAGTATTTAGTTTTGTTTTTGGAGAAAACTGTTTCTGTCTTTTTTTAGTATGAATAATATATTCTATAAGCTAAATACAAAAGATGTATCATATCATAATAATTGATTGACATCTCATTTTTTGAATCCAATAACGATGTAAGCACACTTATGGAGTTACTAAAAGTGCTCGTATTGAGGGGTTAGCGCAAAACTATTGTAACTACATATGAATAAAGAAGGAGATACATTGGTTGTGCACTGAACCATCGGTATGGAGTTATGGCATTGAACTGTAATGACCAGTTCAGTGTAACAATTCCGAAACTGAACTTGTTATTTACTGTAGATACTGAGTGTTAAACATGTGATTGTGTCAACCAAGGCCTTTCATTTATAATTAGTAACAGACTGAATATTCTGGATAAGTAATTAAAATATTGACTTTTACATTTAACAATATTATTGGAAAATTTTAAAAACTTCTACGATGTTCTATGACATTATATGCCAGTATAAATACAGCCTTTTGGTGTTGTTATTTGTTCAGTGTCTGGTTCAGTATATTTGCATTGAGAATTTAAATTAATTAGAGTTCATTATACAGTGAATTATTGGATGCATTGAATTACAAATATATTGTGAGAGGATAACAATTACTGTGCTCATCATATTGAATTATTTGGACTATTGTGAATAAATAAACCAGGAAAGGCTTCAGTGAAATTGAATTAAAAGTACACTTGACAGTTTGATACGTGCCAATATTATTTGGATTTTATTGTTATATCGGATGTTGAAGAAAGATTGGATCCGTTTTATGTATTTTCTGTAAAAGAATAATTTTCATTGTAGTATTTGAATACATTTGTTGATTATATTTTAAAAATAGTTGCAAACAGTTGCTAGTTTTGCGTCCTTTCTTGTTAAATTTTCCCGTAACATAAGTTATGCATCTAATAAATAAATATCGGATAAGTATCAGTCTAATATTTCTACTCTAATATTTTTATAGATCATCTAAACAAGAGGCCCAAGAAGGCCTGTGGACGCTCTACTGGCTAACATGGCTCTTATAACATCAATAAAGCGAGTGACTGCCATTTACGTTTTTTTGAACGTTTTGGGCAAAATACAGCTTTTTATCTAAAACAACGGCCATAACTAAAAAATCTGGTAAAGTTTGATAAAGATCAGATGAAAAATGAAAGCCCTTCCGTAAATCAAGAGCCATAACTCCGCTGTTACTGGTCCGACTGGTCCAATATAGAGCTAAAAAATAAAAAAAATAATAATAATATAAAAAAAGAAAGTCATAAATCTGGTAAAGTTTGGCAAAGATCAGAAGCAAAATGAAGGCCCTATCGTATGACGAGGCAAATTATAGCATTTTTAACAAAATCAAGGGCCATAACTCCGCTGTTACTGGTCCGATCTAGCTGGTTATCAACCTTCACCGAGCTTTCATTGACATTAACAATCTGATAAAGTTTGGTAAAGATCGGATGGAAATTGAAGGCCCTATCGTCTTAACAAGGCAAAATAGAGAATTTTGAACTAAATCAAGGGCCATAACTGCTTTGTTACTGGTTCGATATGGCTGGTTTTCGAACTTGTTCGAGCTTTTAACAACATTAACAATCTGATAAAGTCTGATAAAGATCGAATGAAGCCCCATAACGTCTTAACGAGGCAAAATATAGCGTTTTTAACTAAATCAAGGGCCATAACTCCGCTGTTACTTTTCCGATATAGCTGGTTTTCATAATGATCTGAGCTGTCATTGATATCAACAATGTGGTAAAGTTTGGTAAAGATAGGATGAACAATGAAGGCCCTATCGTCTTAACGAGGCAAAATATAGCAATATAGCATTTTTAACTAAATCAAGGGCCATAACTCCGCTGTTACTGGTTCGATCTGGCTGGTTTACGACCTTGTCCGAGCTCTCATTGATATTAATAACCTGTTAAAGATTGGTAAAGATCGGATGAAAAATAAAGGCCCTATCGTCTTAACGAGACAAAAGTTAACGACGGACGGACGACGGACGGACGACGGACAACTCGGCCTCCCATAAGCTCTGCTGGCCTAAAATAAAAGTGATATTCTGAAAATATTACGGAGTTATTCCGCTGATGGGAAGATATGTCGTTTCTGTTACTGTATTATGTGTTGCCATTTATACAAATATAATTGTCATGTTTATATTTGCAGTTGTTATAATTTGGATAAAACTGTTTTACCTAATACCGAATCTTTTGTTATTGTAAATGGGCACATGTCAGAATGGTTCTATTACGGAGAGGCTGCCGAAAGGGCGACTCACTGTCACTTTACCTGTTCATTCTCTGCGCCGCAGTATTAGCAATATTACTAAGAAGTAATCAAAATGCAAAGGTATTAATATTGATGACAAGAATGTTTAGTATCACAATATGCTGATGACACAAGTTTTACTCTAGATGACTCCAGAGGATCATTGTATAACTCCATGTTAACATTAAAATTCTATGCAAGAATATCCGGCCTTAATATCAATACAGACAATGCAAAGGTGATATGGTTTGGATCAAGAATAAATAGTAGCGTCAAACTATGTCCTGAGTACAGTCTTTGTTGGGAAAATGGTATTTTTACTGTTTTATGTGTGCAATTTACAACAGACTTAAACTCATTGGTAAATATTAATTGCGAGTCCAAAATTGAAGAAATCAAAACATTACTTGCTGTTTGGTCTAAAAGGATACTCACTCCTATTGGTAAAATTGTTGTTTTAAAACGTTTGGCCCTCTCAGAACTCAACCATTTAATTACTGGATTACCAAATCCTTCAGTAGATAAAATCAAATTAATACAAACACGGTTTTACAAATTTCTTTGGAATAATTTGAGGGATAAAATACAATAACTACCATTATTCAAGATTATAAATATGGAGGTCTTAGAAAAATAGAAGTGGAGAAGTTCATACTAGCTCTAAAAATAGCATGGGTCCGTCGAATTTCTCAGACCGAAAATAAATCTCGTGAATATTTTCTGTCCGATTATTAATAATATATTTAAATTTGAAACAGATTACATTAAACAAAATTTAAATAGAATACAAAATCCTTTTTGGAAGGATGTTCTTATCAGTTACAAATATTTTGCTGATCAAGTTAAACCAATATCTTGGCAACAACTTCACTCAGTTAGTATATGGTATGACCCAGGTATTAAGGTCGGAGGCTCTAGTGTGTTTTATAAAAGATGGTTTACAGGAGGAATATCTTTTATCGATGACATTTTAAACAAAAATGGAAATCTGTATTCATACAAAGAATTTAATGAGGAGACAATTTTCTTGAATATGAAGGTATTATAACTACTGTCAGGAATTAATTGGCAAAACTGAATATTGTGCATCTAGCCTGTAACAGCCCAAACCCTATACGTCCACTAATCCTATCCTTAATTCTACAAAATGAGAAAGGCTGTCGAAACATATATGACATCCTGATTAATAATAATAATGTATATCCCAAAGCATTAAGTAAATGGAAAAATGAAGTAGTTCCAAACTTTGAATTTGAAAGAGTATATGCCTTACCTTATAAAATAACAAAAGATCCTAAAAAAAGAGTATGATAATGGACCTTTGGAAACGGCCGAGCACGACACATACGAAATATTGCAGTCTCGGTTTGATTGAGACTATTCATGAGCGGTAGTGAAATATGCTAGATACCGCTCGAGCCCTCTTGCCCCGGGTTGAGCTGAACTCAGTATTCATAAAAATCAACAGGACAGAATTTTAACCATCCCGAAGATGGCAAGCATATGGCGGTGGATATAGCAATATTTTTATCTTTATTTTATCCCTTATATCCAGCGGCGTATGGTCCCAGGATCTAATAAAATTGTATGCCCCGAAGAGTGAAATAAACAAAAAGGAATTTAGTTGAGAGCAGCGGTTATGAAGCGTATCACAAGTAACAGCCAACAGACTAAGTTACTTTGGTTCCAATTTAGAATCATTCATAGGATACTTGGAAAAAAATACCTATTATCTAAAATGAATATTATTAATAACGATATGTGCAGCTTTTGCAATAATGCATCTGAAACTATCCAACATCTGTTTTGGAACTGTGGAACAGTAAACGAATTCTGGTTAAAACTTCAAACTTATATTACAGAAAAATGCAATACAGCATTCGTAACTTAAACAGAAACATATATTTTATTTGGAAATTGCAAATGCAATACAGTTTTGAGCAAAATCATCATGCAAGCAAAACTGTACATTTATCAAAACAAGATGCAACGTCAAATTCCACAGCTTAACCTGTTTAAAGAGTATATAATATATGTGTACAAAGTTGAGAAATTAATCGCATATAAAAACTTAAAAATGAATAAGTTGGAAACCAAGTGGAGTCAATACCTTGCTATCTGTGGAACTGGAATACATAGATAATTTACTTGATTTTTCCAGTATCAAACTGTAGCAAATAAACTAAATGTTTTCATTCTGGGACATGCAAAACTTACCGTACTAATCAGAAATAACATACCCTTGCGTATATCTTGGTCTTTCCCAATCAACCTTCTTGTTTTTTTAGAAAAAATAATAATTGTGGAAGTTGTGTATATTAATCCATTAAAACAATCCTGAAACATTGTCCTTTGATAATGAATTTATATACAGATTTATTACATAGGATGGGTTATTGTTCCAAAAACAAAATATGAGAAAAAACTCAGTGAGCCTCAGAGTAGAGGCAGTGCATGGATTTCATAATGAAAAAATGTTTATTTTTGATACTATAACATTAAAATTATCTGTGTAAAATAAGTCTGTATGTATTGGCAATGTGGGTTGTACACTGGGTTTTGAAACAAAATATATTCTTTACATTTATTATTGTTTTTTTTCCAAGAGTTTATAGAAACTAACTGCAATCCTATAGCATCCATATATTCCCTATATAGCAATCATACTATATTTTCCACCATACATGTGTTGGAAATACCTCTGGATTGCAGTAGGGCCTTTTTTACACTCTGTTAAAATTGTAATATACTTCTATAATTGTAAAGAATAAGAAAACCTCCCATTTACTCTGTCTCTGATTACAATATATGCATTTATTCACTTGATTATATTTCCTATTACTTTATTTACAAACTAATAGATGCTATCATCTTTAATGTAAGGTTTGTTGAGGGATGGCCCACCCCGACCCTCTCAAACCTATTACGGGGTGAATAAATGGATCACCATTAATCTGGTGATTGAAATTAAAAAACAAACATATTTGCAGTCGTTTGATAATGAACGTATACTGTCTATATAGAGTATGAGAGAAAATGTTACAATAAACACATATGATACATTAAGTTTCTTAACTTACCACATCCTTGTCTTGTGTCATTAAGACAAAGGTTATCGTCAGAGCAATATAATTCGGATTCATATCTGCTGAAACATACTCTCGGTACGCGTTTAGCAGAACAGTAAACGTTCCTCCCAAGTGTGCAATCTAATCTTCCAGATAGACATGTCGAAGCTGTTGAAATACATTAAGATTGCAATATTAATGATTTATTGTGGACAGGCCCTTTTCGCAATGTTCAATGTTACTTCATACGTTTTCGTGTGTAACACTTCCTGCAGTAGCCTTATAATGTATGTATACTATATGTTTACACAATCGTTTAAATATACCTCATTTGCATATTTCATTCTTTGCACAATGTGACGTCATCCGGTCACTATTCTGTGATAGTGACTGGCCCCGGTCCGAGATCTATATTTTCGGACGTGTAAAATAAACGACATCATTTAAATAAAACATAAAACGCATTGTTTTACTTTGTTGGTAGGATTCGATATAATATAACAAATAGTGTAAGGCGGTTCGGTCTATAACAACGTTTGTGGACTGGGCAGTCAGGTTTTGAATATATCACACCTAAGTATCGCGCGTCTTGTGTAATGATATTAATATATACATCATAGGGTCAAAATAGCCTGTTTTTTAATGTTTGTAAATGACATTGTTAAAACACTTGACTCTCCTTGATTGGGCATTTTTATAGGAAGGAGGGACTGTAGGCGATCTGGAAGAATAATTAAAATACGAGTAAAACCAGCAAAAATGTAATGCAAATGTACATATGCAGCAAAGTAGGCCAATTACAAATCGATTTAGTTATTGTTAATGAAATAGTTTGGTCGGAAAAACTTGACGACTCGGCTACTTTTTGTTTATAAATCGTAGATATTATATCAAGTGATGATTTAAGACTATAGTACATTAGTGTATTGTGATCTGCATAATGTTTTGTTCAACCCTATGTGAAATTGCTCGCAATATGAATTCCATATCAATTGTTATTGATGACTTAACATCAGAATTATACCGATTCTTCGTGTTTTCAAGTGCAAACAATTTCATTCAAAACAATTCAATAGATTTTTAATGCGACTGATTTAATGCATATGCACATTTCATTGCCAGAACCTCCATGCTCCGGCTGTATTTATCCCGGACTCAGAAAGCTGCTATGGGTGTTGACTGTGTATCAACGTCATTTTACTGATCATAAAACAACTGTATTTTATTAAGAATACCGGGACGCAGGCATTGTATGGATCTTTTACTACTTGAATTACATATCAATTTAAGGGAGACAGTCTACAAATTATAATCCGGCATGCGCGTAGAACTGGTTCTAACTGTTTTTTACTACAAGAATTAGATGTACATTTCAGGGATACGGTCTAAAAATATATTCTCAACATACGAATACAGCTGGATCCAAATCGCTATCGTCACTGAGTATTGATTATTGTTAAACATTATTCAAGAGACAAAGGGAAATCTTGATTTTTTAAAAGCTCGCGGCGCCCCGATAGTTTTCTACATAACTTGCCTTTGTTCAATAATTAACATTAATTATAATAATAATATAACGGAAATTGTGTTTGAATATTACTAACTGTTTGTGTGTACAGCTATATATGTATCTCTTTTTGGTGTCTGATTTTAAAATAAGCAACACCCCTTCAATCATTAAACAGAGTTGATGAAACTCTAACTGAAGCA
The DNA here is from genome assembly GCA_037043455.1 of Cyrtodaria siliqua. Lineage (NCBI taxonomy): Eukaryota > Metazoa > Mollusca > Bivalvia > Adapedonta > Hiatellidae > Cyrtodaria > Cyrtodaria siliqua. The sequence goes on from JAWPHD010000926.1 coordinate 191,121, forward strand.
TCTATTAAATAGTTTGAATAAATGATATATAGGGTCCTATAGAAACCACAGCGTCCGAACGCAATGGCATCGTAGGTCCGCACTGTACTGCAAACAAGGACTAGAAACTACAATGAAAGAGACAAAAAACAACAGAAAGGGTGGTGAAGACAGGATTACCGACTTGGAACGGTCAGTAGGCAATAAGGCCTAATGGTTAGCTTCTCCACTACTACTTATTCTCATGAACTACTGATGAGATTCAACAAACAAAAAAACTATGATAATGTACCAATTCTTCATATTCCACGATAGTTCCTCACATTCTAATCATGAAACAACATTCTATTTAGTGATCAATTACACACACTATTTCAGATGAATATCATATTCATATTACAACATTATACAACACAGATGCCAAAATTAAACACATGTTCATTTTGTCTCATGACGACCAGTAGTGCTCAAAATTCGTTCATGATAATGTATTTTGATTGTAAACTCAAGCACATTACATTAATGAGGGCTTTCTGCTGTATTTGTATTGGCACCAATTACTCTTCCAGATCGGCTCCCGTCCCTTTAAACTATTCATAGGATAAACACAATTCACAATTGAACACAACATACAATGTAATTATACCTGGTTTACTGATATAGTTTAACTAAATTTGGACAACAAGTGACCAGCATGTGACCATAATGGACGAAATGAAAAGTATCTGTTTCATAAAACAAAACACAATTACCTTCATCCCCATTCTATCTAACATGCGCCAAAAGCAGTATGTGGCGAAACCGGTATACCTTTGAACTCATGACAACCACTGAACAATGTATAGTTTAAATAATAGTTGTAAGGACAATCTTAACTAGATTTTATTTTTATATTTTGTCTATACTCTTTTATAGCTGCCTCTTGCTCGTTTTCTGGATCTTATGTTAGTAGTTATATCTTAATAAGTTTTCATTTCAGTTGTTTCGGCGTTAGTGCATATTATCTGTCAATTTATGTTTGACTGAATGCAGATATAAAATGCTCGGAAAACATTTACAGTAACCTTTAAAAATCAAATCACATTTCAGGAAAAATAAAATATCAAAGGCAATACACTTTTCTAATTAATACATCATAAATATATAAGGCATTTGGTTGCCAGAAAAAAGTAATTTAAGTATCGAATCAAACAAATGACAATCATTATACTAAATTGTAATGGAAATCAGTATAAACCGTTACGTGTAGCTCATATTTAATCTTCCGGAAAACAACTGCAAATTGCATGAAATGTTTAATTACTGTAGTATGAAGTACTGTAGTATGAAGTACTGTACTGTAGTATAAAGTACTGTAGTATGAAGTACTGTAGTGTAGTATAAAGTACTGTAGTATGAAGTACTGTACTGTAGTATAAAGTACTGTAGTATGAAGTACTGTACTGTAGTATAAAGTACTGTAGTATGAAGTACTGTAGTGTAGTATGAAGTACTGTAGTATGAAGTACTGTAGTGTAGTATAAAGTACTGTAGTATGAAGTACTGTAGTATGAAGTACTGTAGTGTAGTATGAAGTACTGTAGTATGAAGTACTGTAGTATGAAGAAATAAAGATGTAAGATGTGTTATGTGGTGTCATTTATCATATCTTTCGGTTTTGGAACAACTTTAAACAGAATAACAAACTACAGAAAACATGTTGATGGTGTGGTTTAAATCGGAATTACGTTTCTTGTTTAGGTCCTAAACTCAGACTTGTAATAACGTTAAAGGTAACAATGGTACATGGCTATGTAAGATCTTTTCTTTCGGAAATAGACAAAGACTTATATATATCCGTTAGATTTAAACACATACAATACACATCAAGCTCTCCTCAGGTCATTCCATTGTGTGCAATGGAATACCTTCTTTGAAGCATTTTTAGAAAAATACATACAGACATTAAAACATGCAAAGTGATACAGGTTTTGAAACACTTTCTTTTCACACAATTTACTCACTTATAAACGTATGTTTTGCATTTATCAACACCCTTCAAAACAAAAGAATATAATTATCATAAAATAAACTTACCCAAACGCCTCCTTCCTTAATTTGCACTCTATACTCTAATAACGAGTTTATATTACTTATATAATTAACTTTACAAGTGTCCAATTGGAATTATACAATTTGAGAAAACTCCATTTTAACATTCTAGATCTTTTCCATTTAACGATTTTCTTCCAACTGCCTAGAAGGTAGTTTCATGATTTATGCGGTAAAATATACAACCAATAAAATCGAAGCATTTTGAACTGGCCATTTTAATTATCAAATCAAAATAATGTTACACTACAATACACATATCAATATATTGGTCACTGTTAAAAGTATGTTTCCTTCAATCAGGTTAAGGGTTCACTTTCTACAACCTAGTTAAAGGTACTTATTGTAATGAACTTAACTATTTAAAAGAACATCAATCTTGACATTTTTAGTGAAAACTGACTACCACACACACACACACACACACACACACACACACATATATATATATATATATATATATATATATATATATATATATGTATGTATAATAACCAAATAACCAAGACAGATATTCTCAACGTAACAATGTAGTTCTAAGGTGTATTGTCCCTACGCATATTAACACATAGGACACTTAGGAAATCCTAAAGGTATAGGCGAAACGGAGTCTGTGCTATATTAATATCTGAATGTCGAGGTGTCGGAAGCGGGGGACGCAACTCCAAAGAAAAAAAAAGTTGGCAGGCAAACATTTAACACACGCTTTACACGCGAATTGTCATAACTACTCAGACCCCAGTCCCATCCATTCTCTCTCTGAATCCGCCATTGATAAAAAGACAATAATGCTTATATAGATGTAAATTGTTTTGATTATACTATGTACATATCAATGCATATTCGTATGGATGTGGGGAGGGCACGCACATCCAAATAATCTGACATTGTACGGGGTGGCGGCGCTGGAGTATTTCAGACCCCGCCCCCAAAACGCCAATCATCCATTCCAACCTCCCCACCACATATTTTGCCAATTTATGTTTGGACCCATTAAACGTGTGCTATGTTCATTTGTGCCCCACTGGCCTTCGCCACTGTCATGTACGGCAGCAATGCTCATTCGTAAAATATAATTCCTCTTAAATAATATTGTATACATAAGGAACAATTGCTGTAATTATGAGACGCTGATTCGGCCAATTTGTTCTTTCCAACTCTGATTGAGTCATTATCATACAATATTAAAACACAAATACATACGAAGGTTTTACTATTCAAACGTTACAGGCCACCATGTATTTTGATACTTGACGGAATAAGCCAATTTAATAGATCTAGATAAATTGATCATTTTCAAGATTAATATATATAGCTAACAAAATAAAGTGTGAAAAATAACAACATCAACAAAACACTTTACCCAGCGAGTAGGTCGTTCACATGTTTCACGTGCTGAAACACGAAGAGTCCCACGAAAACATTTATCTGCCCACGTCAAGGAATCAGTGAATCTCAGAGTCGCGATCGATTATCTCCATGATTTACAAATAACTGTGCAGGTGAAACTACTGACCAACAGAACTATGACAAATCAGGTACTAATCCGCCAAACTTGCAGGAAGACGTTGAGAAGGTGAAGTTGCGTTGTTCACTACTTAATATTCAAGGTTTAGTGACAAAACGAACACATGAACTCAAAAGTGCTAAAATTAAACAAGTTTTCTCGTCGAGTGATATTGTTATGTTTACAGAAACATGGGCAGATACATTTTCAGATATTCATGTAGATAATTTTTGTTGCTTTGTGTTGCATAGGTCTGAGAATTTAAAATCCGCCAAGCGAAACTCTGGAGGTATAGTTATTTACGTTCGAAATGATTATGTGAGTGATGACACGTTAGTATTTGCTAGTCAAGATGATTTAATTTAGATTAAACTTAATGGTTCTATATTTTCATTAAATAGTGATATGTATATTTGCTTTACGTATATATTACCTGATGATAGTAGTCGGCATGCGTTTGTTGAAACAAATATATTTGATAGGATGCTAGATTCCATTACATGTATTGAAAATAAAACGTCTAAGGATTGCATGCTATTGATATGCGGAGACATGAATAGCCGTACGTCGACAAATTATGATTTTGTTTGCGATGATAATTATGTACATTTGCCTATGTTACCGGATGATTATATTCCGGACAAAGAAATGCCTCGCTTTTCACAGGATAAAGGTCACACAAATAATAACGGTTTGCTTTTGTTAGATATGTGTAAGCAAAGTGCTTTGCGCATTGTAAATGGTCGTTTTGTAGGGAGTAGGGGTAGTTCTGTTGTTGATTATGTATTGTCATCTCAAGATATATTAGCTTATGTTGTTTCGTTTGAAGTAAGTGATCCGAATATATTATCTGATCACTGTCTCATTTCATTTTCATTTGTTTTTTCGGAAAAGGGAATTGAGCATGCAATGATCATGACTATGAACATGTTGGTTTTAAATATGTTTGGGATAACCATAAAAAGATGGAATACATTGAACATTTTAGTAAAAGCGATGTGTGTGAACATTTATTATTGTTAAATAATAAGTTAGAGCACTGCGTGAGCAATGTTGATATTGATACATGTATACACGATTTTAATGCAATTATTGATGATGTGTCTTCACCTTTGTTTAAACGAAAACTTTATTCTAATAAAGACGTTCAAACATCCGGTGTTTGTAACAAAAATGAAAATTCTTGGTATAATGACGAATGTAATGAAAGAAAATTTGATTTTTTGTACATGCTCGATAAGTATAGTAACGATAAAAGCGACGATAACAGAATTAATATGGTAAGTGCTAGATCGACTTACAAATCAGTCATAAGAAAGTACAGAACATTGTATGATAGAGATAGGACTTCTCTATTTGTGAAAGCTAGATTTCAAAATGCTAAATTATATTGGCGTATGTTAAAAGACACTGCAGGAGTAAAATCACCAAATATACCGCTGTCATCTTTTGAACAATATTTTAAAGCTATAAATGATCCAGAGAATGTATCTTGACTCCTGACGATGATGTCTTATATTTTAATAAAATAAATGAGCAAAATGAATTTAGTATTATGTTCGATGAATTAAATGTTATCTTCAAAAGAAGAGGTAATAAAGTCAATTAAACAATTAAAAACAAATCGATCTGGTGGTCCCGACTTACTTATAAATGAATTAATTTTAAACCGACAAGGAATTTTAGCACTGACTTTATGTAAAATGTTTAATATATTGTTAGATAAAGGTTACTTTCCAGATGTTTGGCAAGATGGATACATTTTTCCATTACATAAACAAGGTAGTGTACATAACGTTGATAAGTATAGAGGTATTACCTTGTTCAGTTGTTTAGGAAAGTTATTTACTAGAGCATTAAATAATAGATTATCTGAATGGGCGGGAAAGTACAGTGTTTTAATTGAAGCACAGGCGGGATTTAGGTCGGTTATGAGTACTGTCGATAACGATTTTGTTTTACATGGTTTAATAACGCATATACTGAATCAGGGAAAACAATTATATTGTGTATTTATCGATTTTACCAAAGCATTCGATTACGTTGTTAGAAATAACTTACGGTATAAGTTAACCCAATTTGGATTTAGAGGGAAAATTCTTAACATAATTAAAACTATGTATACAAGTGTTAAATCTAAAGTAACATTTTATAATAATCTAAGTGATGAGTTTTGTATGTTAGGCCTCAGGCATGGCGAATGTTTGTCACCTTTTATATTTTACATGTTTCTTAACGACATTGAAAGTATATACGTACTTAGTGGACTAGAAGGATTATATGTCAATATGTTTAAAATGTTTATGCTTTTATATGCGGATGATATAGTTATCTTTGCTAATTCACCCGAAGAGTTACAAAAAAGTCTTAATATATTATCAAACTAGTGTAGTAAATGGAAATTAAAAGTTAATTCAAGTCGACAAAAACAAAAGTAATGATAGTTAGAAAAGGGGGAATGTTGCCAAGAAATTTAGCATTATATTACAAAGACAGAGTGATAGAAATTGTCAGTAAGTTTACTTATTTAGGGATGTTTTTTTCTACTGGTGGATCTTTTACAGAAACTCAAACTACTCTTTCGGGTCAAGCGCAAAAGGCAATTTTTAAAATGAACTGATACTTATATAAATTTACATTTATTTCACCAAAACACAAATTGGACCTTTTTGATAAGTTAATTACACCTATTCTGAACTATTCATGTGAGATCTGGGGATTATACAAGCAAATCCTATTGAAAGAGTCCATTTGCAGTTATGTAAAAGGATTTTATGGGTTAAAAAGACAACACAAAATGATTTCATATATGGTGAGTTGGGAAGAACATCATTCATTACTAAGAGATATCTCATTATTATAAAATATTGGTTAAAGATTTTAAAACTGAGGGAACAAAAATATGTTAAAATTGTGTATAATATGATGCTAAGTGACTTGGAATTATATCCACAAAAAGTTAACTGGGCATCACTTGTTAAACAATAATTAGCTTCACTAGGTTTTTATTATATATGGATCCAACAAGGTGTTGGAAATGAAAAGATATTTATTAACATTATGAAACAAAGATTGAGTGATCCTTTTATTCAAAATTGGAATTATAGGTTGCAGAGCTCAAGCAGAGCTGTATTCTACAACAGCATTGGAATTTTTCAAATTCAGCCGTATTTAGAAAATATAAGTGCGTACAAATTTTGTCAATCAGTTACAAAACTAAGAGTTTCATCTCATATATTAAGAATTGAATCTGGCAGATGGGTTAAACCTATTGGAATACCTGTTAACGAGAGAACGTGTGATCTTTGTATAGTGTTAGAAGTACAGAGGTCATTTTGTATTAGAGTGTGAACGATTTTTGGAGTTAAGGAATCAATATATATCTAAATATTTTTAGAAACGTCCTAACATGATTACATTTTTAGAATTAATTAACTCAACAAATAAAGTTAGAGTTCGTAAATTAGGTATATTTATTTAAGAAGCTTTTAAATTAAGAAATGAACTGTTATATAGAATATAACTGTATTATTTCGAACAACGAGTGTACATGCGCGGGTGCGCGCGCGCGTGTGCGTATGTGAAGAAATGAAATGTAAATAATATGTAAATCTCTATGAACAGTTGCTAACACCTTCTCTTTACACATGATTGCAAAATGGCGTGTGAAAGTTATATTGTGATATATATACTTACCGTTTTCATATATATATGTATATACATGTATATGTATTAACTACTGCACTGCTACCATGTTATACTTTGTATTTGTATCCTCACGGCTTTATAGCCTATTTGAAATTTGAAATAAAAGTATCTCTCTATATTCACATGATATTTTGCATGAATTGTTTTCTATCTTTACAAATGGTCGCTAGTTGCAGTGTAATTAAGTAAAAAAATGGTTTCACAAGAAAGAATACAGCTAACTTTCGCAATGATTCACGTAATTGGTTTCCCTTCCCGAACGCATCGCCATATTTCGATAAACAGGAATGTCGTTGGGGAATGGAGGATTTTTGTTTATTGGGGGGGGGGGGGGGTGAGGGGATGGGAGGGGGGGGGGGGGTGGAATGTGCATTGTCAGACTAGTTTTAGTGATTAAATCGAAAGATGAACAACGGTGATTCGGGTACCCCTTCTCCTAACATTCTATAGGCATCTAACTAAATATGTTAACTAATTCATCCGGGTATTTGTACGCCTAAAAACAAAATGACATTAGGCATTGTAGGCACGTGCCTACTAATTGTGGATGGTTGGGAGAGGGCGGTGGTGGGATAGGTTGAGGGTGTTATTGGCCTGTGTTTATCTTATGACGTTGTAATTTGTCTTGTTCTTTTTTTCATTGAAAAATATATATTCTGGAATATGCCTCTATAAGTCTTTAAATGAACGTCCGTGATTTGCATCATTTTTTTAATTATTTCCGGGAGGGCATGCACAACATAGCGTATTTATTCGCTTCCTCGTCGCTCAATACATCCATTGTGCCGAAACCATGCATATATATGGGAGTGAATAGAGTGAGTAGATATATGTCATGACCTATCCAGTCGCATTATTATGACACCGGGCCGAGTAGTCATAACATAACCTTGCATTTCCTAAACGTAAAGCAATGTAGCTACTACGAAAACCTGTTGGAAATCGAGCCCACGATCTCCCGCACGTGAGACGAACACTCTACCGCAAAGCCTCCGCCACGATACTGTGGTTGACAGGAATATCAGACGACTAAGTCTGTACCAATGGTTATCGATAAACTAGACAATGACCAGATTCAAACGTTGAATGAAGCGTGTGTGACGGTTTAAATCAAGCCAAAACCTCAATTCCTAAGGAATGTGGACCAAAGGAACTATCGTCTAATTGCATTTAATTAGGACACATGTGTGCAACACATCGATGTATTTCGCCATGTTGCTCCTTTCAGAAATTAGTGGCAGATCAACCAATCTAATATTTTGACGTAAGTGCGTAAGTTATTCCTTGAGCATAGATTAATACGGTTCTAGGTATTCCATTTAAAAGAAATAAGTGGCATTTCAAATAATGTAGAATAGATGAATTATAGTGTAAATCTGTGAAAGCTATATTTCAATTCAATTTTTGAGATTTTATTATATACAGGGATACACTTTATATTTTCTAAGTCATTGGAAGACATTGTACGTGGCCTATTGTTACGGGTACAATGTAACAATGTAACAAGAAATGAAGCAAAACCAGCAACAACTCTTTTTTAATTCATAGTGGAAAAAATGGAACAAAAGATTCCTATGCTGTAGTATATTTGGAGTAAAGGTCACGTCAAATATATGCATGCAATCAAATACAACAATATCTGCTATAAATGGGGTTGAGGTGTAGCCTCCCCACCAGGCGCATACTTGCAACATATTCGTGACTATACTATGTACATTTAATATTTTGCATATCAAATAATATGTGTATGTTGTATTTGTTTCATTTTCTTTATATATATTGTTAAAACCATTAAGTATGCACCAACTCCGCGTTCCCGTACCCCTACGCATCCACCCACCCACACAAACACACTGGTTTTGACTCGTCCGTCCGTTCGCCTATTTACTTAATTTATTTTTAGCTCTCCGGATTCTAAGGTCCTGAGGTTGTAAGTCGTATTAACATTTGGAACATTTAACTAGTCAACTGACTATGTAGAAACAGTATAGGAAACTGAAATATATTTGTTTCATTTTGGTGTTAGTTAATTTATATATAAATAAAAGCTTATACGGACTATACTATTTAAGACCGAGGTCATTATTTCTTTGAATCGATATGAGCATTGCAGGTAAATAATACGTAAATGTTTCAGACCTTTTGGTATAGTATGCTATGAAATTATTATTGTTGTACCATAAATGTGTTTTTGTCGAAAGTGGTGACTTTGTAATGCTTCTGTAATATTTGGTATAGTGATTCAGTGATAATTAATTTTCATATACATTTCATTATTACATCACGTACGAATACAATTTAATTCCATTCCAGTTAATGCAGTGACACGTTTACAGAACAATTACAATCATGCATTATTTGTTAAATCGCATAATAATTGCCTGTTTCCTGATTGTCTCCAGTATAAATTAAAATATTTAAATATAACGACACGTTGGTGCTGAAATCGATCGCAAATGCTGAAAGGTTTCTTCATCAATTATCTACAGCAATATTACAATTAGCATCACAATATTTTAATAACACGTCCTTGTCTCCTCCATAACCATATACTGAGTCATAACCATTTACTGAGATTTTTTGTGGGATCACACTGAGATTTTTGGCGGGATCCCAGCGAGGTTATTGGGAGATATTCGCAGTGGGAACACATCCTGCTGGGAATATTGCCCAATAATCTCGCTGGGATCCCACATATTTTCCAGTAGGGATCCCACTGGGAATATTGCCCAAAAATGTCGGTGGGTCGAATATGCACCATTTGTTTTAGTGTTTGTTTTCAAATTGTAACAGGTAGAAATGTTTCCCCTACCGATGGCAGCATTCTTACGTCTGAGAGCTTCGTATTTATGGGGAACGGTTCAAGAATTGTTCTTGAACAACTGTTTAAGGACTGCTTAAGAATTGTTCTTGAACAACTGTTCAATACCTGCTCAAGAATTTTTCTTATCAGTTCTTGAAAAGTACTTGTCCAAAACGTTAAATGCCTCAAAATTCTTGAACTTTTTGTTCAGGAACTGTTCAAGAACTTGTAAGTTCAAGAACTGTTCCCGAACTTATAAGTTTAAGAACTTGAACAACAAAGTTCTTGAACAGTTCTTGAACAAAATGTTTAAGAATGTTGTTCATGAACTGTTTAAGAGCGATTCTTGAGCAGTTCTTGAGTAGATGTTCAAGAACTATTTCTGAACAGTTCTTGAAATTTTCGCGGGGGGTAATTACATCAACACAGTGGCTAGAAAAGCCGATCTCAGCTGGTCGCGGCAAATTCCGCCTTTTGGACCGGCCTTTCTCTCTGACGTTAGTAAAGCCGTACCATAAAAAATATTAAAAAGGCTTTATAAACGTCAGAGAAGACTCGGACTACATATACATGTGATATGTAAAAAACAAACTTGCTAAAAAGGCTGGATTAATACACATATGAGCCGCAACACACGAAAACGTCCCTTCAGACACAATTTTGACTTTTTATATTTTTTGATGTTTATGAAACACAGTGATTTTCTCTTTTAAAATATCTTTATTTTATGTTGATATCTTAATTAAAAATGATTTTATCTCAATTTGAAAATTAAAGATTGTATAATTAACTGTTAATTTTGACGTTGGTGTCGGCGTCTTGAACGACGTCGTTGATTAAATAACAACAAAAAACATAAACAATTACCATTTTCTATAGCATCAACTATTTATATTAAGAAAACATATTCCCTATGATATAATAATTAGGTAAAACACAGAAGTAACGAGATTTTTGATTAGTAATTAATTGATTACCGGCTGACGTCATAAATTGTTACTTTACGACGTTGTCGTCTAAACGTCCGAAGGGACGTTTTCGTGTGTTGCGGCTCATATATTTTATGCGCATTTTTTATTCTGGGAAGTAAGTAACAAACAACTAGCAAGTGTAGTGTCGATATATGCCACAAAGTGACTTTTTATTCACAAGAGTGTGAATGTGTTTAAAGTTGAAATAGTAGACATGTAATATTGCATGAAACATTGTAATATTATGCAACACATATTAATTTCCGTTATTTACATAATGAAACTGATATAGAATAAAGCTCTATAAAAATAGATGTACTAAATATTATTATGCGATATTATGTAATCTAAGTTGTTACACGATTTGTCGTTACAGATAACCCTGGTGATGATGTGGACCCGCCCCCGCTGTTTTAATAAGCCAATGGTATTCGTGTTGTGTTATAAACACTGAAGCGCGTAATTGGTTTATAAACCGGGGTCCGGGCCGTACGTACAGAGGACAAACGCTTTGCATAAATATCCAATTACTTCGCAGTTGGATTTTTTATGCAGTGTTTGGATAATTTTGCTTTTGCCTTAATTTGTTTAAAGTCCTACAAGTTTTCAATTAATACAGTGAGCTACACACAAAAAAAGACAAAACTATAGCTGCATGCATACATCATTTATTACATTCGTGCCGTGATGCAGATATTTGACAAATTTACTATGTATGCAATGTTAAAGACCCTTCTGCAGAAAATTCATAACAGCTACATTGCTGCAAAAATAACTCAGTTCAGGGTGAGAAGGTTCTAGGCCCGTTCTCCATATTTTATCTCGATGTACATGGAGGATTAGCCTGGCATGTTCATTCCTGTTAGGCGCCATATAACCTTTCATGTTCGTGTTGGTGCGCCTTAAAACCCTAATTCAATTCAATTGATTTCAGATTTTGTAAAATTCGTCAACTTTCTTGATTTGAGAAATTGTAGAATTCTTCAAGATTCTGTATACTCAGAATAAGATATGTGTTTCCTGTTAATTTTCTTGTTTTTTCTTGTTTTCAGATAGTATACTTTCTTGGTATTTCTTATGAGAAAATATTTCTAGCTATACTCCCTTTTCTTGTTATAAGAAAATTGGTTTCTTAAATTAAGATTGAGTTCTTAATTTAAGAAAAGTGACTAGAAAGTTATAAGAAAATAGGGTTTCTTAGATTAAGATAAGTTCTTAATTTAAGAAAAATATAAGAAAGTGTAAGATCTTCAATTAATATTTTGTTTCTTGTTAAAAAATTAAGAAAATAAAATTCTTATATTGAGATTTTGGGTTTTTATAATTTTTTCTTATTTTGAGAAAATTAGTTCTTGAAATGAAAACCATATGTGAATGAAACAAGAATAATTTTTTCTTGTTATAGGACAACTATTTCTTATTTCAAGATTCTTAATGGTGGCAGAAACAAGTAATAATATCTAAGTATACTCCAAAAAAAAATTGTCTCAAAACAAGATAAATTTTCTTACTATAATTTTTTTTTCTAGAACTAAGATTTTTCTTTTTTGGTAGTGCATGAGCAGCACAAGTTTCATAACCCTGTCCCGATTTTGTCAAAATTATAACATTTTTCGACTAAGAAAATTTGGTTAAGTTTTTCATGACGGGTCTTTTCTTAGAAACTACTATGCAGATAGCTGTGCAAATTCACACACTTGTTCAGTATCATAAAATGTCTTTTGCAGCGAAAATTCCATAACTCTTTCTTTCTTTTTTTTTAAATTAAAATTGTTCTCATTTTTAGGTTAAAGTTTTGCATGAAGATCAATTTCTTGTAACTATTTTGAATCGCCTTTCATAGTTTGTGCTTTATGTTCATTTTCAACACTCACATTCCATTACATTAACCTAATTTGGAAACAATTAATTACCATTTTATTAGCCTTTTTTTAAGTTAACATGTTTAATATTCAAATTGTGAATGATATGTATGTGCCAATGATTCGAATAGTTTAGCATGCTGTCCTCTGACAGCTCTTGTTAGTTGTATGTGCCATATCCTAATTGCGTGATGACACATTCCAGTCCCCACGAATAATATAAAAGGTGTTACACAAGCTTTCGAAAACAACAAAGCAATTCAGAAAGAAAAACGCAAATTGTCTTCAGTTGATCCATACACTACAGCTAAAGTCATTCTTTGCGCCTGAATTTAATATCTAACTCTATGAAATGTTCACATGCTTTCTATGAATCATTGTTAATTTATTATTTAACTACTTGAGCTTGAGAATGGAGAAAATATTTCAACACGGCCTCATTCAGTCCTCCATTTATTTTCTATTTCTTTTGTTGAATGTGTATCGACAATATAAGTAATATCTGTCCTATATCTTGAAACAAAATGTCCCTCTTCTTTACTTGATCAGTAGATAAAATTCTATAAAATTAAAGTATAAAAACGTGCATCACAAGTTGCTATGTATAAATATGATACATTGTAAATACTAATAAATAGCAACTTTATACAATGTTTATCTTTGAAGGTCATGGGAATATTAGTGAACAAAATTGAATACTTGAGCTCAAGTCTAAGAGTAGTTGGTAAATTCAAGGCCTGTTTTATTAACATTATAAAGACCGCATTCATTTCTATTGACTGTTTTTTTCTAATATGGCTCTTTTCCATTTCTCACACTATATGTCTGTGTTAAACTTATTGATGGATTCAGTAACTATTTCTATAGTAAAGGTTATTGTAATCAAACATTTATTATTTATTATTGTATCCATCTGCAACTTTAAATATTAGCATCTTGATTCCCAAAACTTGAAATTTAAGTAAATGTTTAAGCGATCCTAAATTTTATTTATTCACACAAACATATTTTATTAGGACAGTCAGAATGAAAAGCAATGAACAAAATAGTATGAAAATGACAATTTGGAAAACGCCAAACACGATAAATACTAATTTATTGCAGTCTCGGTTTGACTGAGACTGTTCATGAACGGTAGTGAAAGTGCTTGCTACCATTTACGCCCTCTGGCCCCGGGTTGGGCAGAACTCAATATTTAATTCAATAAGTCAATAGTACAGAAATTTGAGCCATCCCAAAGTTGGTATGCATTCGAAGGTGAACATGAAACCTTCAATGCGGCAGTTTAACACCATTCCCTTGTTCAACGATATCCAAAGATCGGAATGAATACCAGAAAATATTTTTAAGATTATCACTTATAGAGTTGAAAATTCAGCTAGCAAATATACTGGTATATTCATATTTTAATATAAGTAGTATAACATGCCATCAATCACTTTGAATAGCATCCTTATATATAACAGCATTTAGGCATCTAGGATATATAATTATATAATAATTTGAACTTTACTTTTATAAGGACATAAAACAAATTAGTAAGTCAAGCTTTACCAAATCATATGTCTAACAGTGACTTGCAATTACCTATACAACTCCTCTCACTCTCTCCGCTATACCCCACCCCACCACTCCCCTCTCTGCCCACCCAAAACAAAAAAGAAAACACAAAACAACCAACTATAGTCTCGAAATAGGTCCTTAATATTAAAAAGTAAAATATACTTAGCCTACCATCTGCCTGTGTCCTTCCGGTCATCCATGTTATCAGAAGACTTACAAGCGCAAATTTGCGAGTAAGATAGTGATATCCTCTCATTGTTCATGTACATTACTGTTCCTACATCCTGCACTACAACCGATATAAAGTAATGTGAGTAGAACATAATCATCATACGAGCTTTATACACATCGCGACACAGCTGGTGAGTCGTTTATTGGTTAACTGGAACATAACGATACTATTTCTGGGCTGTTCATTGGTGGAAAGTATTCAACCTGAGCCTGTATCAGACATACACTACTTCGTAACTACACTAAACAAAATTCCTAATTACTTAATTTTGTATCTTAATTAATTTTCTATTTAATATATTTTAGAATAGTTGTGTGTTAAGCATTTTGTTTTGACTAATAGTTTGCAAAATATTTGTTTTTTGTTACCATCCCTCTATATGTAAACATGAAATGTGCCGATAAAACACATAGCATAAATCGCTTAAAGATGTGAACTTCTTCAAGCTGGACGGAAATAATATTAAAAAAATAAAAGCTGACCCATTTATTGCAGATGATCTATTCAACCGTATCTCTAATCAAGCGTGAAATACGTGAAATGCACAACACCAATGAGATTATTATCCACATTTCCTTAAGTGGGTACTTAAGAATTTGGACTATAATATGTTATGCTGTTATTAAATGAATTATGGATATAATTATTTATTGATATGTTATTATATTTGCACGTTTCGAAAATAAAACAGGATATACTGTGTTCCGTCAGTGCAGTTTGCTCGTGACGACTTATAGGTTTCTATATTTGGTAAAACAAATAACCACGCTTTCCTGAGTGGGTTCCTTTGGAAGATGAGACTAAACGGCGAGCTGTAAACAATAAATAAACATTCCTGACTTCTGTGTCGATGTCCAAATGGTAAATACAATGAAGCAGTATAACGACATAAACCATTTTAGTAAAACAATACTATTGCGATAACTCAATGCATGCACAGAGGTTATTAGTTGTTGTGGAGTGTTATTTTATGACAAGCAATATAATGTTGTATTTTAGAGGTGAAATAAAGGTGCAATTTCACACTGTCGTAAATGACGTTTTCAATGTAAAAACAACTTCTTTTAGAAGAGTACTGTTAAATTATATTTTCAACTTGGAAATGGTCTTTCATGTACAAATACAATGAGCTAAAGTTGAAGAAATCAGGCATGTATTGTAGGAATTGTTGTAATTTGCATGCTGTAGAGTAAGTATAGTAGAGATGTCAGCTGTCCGGGTCAATTAGAAAAACACTGCTTTCAAAAAGTTTATATGAAAGTTATATCATTGACTTGGATACAAAGTAACTAAGGACATACTCCAGTTTATTATCGTTGTTGCAGGTGAGATGAACACAGTCTGAAATTGGATGTACAGCTATTAGACGACACTGCCATCAAGATATGACAGTTTCATGGGTGTTGAAAAGGAGTAGGAATTTTGATCCAAACTCTGGAGTTAAAGCCCAAAATAGTGCACCGGTGTACACTTGCTCACGTTGAAATAAAATATGCTATTCATTCCAAAATGACAATGATCAAAAGTGTGATCAAAGTTTATGCAGAAAAAAAACTTTCTGAAATTGGTTGAAGGAGGTGCGTTCATATTTTTAGATGCATAGAACGCCTAGATGACGAATGTTTTGAAATGTTTCGGAACCAGGAACAGACCTCTGGCTCCAGAGGTCAGTCAAAAGGTCATATTCAACATATTGAACATTAATCCCGCGATTTTCAATATGTTTAATGAACTGTTGTTATTGCTATGTGAAACAAGTTTTGCGATTTGATGTAGCAATCCTCCTGCCTAGTAGAAGGGATTTATGATCATATGCATGCATTTTATTGTTCCCTCCAACATTAGATGAAGGAGGGTGGTCATAATTAGAACAGTAGTTATAAGTAGATGACAACAAATGTTTAGAATTAATGAATGAATGGTGTTTTACGGCACGTCGACACATAAATAGGTCATATTGTGCGCAAAAACCGACGAAACATGAAGAAATTAAGTAGTAATTAAAAATTACTGTAAATATATCAAGATAAAACTATTAAAAGTAAGGGCTGATATGGTAGTAATATAAACTATATATGTAAATCAACAAAAGCCCGTCAACGGGTATATAAACAAGTAAATATACATAAGAACATATTATAATGATTTATATAGCCTGATTTTTTTGAGGAAATCTAAATCAAGACTAAAATCTATAGTATCAAATAACTCTTTCATAGTATTAACATTTTTGTAGCTTTTACTCATGCGATCAAAGTCTACACATTCCAACAAGATGTGTTTGACCGTTAACGGTGCAAAGTACGCCATTCTACAAGTAACTTTTTAATTGAATGGAGTTTATTGTTAACTGACAAATCCCAAGGGCGGCTTGCCAAGAGTTATGAATAAATGTGTTAATACAATTTTTAAAATCAGTATAAGGTAATTTAGCATTAGATGTATGCTAACTTGATGCTGCTTTAGCAGCACTATCAGCTCTATCATTACCATGTATTCCTACACGGCTTGGAAGCCAGCAGAAAATAATAACATTATCAACTATAAGAGAATTGTACTTGTCTAAAAGCTGATGCACAACTGGGCTATCATGTTTCATATTACCCAGTGCTTGAAGAGATGAAAGGGAATCCGAACATATTATAAAATGGTCATCATCAGATTCCTGAATATAATTTAAGGCAAGTTCAATTGCCTTAAGTTTATCTGAAAAGATAGAGGCGTTGTCAGGCAGACGGCTCTTTATGCTGTGTTTGTGAACAACAGCTGCAGCAGCTCGCTTATCTCCATCTTTAGAACCATCTGTGTATATATGTTGAAAATTACTGTATTTCGCTTTGAAAGACTGTACTGGATTTGTTACTATTACAAAGATCAAGAATAATTGTTGTTGTTTCCAATGTCCACGGTGTAATTTGTGGTACTTTGTACTTGGCAATCAAATTTAGGTCGACTTCAGTGTCTCTTAATTTTGGTTTAATACGAAGACCAAATGGTCGAAGGGCCTTCGGTTTTCGATCAAAAAGAGGTTCATAACTAGGATTAAAAACATTATCGGGAGTTGTGTTTGAAGGGTTAGATTTCAATTTAATGGCATATTTAAGGGCTAATTTGTCCCGTCTATGAGACAGTGATGGTTCATTAGCTTCAACATATAGACTTTCGGCGAGTCGTAATCCTTGATTATATATAGGATCGAGCATCTTCAAGTATGACTTGCGAGTCGATCCATAAACTATTGAGCCGTAGTCCAGTTTGGATCTGATAAGAGATCTATAAAGTTGTAAATGTACTTTACGATCTGCTCCCCCAATTAGTGTTTGCAACAACTTTAAGTAAATTAAGAGCTTTAAGGCACTTGACCTTCAAGTATGGTATACACCATACTTTAAGGTGTGGTATAAACGTTAATTTACGGTCGAACATAAGACCAAGGAATTTTGTCTCATCCAATACTGGTATTGGTGACCCATCCAGTGTTAGATGAGGGTCTTCGTGATGTTTACGTAGTTTACAAAAGTGCATACAATTAGTTTTAGATTTAGAAAATATAAAACCATTTTCATCCGACCAGGTCTGAAGTTTATTCAGACATTTTTGAAGTTTTCTCTCAATAGTGTTCATGTTCTTTGCACGATAACATATTACAAAGTCGTCAACATATAGAGAGCAATCCACACCAGGATTGATGCATTTAACTATACTGTTAATTTTTATATTAAAAATGGTGACAGAGAGTATGCTGCCATGTGGCACACACATTTCCTGTTCATGAATGTCTGAGAGGGTTGAACCCATTCGGACACGAAACTGTCTATCAACTAAGAAATTTACTAAAAAAATTGATAATCGGCCTTTTAGACCTAGGTCATAAAAATCATTCACGATATCGTACTTCCATTCAGTATCGTAAGCTTTCTCCAAGTCAGAAGATGTTATTTCTTTATGAAAGCATTCCTAATAAATGATTCAAATCGAATGAGATTGTCTGTTGTGCCTCGTTGGCGTTGGAATCCACTTTGATACTTTGTTATCAGCTTGTTGGATTCCAGGTATCAAACGAGTCTATCATTAATCATTCGTTCCATGGTTTTACATATACAACTCGTTAAAGCAATAGGGCGATAATTTATTGGGTCCGTATGATCCTTTCCAGGTTTGGGGACTGGAATAACGATTGCTTCCCGCCAAGAATCGGGGAAGTTTCTGGTCACCCAGACCTTATTAAATATATCAAGAAATGTACAGAGACAGGTTTCGGGTAAATGTTTTAATAATTGATAATGGGTATCATCAGGACCGGCTGATGTATCATGAGCCTTTTTTAGGGATTCTCGAAGTTCTTTGAGATTTATCAGTTTATTGTATTTCTCCAAATGTTTCGACTTGAAATTCAGCTTCTTCTGTTCTTTTAGTTTCTTATTTTTTAGAAAATTTGGTTGACAATTTTCAGTTGAAGATTTTTTAGAAGGAGTTTCTGCCAAAGTGTTTGTAATATCTTTGACAGATGTAATATCTTCATTATCAGTTTTAAGATGATTTACACAACTAGAATTATCTTTACCGTTTATTTTCCAGACCATGTCCCACGTCTTCTTAAGAGATGAGCGAGAGTTTAGCCTAGAGACATAATATCTCCAGGATTTCCTCTTGCTATCCTTACTAGTACGACGGGCTTTCGCACGAAAAACTCGAAAAGTATCTAAATTAGTTTGAGTTGGCCGCAAGTTAAAGCATTCAATGCAGCTTTACGATCCCTGACTACCTTTTGCAGCCATCATCGTACCATGGTTTATGTGGGCGTTTGGGATTTGCCGAGGTTTTTGGAATACTTTGATCAGCTATGTCATGAAGGGTTTTGGTAAAAAGAGCAGTTGCGTCTTCGACATCCCCGAAAACGGAAGGCTTTAACTGTTTCTCAAAAAGAGGTTGAAACGTATCCCAATCAGCTTTGCGAAGTTTCGATAGTTGCGTTGTTTCGAGAAGTGGAAGGCCGATATTTTCAAGAACAAGGAGAAGTGGTCACTTCCACATAGGTCGTCACCAACACTCCACGAAAAATCCATCAAGAGCGTTAGATCGCATATTGTTAAATCAATGGAAGAATGAGAGCCTGTAAATAAATATGTGATTTGTTATCATTAAAAAGACACAAATTATTTTTGGCTAAGAAATGCTCAAATTTCTTGCCTTTATCGTTTATATCCTTAAAACCCCAAATGTAGTTGTGTGCATTAAAATCACCCAAGAGTATAAAAGATGATGGTAATTGAGCCACTGGATGATTTAGATCTTTAAGGTATAGTGAAGAACTGGGCGTTAAATATAAGGAGCATATTGTTATAACTCTGTGCATCGTAACACTGACCGCAACAGCTTGCAAACCAGTTTTCAACGCAACAGTCCTGTGAAGAATGTTTCGATTCACAAGAATCGAAACTCCTCCAGAAGCTTTATCACCTGTATCACCAATATAGTTATACAATGAATAGTTTTTAAAAGATATCTTATTACTAGTCTTAAATGCAATAGGGTTGTGTTTATTTAAAAGTAAGCTGATTTCATCGTAATTAGGTTTTAAACCTCGGCAGTTCAATTGAATGATCTTATTTGATTTTGATGTTACTAAGACGGAAGTACGGGTTTACAGCCTTTGGGTTTGGCAGACCTTGGAGTCTCTGGGAGATCCATACGTGCTGGATCATCAACCTCCATCTCCAAGTCTCCAAATATGTTGTGCAGTCAATCGGATCATCAGATCCTTTTGACTGCTTCCTTAACCCGGGGGTTTCCTTTTTTCTTGCTGTCACGTCCGTGGCAGCAGTTCTGCTTGGTGACGAACTCTTGGGAGAGTTCGTCGGATTTGATGAACCTTTGGAAGAGTTCGTCGGGTTTGGTGGACTCTTGTTTGCACCAGAGTCCGTCGATTTCGAAATAGATGAAGTAGATGCAGTAGATGTAGGAGTTGCTGCGGATATAGTTGAAGGAGTTTTAGGCTTGGAAGCCACAAGAGGTTTGGGAGCCACAGGATGAAGATGTTTTAGAGGAATTCTGAACAGAGTGGAATAGTAGTAAACTTGTCGGAGTCTATTTGCCTGGTAGCTGGTTTCTCAACCCTACTCGCATCGGCATATGATATGTAAGGCACTCAACACGTTCCCTAGCTTCAGGAAAAGAAATGTTCTTTTCAATCATAACTTTCTGTATTTCCCTCTCGTGCTTCCACTTCGGACAATCCCTAGAGAAAGCTCCGTGGGTTCCTTTGCAATTGGCGAAGTTGCTATGACCCTCCAGGCCGCAAAGGGCACATACAGGAACAGCTCGCTTGCATCTGTCTCTATGGTGACCAAAGAGTTCACAGTTAAAACATCGAAGAAGATTTGGAATAAAGGGGTCAACTGGTAGAATGATATATCCAGTTTTGATGGTCTTTGGCAGAAAGTAAGCACAAACATATTTGTAGGAGTGAGTTTGCCACTCCGCCTCGTACTGATGCGCGTTACCTCAGTCACACTTTGATATTTAACATTTCTTCAAGAGTGCAGTGCTCCAGCTCCACGAAGGTTTAAAATCCTGAGCTAGAAATAAATATCAAAAGGTCAAAATCACTTAAATGATCATTAAACCATAGTTTTCTATATTATTATTGACATGTTTTTAACGATAAACACGTAAAATATGGAAAGGGTTTTGGGATTTTATGCCGGAACCTCCTCCACAATGAAACGGACCAAAGGAAAAGGTCATATGATGGGGTCATCATACATTTGTATTGTTTACCACGTAACCTAAATCTTACATCAGATGAAACATTGTACTATATTTGGCACAGCTGTTATCTATGATATTTAGACAAATCCGAAACCTCGGACCAAAGGGCAAGGTGAAAATGTGAAATTAACTAAAACCAAACGTTATAGCCTCCAGTTTTCATCCGTAAACACGCATTCGAAACAAAAAACGATTTAAGAACAAATATATGCAAAAATGATAACACTACAAATATATAAGGGTTGGCAACCTCAAATCTCGTTTTCTGATTTATTTTTAGCATGCGTTTGAATCTTGCGTTTTGTATGAATTAGTATCTCATAGTTTGCTTTTCTTCATAGTGTTCAAAGTAGTTTAAACACATGATTTTCATTCTGAAATTAATTAAAAGTGATATTGTTCAAAGCATAAATACGCGATCATAGATCGCAAAGATGAGTTCAGTTTTATTGCATACGTTTATATTCTCCAACTGGCCGGCGGATCTGGACGTCCAGCCTTGTGTTACGGGATGGTCTATTGATGATGATTGTGGCAAAAATTTCCATTTCACCGATATAACCTATCTGGAAATTACAATAATGGGGAACCAGTCAAAACGCACAAGTCTGGAAATGATTATACTGGGAAACCAGGCAAACCTCATCTTTAAGAAAATTATTATACAGATGGACATGTTCGGACATCATTATACCGCAGACCAAGCAATATTCGCCGATCTGAAAATGATTATACTTGAGAACAGGTCTTGAAAATGTATACTGGAGAATCAGGCATAACTGCAGTAGGTTAATGTATACGCTCAACTATTAGTCAATATTATGTGAGCGTTTGAATATAACTTCTGTTTCTAACGGAATAAGCGATATATATTTAATAAATTGAGAGCAGAGACAGCATAAAGTGTCTCCCAGAAAATAATCATTGCATAGTGAATTAAAATGAATAATATACCAACAGAAGTATGTTTTAATCTTCGCAATAAATCAGAAGCTATATGCAAAATATATGCTTTTTAGGTTACAACAAATTTGAACAATATGAAAATAGAAATATGTTGTTGTTCGAATGAATAAGCCTAACAGTAGGCTAAGTGAGTTAAAATGACTATTAGTCAATATTATATAAGATTTATTTATCTGAGTTTAATATAACTGCTGTTTCTAATGAAATAAGTGATATATATAAACTGAGAGCAGAGACAGTACAGAGCGTCTCCCAGTAAATAATCATTGTGCAGTGAATTAAAATGGACAATATATCAACAGAAGTCAGTTGTGATTGACGGAATAAACAAAAGCTATAGAAATACCGTTACACCGCATTATGAACAATATGAAAATAAGGATATGTTGAGGTTCTACGGAATAAGTCTTACACTAGGCAAATTGAGTTGCAATGACTGCTAGTCAATATTTTACATCGGAATTATTCATCTGATGTTTCATAATGAAATGAATATCACTCAGTATCATAGACTCAGTAGTTATAAGAATATGTACTATACTTAAAGTAATGCTAGTACCTTCCTATTATAATGAATGACTAATGCGGCTTCATGTAATGCGAATATATCGTACATACCGAATATAGTGTATAGACCGAATATATTGTATATACCGAGCATATCGTATATACCGAATATATCGTATATACCGAATATATCGTATATATCTTATATACCGAATATATCGTATATACCGAATATATCGTATAAAATTATACCGGATATATCGTATATACCGAATTTATCGTTTATACCGAACATATCGTATATACCGAATATATCGTATATACCGAAGATATTGTATATACCGAATATATCGTATATACCGAATATATCGTATAAAATTATACCGGATATATCGTATATACCGAGTATATCGTTTATACCGAATATATCGTATATACCGAATATATCGTATATACCGAAGATATTGTATATACGGAATATATCGTATACACCGAAGATATTGTATATACCGAATATATTGTGTATACCGAATATATTGTATATACCGAATTAGCCTAGTTCCTATATGTAATATAGGAAGCATTATCTTATTATCATAAGACTTTGCGTATTTCATTACATAAGCATATTTTCTGTAAATAAGAATAAGGGTTATTTCATACATTATATCACAAGTTATTCATTTACGCCACAAGCCTCCATTTGGAAAATAAATATATATGTGTATATTTATTTATCACAGAGGTTATTTGATTGACATTGCATTATAATATTATCATGTATAGAATGACCTTATGCAGAATACATTAGATCATAGGCGAGTGAACTTTTAAGAATCACGCCAAACAATAGCAAATGCTATTAATGGATATGTGATGTGTAATACAGTTCTCTCTATATCCATATGAATATTTTTCTTGAATCAGGTATTGCTTAAATTTCACAAGTTATACCTGATCTTTACTAATGATGCAGAAATATGGATGCATCATTTGCATCCAGACACCTGTAGTGCTTCGGCATGTTCTGAAGGTAGAAGTTTCTCACCTTTCGTTTGACTGTTAACTAAGTGGATACATTCTCAGCGGGGATTTGATCTTATAAAGATGATATCTGTGACAAGCAAATTATTCATACAAATAGGACAGTCTGACCGAAGACCGGCACAGAATGCTTTTAGCTTCTGTGGGTTCAGTACATTTGAACCTATACTGTGTTGATGAGCCGTTAAACAACATTCAATAGATCAATATTATTTATTTATTATTTATTTATTTATGTATTTATTTATTTTATTTATTTTTTGCTTTTTGAGAAAACATATACCACCCTGTAAGCTGATGCGAGATATTAATATTGTTGTTGTTTATGAAGCAAGCACCTTGCATTTGTCCTAGTCTGTTCTCGCAAATGTGTGAACTGCTAATGCCGTTAAATAATTTGCCATTTCTAAAACATAGCTCATGTACCTTTAAAATTCGCAATAAGTGTTACAATGTGAGCGGATTTCTGGCAAGTGTCCAATAACGAAAGCTGAGTCAAGTGCACTGGTGGAATGCGTCGAATTAGGTCAGCATTGCAGGGCATATACATTATACATGCCGGGGACCTCTGTACTTAACACGCTTACTTGCAAGGAAAGAAAGGGTTATCCAAATTAATTACAAAGTTAACAAAGTTAACATATGCATTACAAAACTCTACCTCAATATGAACACGCCAGTTTAAATTCAGAAATTATCTTAATTAACGGCAATAGAAGCTGTATATGCTGACTTTACGAGACAAAGCATCCAGACAAAATACACATCTTCAAAAATCTGATTAATTTGAAAGCATCTTGAATAGAAAGTATGGCGGAATACTTATTAACAGAAGCTCATTACGCTATTGCAAACAAATAAAACAATTGACCTCAAGGAAAGGGAGAAACAATCATTATTTTACACAACATGAAACACTACATACCGCTGTCATAAAGTTTTGGCCGGGAAAGGCAGAAAAATGATTGCGCATGCGCAATTAAACGAACATTACAATTGCAGAGCTAGCTAACAAAAGCATGGGTGCTGCCTCCCAATAACTCTGGCTATTAACTGGAGTAATAGCTCGTATTATAGTATTGAACCGTATATCGGTCACAGAATACTTTAAGATTCTGTGGGTTCAGAATATTAGTTGAACTTTTTTAATTAAGCTAGTACCTAAATAAAGATACTTCATCTCGCATTAAGCGTTCTGATAATGAACTGCATATCCTGTACTAGTACTCATTGTTTAGATTACATTACGTGATCGGCTGGTTCAATACTTTAATGAACCTTATACATAACACGCTTGCGTTATATAACGCATGCACAAATATTCAATAGCCACATTCAACAATGTTTTATTCCTTCTAAATCTATACTCTATGTATACGTTACATAATAACTATACAAATGTATATCTCAAGAATACGCATTGTTTATAAACGTGCGTCACTTACGCAATTAATAGTAGTAATGAAGGGTAAATAGACATAATAAGGGGACCCCTGACGAGATTGCCCTTGGAATATTTATAATGACTAAATATATACTGGCATGTATACTCAAGATATGTGTAACATACATATATTAGCAGATATTCCTAAAAACAGTTGAAACTTTGCTTGGCACCACTATTGGTATGATGCGCTGTAAGCGTTAGCAAATTAATTATTAAGAAATATTCATTGGATATTTGAAGCAGTGTAGGGTCTATGTTTTGATAAATCAGACTTTATGGGTGAGTTGGGCTACAGTATCATATATATAATATATGGTTGGCTAAGAACTAATGCAATCCCAAGCTTCCTTTAAATATATTAAGCTACCTACCTACCATTAAAGTTTAATTCCAAAATCTCATTACTACCTAAAGTTAATGTCTTGAGTGGAAACTGTGTTTGTCTATTTTTTTAACAGTGACTTTAACCTTGACATCAGTGATCCCAAATGCAATCCCAATCTGCTTTTCATATAAGCTATCTTTCAGGCCAATACTTTATTCCTAGCTAAAGTTATAATCCGTATTAGTGGGACGGACTGACGGACTGACTGACGGAGTGAAGGACGGACTCGGGGCAAGCCTAAAGTCCCCTCCGGTGAAACAACGGTAGGGGATCAAAATGGAGATGTTATTTATAGGCCATGTGCCTGCAATACACGCATGATACACATGAAAAGCGTGCACTTGCATTGTAAATTGAAACATGTGGTATGGAAGAACATTCGGATTATCAGTTTATTTAATCGGATTTATATTTTGTTTTATCATGTCGATCTGCACAATTCTGTCGAGAAACCGGGTGCCTGAGATAAAATATTATCCCTGCAGTTACCTTCCGATCCCGTCAGGTGCACTTCTTTTGATGACGTTAGCACCTCTTTTGATGAAGTCAGGGTATATTTTATGTCGTCTGGGTAGTTTTGAACGGAAAAAAAAAGGTAGAAAAAATAGAAAAAAGGTGAATTAAATGATTTTAAACGATCAACATGATAAATAAAATATCATGTTAGTGCCTGATCCTGTCCAGTTTATCAGGTTCGGCACGAAAAAAATGAAGCCCTCGGCATAGCCTCGGACTTCGTTTTTTTCTCAGCCTCACCTGATAAACTGGATAGGATCAGGCACTAACATGATATTCTCTATATTTGGTTTTACCGTTTTTGTTTAAAAATAGACATGCCTAAGGATCAGTTATTGTCGTTTTGCAATGTTTCTCTGCAAAATAGTCACTGAATTGTGTTTAACACATTCACTAATATAGTTGCTGGTTATAATAGTTTTACAGAGAGCGTCCGTTTATGTCACCATACTATAGCACTGGGATTATTTTGATATCACATATCATTGAAAGAATATATATATATATATATTTGTTTTTACAATGGTGTACTTCAGATGATGTGATAACATGAATTATTTTATTTAGGAATGATATCTCTTCTGATCTAAAGGAACTATTATATGGACCAGTTTGTTTCACGTAAAAAATATAAACAACTTTGAGCAAAATTGTACCAGACTTTTATAAAGGGCACACGTTCTGCCATATAAGTATCCTTACTGTTGTTTAGTGTTGAATTACTGTCATGTACTTTATTTTTGACATAACTGTCATGTACTATATGGTTGACATTCGTGACATGTACGTATATGGTTGACATTACTGTCATGTACTATATGGTTGACATTACTGTCATGTACTATATGGTTGACAGTACTGTCATGTACGTATATGGTTGACATAACTGTCATGTAGTATATGGTTGACATTACTGTCATGTACTATATGGTTGACATTACTGTCATGTACTTTATGGTTGACATTACTGTCATGTACTATATGGTTGACATTACTGCCATGTACTATATGGTTGACATTACTGTCATGTACTATATGGTTGACACTACTATTATGTACTATATGGTTGACATTACTGTCATGTACTATATGGTTGACATTACTGTCATGTACTATATGGTTGACATTGCACATGCCTTAAATATGCATTCGGTCGAACATTTCACTTGACCATACCCTATCTAGTTTCGATCTTTTTTTAAAGATGGCAGACCAATAGTCCTTTTTTTTAATCCGATTCCAATTACATTTAAATCTATTAAATATTAGGGCTGAAATAATACGGAATAGTTTTTCATGAAGCTGTCAGTAAATATGTTAATAACTAGACAATGCTACACTTGAATAATAAACACAAACTTAATAAATATGTGTATCGATTACTTTTTATTCTGTGTTCAGTATTCGTTCCGGCTACACATCCGTAGTGCTATAATTACTAACTGGTCCTCTTTGGGATCAGCAATCCAGTATTTGTGGAGTTGGAATAGAATACCGCTTAAGCAGGTAGGGTTCGTAAAATTGAATAAAGTATGAGCAGTTCGTCAGATTTAATTAAGAAGGGCGAGTGAATTTATTGTTTACAATTGAACGACAATCCGTGTTTATTCACAAGATAATTCACCGTAAACGATGTTCTTTTTCTATTCTAATACCCCTAAAACGTGAAAATAACGCACAAATCTGAAATATTTCGCATTGCTTTGCTTAACCTCCTAACGTTGCAAACGTTACAGTGATATCTTTCGCACTGACTTGCTTAATCTCCTAACGTTGCAAACGTTACATTGATATATCGTTGAATATAACGAGATATTTTAAACTAGGCTATATAGTGCGGGTGTATTAGAATTAATCATAAATCCAAGCAACAATATCATTTGGATGTTTTGTAATATCTCAAGAAGCATTTTGTCGTTCTTTTAAAAATCAAGTATT
The DNA here is from genome assembly GCA_037043455.1 of Cyrtodaria siliqua. Lineage (NCBI taxonomy): Eukaryota > Metazoa > Mollusca > Bivalvia > Adapedonta > Hiatellidae > Cyrtodaria > Cyrtodaria siliqua. Next base: position 219,411 of record JAWPHD010000926.1, read on the forward strand.
TAAAAAAAAAAGAAAAAAAAAAGAGAAACCAGCATTTCAGATACTTGAGATTGGATGATATGGATACACATTTGTAGATTGTTTCTCTATAACGAACGGTCATCAAGTAATTCCCAAGTGCAGTATGGTAATGGTATGGAATATACTATCAATTATGCATCAATATTAGTTCAAAGAATAATGACAAAGTGTTGGTATTCTAAATCGTATCTATTGTTATCAATTAATGCCTAAACCTAAATATCAATATTCTTTAAGAAATAAATAGAAACCATGACATTAGACATTATATACCAGCAATTATTCAATAAAGCAGAGTGGTTATCCAGCCTGAAATTAACCAAAGTGGATAAACTATGTATATATATAAAATGTATCAGTAAATTCTCTAGCAGATTAGTTTCATCTTTAAATCCATGACGCCGCCGTGCTACAGAAAAATCAATTTCACGAGAAATGACAAACCAAGGCGTGAATGCGAAACTAGTGTACAGCAATTATACTCAGGGTCAATGAAAACGCACCACAAAATACATTCTTTTAAAAGTTAGAATGTAAGACATTTTGGACAAAATATGATATAAGCCATAAAACGAGTTGACATTTAACAGTCTTTACGTGCATATCTGGATTTAGTGCATTCCATATCGTTGTATGAAATGCACGTGCATTTCCGAGTTTCTTCAGTTACATCGCACAAAGAAATTGTTTTCTCGGAAACATTGATTGCATAAAACTGTCAGTAGCCCAACAATAAAAAGGCCAGTATAACCAATTTTAATTTATTTCGAGACAACATAATGCAGCTTGAACTTTAGTGGAACCGCTTTATTTGTGTGATTATCCATAGTAAACAATGTTAAATGACACGTTAAATAACTGCATAACTGCTTGCCATAAAAGTCTACAAATGAACCTGTAAGACAAGTTAGGTATCAAGATTCAATAATTATAAAATAAATAAAATATTGGTTCGACAGTTTTATTCAAAATGGTTTATGAATAATCCAACAGCATAAACATACGGAGTTAGTGGTGCGTTTTCATTAACCGTCAGTATATAAACATACAGTATACGATACCAAAGTTTCGCAAGGAACCTTCGAAATTATCGGAATTTTAACTTGGCTTATTGTATGGATTAGGACTGGGATGATTTGAGATGATGATTTCAGTATCCATCTTCAAAAGTTGCTCGTTAAGAGAGAAGGAACTACAACTTTAGGTTTGCATACATCCTGATATTGATCAATTTATTTGCATATCATACATACTGTATGTTATTATAGATATATCACATTCATGACAGAGTGTTATTCAGAATGCTCACACTGAGGATATGATTATTACCCAAGGCGAAGCCGATACATTTTCGAAGGTTGAACATTATTACTATCACCCTCTCATGAATGAGATATTTATTTTATTACACCTAAATCCCCTCAGGCCAAAACAAGTTTGATTTACAGTAAAGAGTTCACTTTGCCGGATGTCCACGCCACCGTCCCTCCCTGCCCCCCCCCCCCCCATCCCCCCACCCAAAAGGTTGCTATGAAAGTTATATCATTGGATTGGAAATAACTGAACTAAGAACAATTAGTTTTATTTCATTGAAATCGATCAAGTATTTTTGAAGTTATGATGAGTTAAAAATAGCAATTTCACAATACTTAGTCGATGACATCGCCGAAACAGTACGCACATCAACGCGCATCAAAGCTGCGCATGCGATAATTTTCACCCTGCGATTTACTATATCCCGGCAATATCATCCTCGAGTCAGATAGTAAGAAATAATACATTGTTGTCTATACGGATTTTGCTTTTGGCGTTTTATGTCAGGTATAATAATACGATATAGTAATTTTATATTTAGTGACAAGAATAGATATAAATGTATGTTGGTCAATGCTTTGGGTACAATACTGTTATAAATATGTAAACTTTCATTATACCCACGCAAACGGAGTTAGCGAGTGTATATGTGCTTTACTTTACCCGTCGTGTCGTGTCTCATCGAGTCGCAGGAGCCTCAACTATTCCCAAAGGAACCCTATTCCTATAGGAAACCGTTTGACATGCGCATTAATTTAACTATTTTTGGACTCACCTTATGAAGATAGCTTTCGTTTTATTGACAACCTATTCTGAACTCTAAGTTTCATTAATTTGTGTTCATCTATATAGTTGACAAAATCATGGATTTAATATATACTGTAGTAACAAGTTCCACTAAATGAAATTTGTGTGTGCGTTTTTGTACGTCAATGTGCTGGCATGTCTATATGTCGTCCTTATTACCATAGGTAAACGAGCATATACAATTATTTACGTTTAAATAATTTGTACTCTTTTGAAATTCGCTGTGCGTGAGAATATGCCTAAACCTCAATAAAAACAGATAACGTGGGGATGGCTTAACAGAGCCTACACTTAATTAAACCAATGTATTATACACTTTAATTACTAATTAAACATTGTTAGACGATATATGGTCCGATTATTATCGAAATATTACCCTGGGCAACCATTAAATTAAATTTGTGTTTTCGAAGTATTTTCTGAAACATCGGCGAGAGGACAGGGGATGTAGTACTTTTATTAGTAAAAACTTTACGGTAATCTCAATAATATTATTCCTATGAAATCCTATGAAATCCGGCAAATTGACTTAAACCTGTTCCCCGTGGTAACCTATATTTCGTAAGGTAATCAAATAATCATATTTCCAAAACATAGCACTATTATTATATGTATTCCATGTGGTTACCATATTTCACTAGTTAGATACCTATTACCGGTGGTAACCGTACAGTCTTTTAATAGCACATGCTAATACATTTCCAAAAGTAACGCGATACTAATCGAATTTCATATGGTGACATGGCACATTACTTGAGAACATTACATTACACTTTGAGGAAACCCCTTCTTTGTAAGACACCTACAAGCAAGCGTATTCATGTTGCCGAAGGGAATATATGATTATTATCGGCTATTCCTTACGGAGACCCATTTATAATTATATTCCATTTGGTAACACGGAACATTGCCTGAAAATGTCCTCTGTCAACCAAAAACATGGTGGCATATACTCCATGGTAATCCAAAATAATCTTATTCCATCAGGTGACCCGAAACATATAAGCACATATAAGCACATGTTTACATATTCCCTCTGTTTAAGAAAATCACATTACATGCACTACATGGACCTGTTGTAAGAAGACACCTACTAGTAAGTGTAAACATTTCCCTTACGGTAAGCCATTTATAATTATATTCCCTATGGTAACCCTGCACAATCCCTGAAGAAATATTCCCTCTAGTAACCAGTAATATACTGACATGCATTTTTTTAAAACAGTTCTTTTTAACCCTATGACAAACAATATGAACTAATCATTATTTTCTACTGGTTTGTGCTATACGTTTTGAAGTTTTTTAAGAATTCTTTCATTTTATAAATTTTATTAAACATAATTAGTTAATACATATTAGCGTATATAAGGACGTGTTTCGCGTGAAAACCTCTCTAAAAAATAAAATGCTTACCATTTTCATTCAATATCCACGTTTGTAAACAGACATCGTTGAGAATCATTGACTATTCGTGACGAAACCAATATCACTGTCGATGATCAACCGTGACTGTTTTTCTACATGTATTATAGAGAAAAGGAAAAGTATGAACACAATTAGTATGCAGGCCGGACAGGAAAAGGACTCAATGGGAACAAGATGACGGGGCAAAAGTGACCGATACAGGAGAGGATTACTAGGCGGAAAAAAACACTTTCGCCGGAAAACCATTTCAACAATTTAGCCCAAAAGGTAACAATATGTGACAATTGTGATCTTAGCATATGTACGTGAGAACTTGAGAAAAATGGCAGTGTGCTTTTACTGCCACATTCAACATGTTCAATGAAAATAAATCAAACAAATAAACAATTACCAAAAGTTGCACACTTAACTGAACTATGTTTAAATAAAAAGGGTTTTAATATTGGTCACATAAACATACATGGATTATCTACAAAAATTGACCAAAATGAAATTAATGTTAACTTCACCTTTAAATGAAATTGATGTGCTTGGAATCAGTGAGAAATAAATTCACTAGTGATCATAAAACTGAATCTTTCTAATTAGGATGTAGATGGTTTTCAAGTTCTATTTCGAAGGGACAGAGTAGTAAACGGAGGTGGTTGTTTGATGGTTTATGTTAAAAATGGCGTTTACTTAATTGTACTAGAAGAACCGATTTAGAAGATAATAATATAGAAATTATATGGATTGAGAATAAGCCAAACAAAAGTAAACAATTTCTTATTGGCTCGATATACATACACCCCGAGTCTAGAGTAATATGGAAAAAATATTTTGATGAGCACTTAGAAAAAGTTCAGTTAGAGGAAAAATATTTAATTATTCTAGGAGATATAAATCGTGATTTATTCAGTAATCCACAGATAAATATAGTATGGACTAATTATATGTCATCATTAGGGCTTGTTCAAATGGTAAAATACCCAACAAGAGAATGTCCAGATTCAAAAACTCGAACCTCGCGCAAGAATACACCACAGCTGTCACAACAATGTAATTAAAAAGGTAGTTCCGTAAATATCTTATAATATCCCTAGGGATTTATTTCCCAAGGGAATTACAACTTTTAATTCCCTCTGAATCACAGGCAGAAATGTAATATTATAATTTAAAAAGAATATCAAACTTGGCAAATACAAAATAAGTAGAGAAGTCAGCTGTCTTTACAATGTCTCAAACATAGATCATGTTTATACTAATTTTGAAGAAATATTTATAGATGTAAAAGTACAAGAAATTAGTGTTAGTGACCATTATCCAATTTTCTGTACACGTAAATTAAATTTTCGATTTCATTAATTTAGCCGGTATTTGTAATGATATGCGGGTGACTGACAAAATTCCAAATTATTTTAAGAATATTGAGACTCCTGTTATATGTTACAAGTAAAGTATAAGAAATCTACTAGAAATCTTATTTTCAATTATAATAGGATCGTTTCTGATCGAGACATCTACTCCTACTGATTGAGATTGTCAAAATTCTAAATTTTGTTACGAACCTGCCGGTCATATTCTTACTGGAAATCTTGATGTAACTGATAAGAGGATTCGGCATTTAATTACCAAAGGGCCTAAGTATCCCCTTCCATCTGATATTGATTGTAATGCCTGTCGCAATGAAATTGCGGGTTCTTTAACGGATTTCTGTACAAAGTGGTTTAAGAGAGAAAAATCAGATAAACATGCACTTACTGTTTGGATGAAAACTATTTCAGAAATTGTTGAATTACGTATTTTATTTTACGAATTAAATCCATCCCTGCTTTCACGGCCTTCTAATTACAATTTACGACACCTTAAGCAGGGTATTCAGAATTTACATACTAAATTTGCTCTAGGTCCAGCAGAAAAAGCTTCCAGGTTTAATTCCACTAAATCAGCCGAACGTGCTTGCCTGGTGCAGTCGAAAGTAGTTCTGTATTAAAGAGTGCTAATCTCTTTTTTTCTTTAAAAGCTTTTTTTAGAGCAATTTCCTGTTAAGTTTTGGCTGTAACTGTATTCTGGACATGTTGTTGATATTTGAAAAGGGAGCTCATCATGTTTTTGACAGTTTTTTATATAAATTTCAGAAGTGAAAGTAGACAGGGTACGAAATTGCAAGGGGTAAAAATAGCTTTGACCTTTGACCCGGTTTTAGTATACAACTGAAGAAATGTTTCTTAGAAGGTATTAAACCCCATATTTCCTTGTTGATGTTTAATAGCAGACATGTTTATTTGCATGATAAAGTAAATTTCCCAGGATTCTAAACAGGTTTGAGTTTTAACAGGTTGTCAACATTCTCACTTTACTATGGAAGGGCAATGGAGACTCATTTACGCTATTATAACCTCCACCAATATAATTATTGTCTGACGACTACATTATATCAATACTTTGAATGCTGAGCTTGCGAGCACTTCTGCATATCTAACTACACCTCTGCTGGAGACGGACATTGTTTCCCAGCATGTGACCTTTATGGAGACTATAAAGGTTTCTGTAATTAGTAAGCAGACGAAGCTCCCTACAATGTACTGGATACCCAAACTTCACAAAGTTTCTTACAAAGCACGTTTTATCGCTAATTCTAGTTCATGTACCACGACCAATATATCAAAACTATTGACTTCCTGACTTTCCGCGATTAAAAAACATATTGTAAACTATTGAGGAAAGGCCTTCGAGAACTCAGGAATCAATCTGTTTTGGTCTATCAAAAACTCTAGAGAGGTTCCTGACAAACTACGGTGTAAGCATTTTCACGCCTCTTCTCTAAGCACCTACGACTTTTCTACACTGTATACTACACTACCACATAATCGTATCAAAGACAAATTGCTTCAGCTTATTCAGAAGACATTTGTTAGAGAAGGTACAACTTTTCCAGGTTGTAATAATGTCAGGGCTTTTTTTACTAACGTCCCCATTGATAAGTATAATTTGTGGACTTGTACTGATGTTTGTAGAGCCTTATCTTTTCTTCTGGATAACACCTTTATAAGATACGGTAAAACTATTTACCGTCAGGTTGTTGGTATTCCTATGGGTACTAACTGTGCGCAACTTGTTGCAGATTTGTTTTTGTACTGCTATGAAAGAGATTTTATGTTGAATTTGTCACCTGCTAGCCAGGGTGAAATTATTGATGCCTTTAATAATACTTCTTGGTATCTTGATGACATACTCAATATTGATAATCCGTTCTTTGCTCATATGTTACTAACATTTATCCACCAGAGCTCACGTTGAATAAAGCCAACAGTTCGGATACAGTAGCAGCATTTCTCGATCTTCATCTCTCGATTTCAAATGATTGTATTCATACTAAAATCTATGATAAGAGAGATGATTTCAGTTTTGACATCGTTAACTATCCACACCTGGATGGAGATGTACCTCGTGCTACCTCATACGGTGTGTATATATCCCAGCTCATTCGATTTGCTAGAGCGTGTAATGATGTTATAGACTTCAATGATCGAAATCAAGTTATTACAAGTAAACTTCTTCAGATGGGTTTTCGTTATCACAAACTACGTAGATTTTTCTCTAAATTCTACCGCCGCAACGAGGGTCTGCTGGAAAAGTACAACACCAACCTTACAACACTTCTGCGACTAGGCATATCACAACCCTCATTTTATGAAGATGTGGTCTATAAACTTCGAAAGTTAAAGGGGTCTGACGGGTTTCCTGACCGCTTTACATATTTAATCAGGAAGTTCGTCAGAAAAGGATATAACCCTTTGGTTTTACAGCGCACTGCATGTTTAGTGATTGACCCCTCTACAGTCAGTCATTACGCTTCACTTTTCACTTGTGCGATGACTGGACTACCTCTTGGGACTCTATGATTGTACCTACTGAAACCCCAACTAAGGGAGGTGGGTGCATGAGCTTTCGTCCCTCGGGTTTTCTGGTCGTACCCTAGATTAGGTTTATCTTTAGCTGCAACTACTATGGTTGTTCAGTACGATTCTGGATACATCCTGAGATGTTTATTATTTTGTATGTGTTTCTTTAGTTAGTTTCTCTGGATGTGTACTTTATTGTTAGAGAATTCCATTTGATGGGATGTAGTTTTGTTTACACTGTCTAGACTATTTGTGCGCTGAAGACAGGATAATAGCGAGGATTGTGCGCATATAAACTCGATTCAAGCTAACCAGTAGGCCTAATTGCCTACTGACCGTTCCAAGTCGGTAACCCTGTCTTCACCACCATTTCTTTTTGTTTTTTTGTCTCTTTCATTGTATTATCAAGTCCTTGTTTGCAGTACAGTGCGGACCTACGATGCCATTGCATTCGGACGCTGTGGTTTCTATAGGACCCTATATCTCATTTTCTAAAGATAAAACAAATACTCACCAATCTGTTAAGTATCGGTCTTAAAACTTTTGTTGAGGAAAACGATATTAATGATCTTAAAAGCATACCATGGAGCACAAATGAAAGTTATACAGATGCAAATGACTTACTTAACACCTGGATGATTAATTTCTCAAGTGTTATTGATAAGCATGTGCCGCTTAGAATACATAGGGTTACAAAGCTCCATCAACCTGAATGGCTTAATTCTGATATTTTAGATGCAATAAAGGAAAGCTTAATATCTGATATTTTAGATGCAATAAAGGAAAGAGATAAATGTAAAGCAAGAAACGGTGTTCACAATTACAGAATTTTAAGAAATGAAGTATGTAATTTGATAAAAGAATCTAAGAAGTCCTAATTATGAAAGGAAAATTGAAGAAGGCAAATCAGATCCAAAGTCAATATAGAAAATATTTAAAGAGCACGGTGCCTCCTCAAACACTTCGCAAAAAGAAAATTCTGTAAATCAGATCAATACAAATGGTGAAGAAATAACAGATAATTTTGAGATGGCAACTGATTTTAATTTTTTTTTATTAATATAGTTGCAAATTTAAAAGAACCTATTTCAAACTCGGACTTTGCAAAAGTAAAGGAATATGTAAATTGCACTGTTCCAGACAAAACGTATTTTTTATTTCCGCTCATAACAGAAGAACAAACTCGTAAAATGCTTCTAAGCTTAGATACATCAAAATCCACGTGACTCGACCAAATTGGTTCTAACTTACTAAAATGATCAGCCAATGTAATATCAAAAAATATTACATATAATATTAATTGTAGTATAAGACAGGGCATTTTCCCGGTTACTTGGAAAGCTGCTAAGGGTAAGCCCTTATTCAAATCAGGTGCATCTGATAATGTAAACAACTACAGACCGATTTCTAGTTTACCAAATCTTTCCAAGTTGATTGAAAAACATGTGCAAAACTCATATGTTGGTTTTTAAAATTATTATAAATTACTATGTAAATCTCAAAGTGGGGTTAGAAAAATCCACATCTACGAAACGGCTTTAGTTCATATGATTGACAAATGGTTAAATGGATTAAATGAAGGTCAATTTGTAATAATAATGGTTGAATTTAGGAAAGCGTTTGACTTAATGGACAATAACGTTATTTTAAAACAAATGCAGAACTATAAATGTAGTGACGATACAGTTAGTGAGTGGTTTAAATTTTATCTAACAGAAAGAAAACAAAATGCTTACCCAATTGGGGTTCTCTCTGATAAACAGTTAATCACATGCGAAGTACCGCACATACATAGCGTGCAAGACTTGTTAATAAAAAATATCATTAACATATAACAACATATAACAACATTGAACTGCAACTTACAACAGTTGATATTATTCTGGAAATGCATATAGATGAACACTTGAAGAGGGATAATCACATTAATATGTACGAGGGCTGTTCAAATAATACGTGGACTTTTTCGACTTTTACGTTGCAATGAATGATATAATAGGGCGAGAAATCCATCTACGGAGCAGTCCAAAATGTGAAGTCTTTATTTCATAACTGCATTTCGGGAATGCCTAAAAAAAAAGAAAAGTGCCGGCGAAAATACACAAAACAAAAGAGCATTATCACCGGTATTCCAAAATTACAATTATGAAATGGTACGAGGGGCATTCAATATATTCTGTCACTAATGCGCTTCCGTAGGAACAGCCTTATATTACCGCACTGAAAACTCGTGCATTTGAAGGCGATTTCACTAACTACGTACATGCAAAATAGCGGTTTAATCCGATAACAATTGACGGAGATATCCATTGTTGAATTATGCGCACTCCTGTATAGTGGCTATATTGCAATGCTATCATGAAAAGTGAAGAAAAAATTGAAATTAGGGCTTACATTAAAGCCAGGGTTGCTTTAAAAGTACCTGCAAAAGGAATTAATGCTGAACTGTGCCGTGTACATGGCAGTTCTGCCGTGACATTGATAAAGTTTTTTCGTTGGGCTAAGACATTTAAAGGGAAGTTTTTTTATCTTTTCAGTATCTGCTAGTTCCAAATACCAGTGACAGAATATATTGAACCCTCCTCGTATGACTATTGAACAAGGAGAACTATGATAAATATAAATAAGTTGACGAACACTTTCATGTTTTTAAGTTGAAATTGACGACGTCAGAACAAATCACGGAGCACTAAAATGTTAATAGAATATTAAATAATATGAACATTTAATAAAGCAAACAAAAATAACACTAAAATGAAATACAAAAAAGTAAAATTTTAAAATCATGCATATTTTCTTCTAAATATATATGTTTTTAAATTAAGAATACCGATATATGTTCACTAAAAATGTCTTTTGGAATGACTATGCTATGTAATTTCTAAATATTTTGAATATGTATCATGCTAAACTCGATCAAATTCGTATGATCTCTTTCCGAAGAAGTGATATACTCATAAAACATGATTATCCTAATGATGTAAAATTAGTATTTAATGCAAACCATGAATAATACAAAAACCTAATTAAATAACAATTGCGTTTGTTGTTTCTAGCATTTTCATCATTTATAACGTTAGGTTGTTGTTGGTTTTCAAGGCGACGCAATAGCACACAAATGACGTGCTCCGTGGCGGCTACAGTGGGCTTGTTCTTGAAATCTGTTTGAAATAATGTTATAATATTTACTAAATGAAATTGAAAATATAAATCTTTATTGCCATATAATTTAATTTAGTTGATTTATAAAAGTGTAATAACTATTAAAATTGTCCAGGTAATATTTGAACGGCCCTCGTATATTCGTAATAAAATATCAACCAAAATCTGGCTACTGTCAAGAACAAAATCATACATTCCTTTATATTACCGTATAATGTTTTATAAGGCATATGTTCAACCTCATCTAGATAACTGTAATATAATATGGGGAAATACAAAGAAAGCTAATATACAACTGTTAAATGACGTTTGCAGAGGAGAGCATGTCGTACTATTTTAGACCACCAATATACGAACTAAATGAAGCACTGGTTATCATAAATTCCCTTAATATCGAGCAAAGGATATTTCTTCAAAAGGCAAAATTTATGTATAGAGTATCAAAACATACAGTCATAATGTCACTATTGTAAACGTATTGTTATGTTTAGCAGTTTTAGATAATTATTGACTTATTGTGTACTGTGTGGTACTTTATTATGCAAAACATCACCTCAAACCATCTATAGAATTATGTATATATAATAAGAATGAATGTGTACATGGTTGTAAATATGTGTGCGTGCGTGTGTATTTGCATGTATGTGTGTGCAATAATGTAAAGGAAATATCACTATATATGTTTTAAATTGTATATGTATGATTTTACAGAGGGCCCCAAGGGAAATTAATGTTGGCTAACTGGGTCAGCCTCTATAAATACATTCATTCATTCATTCAATATATAAAAATCGAACAGGAAAAGTAGCATTCAAGGACGACAGTTAAGCACAAACACACACAGAAACAAAGAAAAACTTCAAAGATGACTAAAATGGCAAATAAGACATGACAAACACAAAAGGGTTGACAATAGGGCTACCGCCTTTGAACGGTCAGCGGCAAAACAGGCGGCTGGGGATTTAAACCAGGCTCTAGTGTGCACCAAACCTCACACCTCCCTACTGTCATCCCAATAGAACGGGACAGTGTAAATAAAGAAATCCCTGCCATGAACTATTCTTTAACCAACAAGGCAGCATTAATAGGCAATATAAGTAAAACACAACTGTATACTGCTGCCACAGTGCTGCTCAACATCATACTGCTACCACACTGCTGCTCAATTTTATACTGCTGACACAGTGCTGATCAACTGTATACTGCTGCCACAGTGCTGCTGAAGTTTATACTGCTGCCACACTGCTGCTCAACTTTATGCTGCTGCTCAACTTTATACTGCTGACACAGTGCTGCCTAACTGTATACTGCTGCCACCGTGCTGCTCAACTTTATACTGCTGCCACACTGCTGCTCAACTTTATACTGCTGACACAGTGCTGCTCAACTTTATACTGCTGCCAAAGTGCTGCTCAACTTTATAGTGCTGTCGCACCACATATAATACCACGCTCAGTCACAATATAAGGACACACTCTGTATATGCTAAGCAAGGAAGCTACTACAACCATTGCATAAAATCGTTTGCATCATCCGGCTGGTGATCGAACCCGCGTCAACTATTACATGTCAAGGGCGTAGCTACAATATCGTATATGTAAAGGCAGCCGTAGTGGCATTTTGAGGGGCGAAGCCGCGAACGGCTACGGAGGTCTGGGGGCATGCTCCACTGGTGTTGTTTGTTTAAATCTACATGCTCGGAGATGACATTTCATGCATTTCAGAGTTCTAAACATCTTGTCTCATTTTTATTGTGTCGCCTCACTCGCCAGCATAGCACGGCACACACTTACGGATCACTTTGTCGTCGTCCGTCGTCTGTCACACTTTAACATGCAACCTAACCTAGGCCATAACTTGAAAAGTATTTCACCTATTTTCATAAAATTTCACATGCATCTTCATGTTACCTCAAAGAAAGTTGTTAAACATGTCCAATAACTCTGACTTAATTTAGCAGAGGTATGCTCCCGTTTGTTTTTGTTTTTTTTATAAAACTTTAACCTGCAACCTAACCAAGCTCATAACTGGCCATTAGTTAAAAAATGTTTGACCTACGCTCATGAAACTTCACACACATATTCATCTTACGTGTACCTCCAAGGAATATTATTACCAATGACCAATAACTCTGACTTTCACTTGCCACAGTTTTGGCCCTTTTCATAAAACTTCAATCTGCAACCTAACCATGTTACTGACCATAACATGAAAGTAGTTGACCCATGTTCAAGAAACTTCACACACTTGTTCATATTACCCAAAGAAATGTTGTTGCATATGTCCAATAACTTCGACTTTGATTTCGCAGAGTTATTTTATTTTCATAAAGCTATAACCTGCAACCTAACTTGGCAATTTATACAGTTCTTATTTATCAATTATTCAACTCCAATGACGTGTCCAATAACTCTGATTTTCATTTTGCCACAGTTATACCCCTTCTCATAAAACTTTAACATTCAATCCAACCTAACTAATAAAATGGCAAGATGCTGACCTATAGTTATATAGTTCATCCTTATCAATTATACAATGCAGAGTTATGCCCCTTTTCATAAACTGTAACAATGTAAAACTTCAGAGATTGCACTTCAGGAAATAAGCGAAGGGTAGGCGACAAGTGGTCCATGGAACACCCTTCTGGTATTATAGTTTTCTGTACTTGCTGCTTATTTACCTGAATAAAAATCGTACGTAATCTTCAACAGACCTTTTGCAACACTCGCGTCTATATTTGACTTTAACAACAGCCCTATGTCTAGGTAAGTATGTCCGTGTGGCTGAGTTCATGAGTAAAATTGTAAGGGTATGATGGTGGGTATTCTGTGACGTCATGTGGCACAGATTCGTTAATGTTACAGGACTGAATGGAGGGGCTGGGAAGATCTATGTTATTTACAGAACAGAACAGAACGCGATTACGATCTCGCATTCTCTGAAAACATGTATCAATTGTGGGTACAGTCTGTTTGTTTGTTTGCATGCTGTTTTACGTCATTATCAACACATGTAAGATTATTTATGACGGTCGCTTTTTTTTGAGGTGCAGGCAGACCACCCACTTTTACTGGGTAGTACTGTAAACAATTGACTTTAAATTTTGGTTTTTAATAGTAGACATGTCAATGAAAACGTTCATAAAAAAAAATCATTATCGCTGTTAAAACTTAATGTTTTCGCTATTTTTTCGGATTCGGAAAATTATCACTGAAACGTATATTTTCACCATCCTAATTTCCTTTCCCGACGTAACGTTGCAATTTGGTTTGTTAAAACCTATTTTGAGTACTCCGGCATAAACCAAAAGCATGTATAGATCAGAAATTTAATCTGGAATGCATGGATACATACATTTAAAATATATTGTTTGTGTACCCGGTCGCGCCTGTAAATGTATATGCATTTTGCCGTCTTTGAGTCCGTGGGTCATGTTAGTTAATTTTGGGGGAAAAAGTACTTGTCTCCGATTTCATTAACATCTTGCATATGGACAGAGGAAAGATTTATGTACGCGTACATGTATTTGTTTTTATTCTCACTTCTAAAATGACGAAATAAATCGATTTTGATTTAAAAGTGCATTGTTGGCAATTTGAACCTTAAAACAACCTATATTCATCCCATTGAAAAATACTGGTAACTAATAATGGGAATTACACGAAGTGTACACCAATTATATTCGACCAATGTAGTTTGTGAATATTATTACTTTAATAACGATCTGTGATTGTGTTTTGTCATAATCACAGTTTATAAATAAGAGGTGTATAAATCTGACCAGTGACAATTTTCCCGATAATATCATTTTGTTATCGATTTTATCACGTGATCTTGTTTGATAAATATTCCTACGCCATAGGGCTGGCGTTCCTACTGCTTGGTCATTGGAAGGCTACCAAGGTCAGATGCTAGTTTTTCTATAACCTTGTTCTCTTTGACCTGGCAAATGTCACACTTAGGTCGGATGGTAATCGTCTTGACGGACATGTTGCAGATCTTGAGACAAGGATCTTGGCTCTGTTACCTTGTTGTTAAAGCTTGACAACTCGGGGACAAACCGTATAAATGGACCTTCTATCAAAATTATCTGTGACAACTTAAAAAATGTTGTGGTTAACATGCCTGACAATTCGATTTACTGCAATAGTTTCATAAGGTGCAACCTTGATCACCTTCTTGTTGCTGGACTGAACTGTAAACGATTTACAAGTGATTCTGTCCATCGCAACTTTCTATTGTGATGGTACCTGTACACCAGATAATTCCTCCGTAGTATTTTCACTTAAACGAATCACATTTGTACCTATGGCCACAGGACAAGATGAATTCACATGATTATCCGGAACCACTAAAACAGGTATATCGAATGAAATATCTGATAAAAACAGGATTACATTCAGTAAAACCACTATAATTCAATGAATTGCCATCTGGAATAGAAACATTCAAGCCCAAGGCATCTATACTCTTGAGCTCTGGTTTATCTCCTAATGCATCATAAAATGACTATGACACTGTGGATACGATCTAACCTATATCCAGGAGTGCCTTTGCAGACGATCCCTGTAAAACAATATCTCTTTCGTTAGAAGAACCAATTAACAGATTAAAAAACGGTTGGCCTACATATTCACATGCCTCCGGTTGGCCATCAATACAGATGGTCACACTTTTGGGTTAAACACTCTACCGCGACCTCTGTTGTTGTTGTTGTTGCCCGATGTTGTTTTATGTTATTCGAGTTGTTCCAATAAAAATAGCGACCGTACCCTCACCTCCACCTCGATGACTAGATTGATGCCTATCTGAGTCACAGGCGCCTGTCTTTCATCTAGTTTTTGGAAAATGAGGTTAAACTTTTCATCAATCTTGGTGTCCAGTTTCTTCTCGAGGGCATCCATGCAAGATTGCATCCTCTTCTTCTTCTGGCCGGTGAGTGACCTTGCTAGTCGGCTGCTTTGTACTGGTTGCTCGGATGTTGATCTCCATGTCCACCATTCTAATCTCCCTAAACAACTCGTCATAGCTAGACAGGGTATCGTACTTGTGGCGCATCTGGCTCTTACGTTTCTCGGACAGTTGTGACATCCAGAACTTGTGACGCATCAAGTCATTCTTCGCCTCTTTGGCCAGATGTACGTTCTGAATTGCGGTCTGGAGAAGTGTCTCCAACCGGCAACCGAAGGCTGTAACCGATTCATCTGGTTTCAGGAAGCTGTTAAAAAACTCCTGCATTATCATGCCATTCGTGGACTGGTCTGTAAAAAGAGTATCTAGTTTGGTTAAAACTTCCTGGATCGTGGCTTGCTGTCATAGCGGTATAAGCATCCGTATGGCAGTACCTCTGATCTCCTGATGGACTGGGTCACAATGTTTGCTGTTATATCGGGATCTTCTTTCATACACTCTATTTCGAACCGCCATTCTGTATCAGAGACATCTCCCTTCTGATCATCCCCTGAAAAGAATGGTATTTTTGGGATGCTCTGTGCTGCATTAAAAAAATGTGAGATCTGTGAGATCTCCTGAGGATCCACATTTGAGGCTGCCCCCATGCTCGCCGCCTCCATAGCCTTAAACAACCTAGACTTATTTGTACTCGTCTTAAGCTACCTTGAAGCGTCAACATTGCTTATTCAGACATCGTAGTGTCCTTAGTAGTCGACATCACTAATTAATCCACTAAATTATCCCAGAATATCACAAAATCATTATAACACAATCAACTTGGTATAATCCGGACACAATTAAATCACTGTCCCTGCTGTAAATAAACACATAGCCACAACAATATCTCTGTACTGAAAAATTATAAATAACTTCCTGAAATCAAATCGTTATTCCAGACACTCTTAAATTAATTAAATATAACTCTGTAAGTAATAAATTCAGCAATTAAAATTCCTGAAATTATCAATATTTGTAATTGTTATGTGCAATTCCCTGACACAATATTTACAGACTTATAAGTCACTTCAAATATAACGTCAAAATTAAGTAAAAAGAAATATAAAAAGATCGGACAGGGAAAGTAGCAATCAATTAGGACAGTCAACCACAAAACACAGAAACAAACACGCAAACAGACAAACAAGCAGGCAAAAGTAATAATAAATGCAAATGACATCACAAACACAAAAGGGTTAACAATAGGGATGCCGCCTTGGAACGGTCAGTGGCAAAGTAGGCCACTGGGGGTTTAAACCGGTTCTAGGGTGCACCAAACCTCACACTTACCATACTGTCATCCCATTAAAACAGGACAGTGTAAATAAAGAAATCCCCGCCATGATCTAATCTCTAACCAACAAGGCAGAATCAATAGGCAATATAAGTAAAACACAAATATGCTCGTGTAAATATAATACAGAAAAAACAATAGCCTAGAAAGCCACAATGAAGGTACTCTATGACTTGGCAGAAGCCAGAGCAACAAGAGAATAAACCATTAAGGGCACGACAAGAAAGATCATAGACAAACATCAAACGCCACCGTCCCAATGGGCATTAGGTAGGCGTCATCATTGGGTCCACAGCCTATCCGGTCATCGTACAATTAAAGAGGAAAACATCGTGGTGAACTGTAAAAGGGTCCACCACCAAGCATGCAGTACGTTGCAAAATGATAGGATCATAACCTCTTTTGATAAACTGTTTAACAAGTTTAACAAAGATAGTATGAAAATGATCATGACCAAGAATCTTACGAAGTTTATAAATCACATCACCATAGAAGAGAGGTTGTGATAATCCTTGTCGCAGAAGAGTCCTTGAATTATTTTTATATTTGGAAAGAAGATCAGGGTTACGATAATAAAATGTTGCAAAGGTTTTACGAAGTTTACGGCAACGGTAACCCTGATTGAGTAGCTTTTTAGTTATACAAAGATAACGAATATTAAAGTCCTCAACTCGAGTACAAGCTCTTGAAAAACGAATAAGTTGAGACACATACACCCCATAAGAAGTTGCTCGGGGAACATCCCTATCCTAGTGGGAATAATTAACAATGTCAAAATTAAAATCATCTCTTTTGTCATAGATTTTGCTAATTATTTCACCATTTTCAGTCGAGAGATCTAAATCAAGAAAAGAAGCGTTATCATCAAATATATTAGCTTTGTTAAGCTGAAGTTCTTTAGGATAAATATTATTAACCATAGTTGGAAAGAAAGGGTTGTCAATGTTCAATATGTCATCCAGATACCGAGAGGTGTCATTAAAGGCTTCGATAACATCTGCCTGGGTATCTGGTGAAAAACCCAACATGAAATCTCTTTCATAGCAAAATAAAAACAAATCTGCGACAAATGGTGCACAGTTCGTACCCATAGGGATACCAACAGTTTGTCTATTAACGGTGGTTCCATACCTGACGAAAATATTATCTAATAGGAAGATGAGTGCTTCACAAACGTCATAGGAAGTCCATATAGTATAATTGTCTAAACTGCCGTTAGTAAAAAACGCTTTAATATTATTACAGGCCAATAATGTAGTATTTTCTCTAGCGAATGTTTTTTGAATAAGAGAAATTAGCTTTAATAAGGTGATGTGGTAAGGTTGTATATAGTGTAGAGAAGTCATAAGTGCTTATTGATGAAACTTGACGTTTATTAAAATTTTATCAAGAACGTCTCCTGAATTTTTTATAGACCAAAATAAATTAATCCAAGAGTTTTCATAAGTTTTATCACAATATAGTTTAACGTGATATTAACGGCAGTAAGACAAGAAGTTAAAAGTTTGGAGATGTTTGTTGTGGTGCAGGCACTAGAATTCGAAATAAAGCGAGCCTTATATGGATTTTTATGTAATTTAGGAATCCAGTACATAGTAGGCAGTTTATTTTGCTTATCGTTTACACCAGCATTGAAAGTAGTGCACCGAGTGATATGTGCGGAAACAACATCTTCCTCAGTAGAATTAACTGGAGTATACGAATTGGTGCTGCCGAGTTCCAGAGAAAAAACATTGACGTAATGTAGCCGTCAAACAATAATTACATTATTAGCTGCTTTATCTGCAGGAACTAATTCAAATTTATTATGAAATTCCTGAATTCCCGATTTTAAATTACGAAAGGAAAACCTAGGTCTCGGAGGAAGTAAAGAGGGGTTAGCATTATAAAAGTTAATACGTGTATCTATAATTTTAAGAATCGACTTTTTCCAAGTAGAAAGCGAGTTTGGGTCCGCATGTTCTCTACGACACCATTTTATACTAAAATCTTCAATGGAGTGGGCGATATGGGCACGACAGGCATTAAAATCAATAGTTGAATGTAATCTATATTTAGGACCTTTCGAAAACAAATGCCGAATACGTTTATCAACAATATCAAAATTACCACTAAACTCACAACTTCTTCCTGAAAATAAACAGAAACAGTACAATATTACTTTCTGTAAATAATTTGAAACCGTATATATTTTTTCCTGAACATAAATTCATATTATTCCCTGAAATAATACACCAGAAAATCACTTCGCATAAGCAATACTATATCCTATAAACAGCTTCAAACTAGCATATCACAGTTCAAAGTGCAAGCAAGCACATATATACACATATAAGACATATACCAATATTGTAACTTTTATAAATACTTTTCTCTTCATATGCTTTCGCCGTGCAGTGCAAGTGAAATGTGAATAGATTGTATAGAGTGAACGTGTGAGGGGTTTATTAAGCAGACCAGAGAAATAACGTCAGCTGAACAACAACCTTACAAACTATATAAACCAACAGTTACGTGGTTCTATGCTCTATAATTTACTTTTAGAAATATCCCTTAAGTTTCTTATATATCCCTCGTACACTATCAAACATATATCTAACACCGATATCTATACCACTATCAATATTCACTCTGCTGAATCAAGGATACACTATTCACCCAATATATAATCACTGTTTGCTTCAACATGCACTTTTAAATATCCTCAATGACAATACACACTATATCAACAGATTGGACAGTTTTTACACACAAAGGTTTTGACCAAGAGCCTCCTGAGTCAATACTTATAAAACTATAAAGTCTAAATCACTGATAAATTTCAATACCCTTCTATAAACAATTCCAGGTAATTTCGAAATACTATACTATACATCTCTCTAGTATCCAGCCTTGCATGCAATTTACCAAACAAGGCAAATATGTTTGACCTACTATTTTAATCAGAATGCACAGCTAAAAATAGCCTACACAAGGAAAAATATAAATGCAAGTGTTTATCAATAAAACTGAATACTTTGTCCACATGTTTATTCAATTTTCCTTTCCAAATACACAAATTCACTACCTCCAATCTTAACACAAAACGATATTCACTCTACGCGCTGGTTCAACTTTAAAGTATCTAGTGTCCTGCACGCGTCCATCGCTGGTTCCTCCTCTCCAGTATGACCTCTGTCAAAGTTCATAACACGGATGTCACAACTACATGCGTCGCGGATACATTTACATAGTATGCGCTCTAACTAATCCGAAGTTGTTACGCAAATTGAGTAAGGCCCCTTAAAAAAACACTTGCTAACTTTGATGATCCTAGGCTCCATTTCCTCGGGAATATTCTACGGCGTTCGAACAAACATACCCTGGTTGTGTTCCTGGAAATTGTTCGTTCGTCTTGCCAATCGGTGATACCTGGTTTCGTCTGATCAGCACGTTCGTGGTCGCCATTGTCATATATTTGTTTGATTAATTACATTGTGCGGAACTTTTCGTTATACAGTATATGTGTATGCATTGTATTAGATCACATGCACCGAATGATGTCAACGCCGAGGTGATCACAGTAATGTATTATAGACGGTAGGAAGTTGATGCAAACATTAGTTTCGAAACAAGAAAGATGTCCTATGAAATTGTCAGCAATGACATCTTCATCAGTTGTCATTGGTGCTATGTCAATAACATTGGAAATAGATATCCGGCATTGATATTGAAAATTGTTTAAAAGTGCATTGGCTCGACCTGAAAAGTTCACCGTGTTGTTTTTTATCAACCAAAAAGTGGTTGATATCTGAGGTGTTCATGTTCATAGCGTGCGTAAATGAGACACACATGTAAAAGCATACTCGGTGACGACGATTAAGTTCAGAAAAACAAACTGCTATGTTCGAACGGGCTGAAAGTCCCTGGGGACAAAGTAGGGATCTTTCGATAAAAAAGATTGGGCCTTGTGCGAAGATTAAACAACAACACGGAATTGCATTTCCAGATCACGAAGAAATAGGAAAGCATACCGATCTAGGCTACCTTTATTTTTGGCGTTGGAATTAGCTCGGAAGTGGCGTTGGAGCATCTATCAATATACCTCGAAAGGCAGTCAGCTCCACTGATTACCAGCCGTGTTCTATGGATCCGCTTTAAAACGAATGTGGGATAACCGTGCGGACGAGATAGATAACGTAAGGATGGGTAGTGGCTTCTTCACAATATCTAGACATACTTTTGCTTCCTAAACATTGTACTTAACGTGAGGTTTACCTTTTGCAGGATATAACCGACGCGTATCTCGAATTTCGACACAAAAGGATTACCGAAAAAATGGATATATACAAAGATGTAGCTGACGTTGATGCAATGATTGAGCGTCTTAGACGAGCAATTCCATCAGTCTCAGACGACGACAACGATGATAGAATACTCGAAACACCAATGTAGTACTTTGTGCAGGTCTCTATACTCACAAAGTGGAGATACAATTAACGCTATCTATGTAGAACGAACACAGTGAATACATTTTTAACTCCGGCATTGCGGTCTTCTAGAATAATTAGTACTAACAATGCAGCAGTATAACATGATGGTGTATAAAGAAAGACACCTTTGTGCGAAAAAAAACCTGCACGCACATTTAGTACTATTTTCAAAATGTATTCAAAAAAATTAAGAGTTGCTAACACAGCTGGCACTCGTGGTATGGGTATGTAATTCCTACGGGAAAACTTTATGCGCAAAGTAGTACATGTATTAGTCGCTGATGTATGAAGGACATGAGGTAAGTTTTGGGTTTTACATTTAACAATGGGGTTGTATATCATTACAACGTTTTTTCTGTTTTTTTATTAATAAATATTACATAACCGCATACTTTCGATTTTGCTTATTCCATTTGTGTGGGTTGGATATAAGTAGTTAGTCTGTCAATATTTTGTGTACCGAGTCTAGTTTACTTATTTATCAACCGCCTATATCTATACTCCAATGAAAAACGAGCATGTGTACATAAGATTCCGTTAATGTACGCTTCAAACCAGAAACGTCCCGTAAATGGAAAATGAATATGTTTTTCGTATTGGACTGTTGAACCGTACCGAAATTGATATTCGTATTTCGTATTGGACGTTCATGGTAAGGTAATTCTAACGGACTTTCACAAGCAGTGTCTCGGGTATGTCTTGCTGGACTTTTTATTTTCTGTTGATCATGTTTTCATCAATAAGAAATATACGTGAATAATAAAACTGCCATTATATAGTTAACCGTACAATATGGATTTTGTGTTATTGTACTCTTCAATGGTGTGTGTACTGGACTCGACACCTGATACTATATCTCATTAAGCTTGCATAATTGTATTCATTTTTAAAACGTTGAATACTACATAGACACGTTATATGAATCAAATACTTGATCGTTTGAATTTCTATTTGATGTGTTGGTTATCATCCCAAAGTTTTTGAGTGTTTGTTTGTATAAACATTACACAACCGCATACTTTCGAGTTGCTTGTCCTATTTGTGAGGGTTGTATATTATGTAAATATCGCATCTTCTTGAGAGTGCCAGTGGATATTATCAACCCGAGAATGTAAACCACCCCTTCTTATATTAAACGTTTGGAATTGTTATTTTTTTAATTTTCAAATAACATATAGAAGCTTTATGTCATCGTTTTAAAGTATTTGTAATTTGTTGTATATCTTTACAAAGTTCTTTGTTCAAGGGTGTGTTTCATAAAAATAACATAACTTCATAATTTCGATTTTACTTATTCCATTTGTGTTGGTTGTAGATAAGTAGTTAATCGTGTTAATACTGTCTGTACTAAATTTAGGTTACGATCAAATTAATATTATTAATTATCCATCTATATTTCTATTCCAATGAAAAACGAGCATGTGTACAATGTGATTGTACATAGTATGCCGTTATTGTACACTTCAAACCAGAAACGTCCAGAAAATGGAAAATGGATATGGTTAAACCGTTCAGAAATCGATATTCGTATTTCGTATTGCACGTTAATGGTATGGTAACTCTAACGGGTTTCACACGCAGTGTCTCGGATATAACTTGTTGGACGTTTATTTTTTGTTGACTCTGTTTTAATTTATAAGAAATATAAGTGAATAATAAAACGGTCATTATATAGTTAACAGTAAAATATGGATTTTGTATTATTGTACTCTTCAATGTTGTGGTGAAAACCTTTAATGGACTCGACACCGAATACTATATCTCATGAAACTTGCATAATTGTATTTATTTTTAAAATGTTAAATATTACATAGGCACGTTATATATTAAACATATTTCATCGTTTGAATTTCTATTTTATTTGTTGGATCTCGTCGTTAAGTTTTTGCGTGTGTGTTTGTACAACCATTAAGTAACCGCAACTTTCGAGTTTTTTTTTTCCCATTTGTGAGGGTTGTATATAAGTAGATAATAGTGTCAATACTATTTTGTACTGAATCTAGTTTACGATCAAATTAATATGTATATATATCTTAAATTAAACTTTTGGAATTGCTATGTTTTAGTTTTTTAAATAACACATAGACACTTATTATAATTAGGCCATTTCATCATTTTAATGTATTTGCAATTTGTTGTACAACCTTAAAAAGTTTTTTTCCAGTATGTGTTGTATAAACATTACATAACCGCTTACTTTCGATTTTGCTTACCAGTATTTCATTTGTATGGGCTGTATATAAATAGTTAATCGTGTCAATACTATGTGCTTGTATAATGGTTGTCTTTTTATAGTTTAACCATTACATAGACATGTAATAGAATACAAATATTTCATCCTAAAGGCTTTAAAAAATTGTTTTTATATTTGTTGGATATCGTCACAAAGTTTTTGCGATTTAACGATCAAAATAATATGTATTTTTAACTCATATTAAACTTTTAGATGTGTTAGTCTTTAATTATTAATTTTTAAATAATACATGGACACTTTATATAGTAAACACATATCATCGTTTGCATGTATTTCTCCTTTCATGGTTGGGGTTAAAAGCCATGCACTCCAAAATATAACTGAAATAACAGGTGCGTGGTACGGATAATTATACCGAAAGAAGTAATGAATGGTTTAGCTTAGTGTAACGAAACTAAAGGAGATTACCAGTATATGTAGAATGTATAATATTAATAAAGAAAAACAAAGCGTAAAACCATTTATTTATATCGTATATTAGAACAAGTATCATGCATACACGAAACAGATCCATCAGATGTAATTGGGTAAGAGAAGGAATCCGTGCCGTACCGTATATACCGGTGAATAATATTTGTGTAACAGTTATCACAAATAAAAAAATAATAAACATTAAACCAACACTTTTCAATAAATATCTGACATGGGCAATAAAATCATTAAATTGCATGTTACTTTGCAAATTAAAGGTTTGGCAAACACTTTGGCAGATTTCAAGAGGGATTCACACATTTTAACAACAGCGGACAGCAGGACATACATGACTAATCATCAATATTTATACCACTAATACCAATAATGAAGATTTCTGTTAGCCTTTCGTAACATCTCGAGCGATGTCTGAGAGCAAGATTTATCACAGCTCGAGCATAGCAGAGATCAACATGAAAATAGATCAAGGTTAAGATAAAATATGTATAAACTATCATTTTCATTTAAAAAACAAAAACACTTATATATCTATAGCATAAGTTTACCCCTACATTTAAATAATGTTATTTCACTTATCATATTTGGTCAGATTTACATCCTATCTGTCTCTATTAGTTTAGTTACACTAAGCTAACCTATTCATTACTACGTTCGGTATTCTCCGTACCACACACCTGCTATATCGTTATGTTTCGGAATGTACGTTACGGTACAGTACGGCTTTTATCCCCAACTGTTGTATATCAAGTTTGTTCAAAATTGAGACATCGGGGTTAAAAAATATCAACGCCCGGAAGATTAAACGTGTGTGTACAAAGATATTTAACATTATATCAAATATTCTCATGAACGGTTGGGCATAATTTGGAAGTGGTTTATTCAGGAATAATAAGTATAGTTAAGATTACGAACAGTGTGATAATGAAGTCCCAAATTTGATAAAATCTCAAATACGTTTTCCTCATACGGCTATTGAAATATATTTCATTTTCCTTCTAACACGCAGGTCAGCTGGTCAATAGAATAGGTTTCAGTCTTTCATGAAAATATTGTGATATTTGTTTTAAATGTATTTACTCGTGACTTTATATTGTTGTAATTGCCCTGCCTATATTGTTGATAATATGTAGTTATGAAGCTATGTAGTGTCTTTAAAACTACAGACTGGATCACGGACATTTAGGTCAAATGAATGCCGAAATTAGAAACTAATTACAAACTGGGTCTCGGATTGTTAGGTATAGTGCATGCCAAATATACAGACTGAATCCCGGACTGTTAGCCTGAGGTTAAATACTTGCCCTAACTACAGACTGGAACCCGGGTTGTTAGGTTAAATGCATGCCAACACAACAGACTGGTGCATTGACATACGAGAAAATCCAATATATACTGAAAGAAATAAGTTTAGCACGGTCTGATGCATATCTAGCTTAAAGAAACTGAATGTTTTTTTTCATAATGTGAAATATTTGATAACTTTGGCATGTCAGTGTTCTTGTTTTTCACTTATTTTATGTGTGATTCAAAGTAAGTATCAGAGTTATCTCCCATTTATATAAAACAAACAATTTCACATAAAAAATAAGAATATTATCAAGAACATGGTTAAACTTGATTGAATAGAGAATATTATGTCAGTATTGCCTTTTACTATCAAGTTTATTAGGCGAGGCTTAGAAAACGAAGAATGGCGAGGCTATGCCGAGCCATTCTTCGTTTTCGTGCCGAGCCTAATAAACTTGATAGTAAAAGGCACTGACATAATATTCTGTTTATCATGTACATTATCCACATTTTGTGTATGAATTACTATTATTACCTATTTCTCAGAATGTTACGCTTATCGAGGACGCCGCCATGTTGTTGTTTTTTGTTTGTTTTATGACGTCAGGCAACGTTACGTGCATGACGTTAGATAACGTTACGTACAATAAACGCCGAGGGATTCCGCATTGATTTGCTCTATTGGTCAGTGCCTAATAAAGCAAAATTTAATAGGTCACCCCTTTATTAGGCAGAAAAGTGCATATCTGCATGATAAATAACTATTCTGGGGGTCGAGTGATACAAACTCAAAAACAATTGACATTAACCTTATCATTATATTGAAATTACGAACCAAAGTCACTGTTTTAAATTTTAAAAGTATCTCCCTTTATGTTGAAATAAGAACGAAATTATTATTTCTGTACATGTTTCGCAAATATCGTTTAAAAATAATGTCCTGCATATACTTGTTAATTAATTTAATTATATTGTTAATGGCGGCTGAAGCACATAGCCTTGCATCTGCTCAATGGGATTTACCATGTTATTTATGTGCGAAACTTATTTCTTTCAGTATATTTGTAAATGAGATAAGCTACAACAAAACATATTTAACATTTCCTTCACAAAATACCAAGTTTTCTATTAGAAACATTTAATACAAAAAAGAGCGAAAAGTGGCGGCCTCGGTTTCTTTGAGACTGTTCTTGAAAGATTATATAATTTGCAAGACCTCCCACGCCCCCGTAGCACTGGCTTTAGTGGCATTCTACTTTAACGCCACGACGATTTGGATTGATGATCTCAGAAGAACAGTAAGTAATAACACTATTGATCTGTAGTCACGTTGACATTGTACAGCCGCACTATACAAACGCTAGTGTAAATTTCAATACATACTGAACAAGGGATATCTTGGAAGCAACAAACATAAACAAGAAAGAAAAGCAACAGACTCTGTTTTATTGAGGCTTGTCATGAGAAGTAATATACCGTTCAAAACCCTTCATACGTCTTAGCGCCTGCTTACTCAGTATTCTACTTTAAAGCCTCAACGACAGTACTTGATGATCCAACAGGACCAGTAAGTAATCACGATACTGATATGAACTCGTTATATACAAAGCGCGATCATGCGCACTGAATGTTAATATTACTTGTAGCGGACTCGGTTTTATTGAGGCTCGTCACGAGAAGTAATATAATGTTCAAAACCCTTCATGCGCCTAATGCCTGCTTTATCAGTATTCTACTTTAAAGCCTCAACGACAGTACTTGAAGATCCAAAAGGACCTGTACATAATTACGGTACTGATGTTAAGTCGTTATATACAAAGCGCTATCAATATCAAGCGCACTGAATGTTAATCAGAATTGTCAACTTTCCTGAATGAATTGATATCACTATAAAGTCAATTATACATGCGGGCACAGACATCTTTGTGTACATACCGATCAGGAAGATATACTGGAAGCAACAAAAACAACCAAGAGAATAAAGCAGAGACCTCGATTTTAGTCTGTTCAGGAGAGGTAATATAAGACGCAACATCACCCCCTAGCACCAGCTTAAGAGTTATTGTTCTTCAAAGCAATATCAGGGCTAATGACATAGATTAAGACAAATTAATTTCCATCACAGTTCATTGTTTAACCGTGATAATGCGTCAGTGTTGCCCACGCACGGATATCGTCACTGTGATCTTGCCTGATGGTTATCGTTTCTCCATCGTCGTGGTTATGAGTCCCATATCGCTGTGAAGTCATCATCAACCCCCTGTTGTGCCTCTCGTATGTTGATTTATGATCAGCATGACTAAATATAACTGTTTAATAAACGTATGTATTTAACAATTTCTTGGAGTAGTACTTTTATTTTTAAATAAAGTTCAAGCATCGTTTGTTGCATATAATAATAATAACGCACATACACGCGTATTTCAGTGTCTATTTTGGTATTCGTTCTTCTCCATTTGTTTCTAAATTCCATAATTTTGCCGCACACATGAAATACAAGTTCTATTAAAAACGTGACACACACGACCTCCACCAGCGTTACATCAAATATATTACATTCTTACTAGAGTTGTAGAGACATGTCAGGTATCAGAAATCTTGCAATAACTTAAACATGTTAAACTATACTGAGATATATCTCCCTAGGGAAATATAGCTTCCTAGCCGAAACTACTTTGTTTGACCTATATAAATCTACATTTAGAATACAGATACACCGATTGTTCTAAAAATAAACACTACTAGTGAGAAGTGAATGATGGACAGATATAGTTAAAATTAATAAATGA
Source organism: Cyrtodaria siliqua (assembly GCA_037043455.1). Lineage (NCBI taxonomy): Eukaryota > Metazoa > Mollusca > Bivalvia > Adapedonta > Hiatellidae > Cyrtodaria > Cyrtodaria siliqua. The sequence goes on from JAWPHD010000926.1 coordinate 247,502, forward strand.
ATACAAATAATAAAAACATCGATTTATTTCATATATTTATAATTTTTAAAAGTAAATGAGTTTTATACACCGATTAAAATCAGAAGTATACCAAATCACAAAAGCCGTCTGCTTCAAAGTTTATCATTGTCAAAAGATGGCAGAATTACTAAATGTCATCTCTCAGCAAGCCATTGTTTTTACACGAGTCTGAGTGTGAGGAACTGCCACACACACACACAAGCCCGTCCAGTCACACTCGTCAGTGAGGTTTGCGCCTGTAAATACAATTAATGTGATAGATTTTATTTCTTGCCAGGAAAATGCCAAAACATGGCATGACATGGCATTGTTTCGTCGTTCTTGCATTCACAAAATGAAAAAATGACTTCTGAACTATCAACAGCAGAGTTATATCTCAACTTCGGGAACTTCCTGGTAAATAAGGGATGGATCCGAGTATAATAAATACTGATAAAGGTGATCCTTTGGGAGCAACAAACACAATTAAGAGAATAAAGCAGCACACTCGGTTTTATTGAGTCTGTTCATGAGAAGTAATGAAAGAAGCAACTCCTAGCCTTCCACGATAGGCGGTTTTATGTCGAGTCTCTGTACTTGAACATGAAATATATGCCTCACCAAGTTAACAAGAATCCTATATTTCCTCATAGTAACAATACGCTAAAAGCTATAATGAAGTACCGGAAACAAGCCTAATGAGAGTGACGAGTTGACGGATGAGGACTTAGACAAGTTGTTTGAGTGCGGTCATCTAGGTCACGACTGGTGAATCTGCTGCATATGTTATTCTGTATTGTCTTTGGCATGCGGGAGAAACCTACAATCGGGGAATATCAAATTATTTACATATGAAGACGGTGACGAATATTTGTGCCATATAAACCTGGGTTACCAATTATAAAAGTTGATAAGTGTATATGTACCAAGATATGCGGTGTTGCCGGTGACTTACTGTCAGAATTGCGATGAAAACTGTTTAATTCATACATTTTCATACACACTATACTGTTTTTGCGTGCTATCCCTATGTACTAATGGCATTGTTTGTTCCCAATGACGTCACTTCCGGTTATACTAGGAAGAGTTTTCCCCCTTAGATTTTTCGAGTTTTTAGCAACGCCTGTTCGCCTTTTCGATTTTTATCTTTATAAACATATTTTCACTAAACATACACCAATAGCGTAGTAAACATCGTATTTATAATGATATTTGATAATTAAAAACATATCAACAGCGGATTTGTTGATTTAGGACAACATTCATCTTTAACATCTTTAACATCCCAAACAAAATTATTTTATGATGAATTGCTTCAAAATCGCTTCAGGATCGCTTCAAACCCGTGGTTCTGCGGTTTGTTTAAAGCGATCCAAATGCGATCCATTAAACGGATCGCATTTGGATCGCATTTTGCATGATCGCAAACAGGGTCCGAGTTAAGGATCGTGATCCTAAAGCGTATCATTAGCGATTTGTGAGCGATCCAAAAGAAACTGGTTTATAACCATGCGATCCTGAAGCGATCCTTTTAAAACATTGTTATTTGCAAAGCGGTTTGCTAGCGGTCCATTCAAACATAGCTACTTTTAAGAACGATTCAAAAGCGATCCATTAAAACTGAAGATTTACAAAATGGTGTGTAAGCGATCCATTAAAACGTTGCCATTTTTGAGCATGATCCAAAAGCGATCCATTATAACAGAACATTTACAAACCGGTTTGTTAGCCATTTATTAAAAGTTTGCCATTATTTAGCATGATTCAGAAGAAAATATATTAAAGCAGAATTCATATTAATAAATGTTCATTGTAATAAATTCCTTTAACCCAAATTACCACCCATTTTTTCTGGTTTGTAAGGGAACTTGGTGTTTATATGGAAGATGGTTGGTTGATCGAGTGGTGTTTTAGATATTTTTCACCACATTTAGGCTATATATGGCGGTAGATGTATTTTTGTGTGGTGAAGAAAGACCACCCAATATTTCCTGGATAGAACCAGTACTATTTCCGTAACAATCAATATTTTCTCACTTAGAAGTCCCAATGGGATTTGGACCAGCAAGACTTGAAGTGGTGAGAGGCGAGGTTTTAAAAGCAGCGTCTTTACCATCCTGGTCACTGAAGCGCTTTATATGGAAGAACACGAGATCTGAATAAAATGTTGCTTAACAAATTGATTAATAATGGAGCATCACATTACTTGGGACTTGAAAAGGTAACATGGAGTGTCAAGGCAGCATGGCGCAGCGCCATGCTAAGATGGTCTAGGCAAAACATTGATTACTAGACTAAGTCTATATTCTTACTTGCCAAAAGAAACCCAATGACATCAGGTCCGTGATGAGTATTCGGTTGCCAATATAACCATTTGTGTTAACTGCTCAATGGTAACTTTGCTGGTATTAAGGACACTAGCACATTAGCAAGATACCCATGAGTTTGATTCCCGGTCATGACATGATTTTTTTCTCCATCTGTTGTGCTAACATTTTAAAAAAGTTTAACAAGCTGATAGTAGATTGGATTGTTTAATTCTTCATCTATCATTTTATATCTTTTTAAAGTAGCTCTCCCGCCAACAACAGCAATTATTTACAACATATGTATACCATTTTTAAACTTATTTACCACAAGGTATAATATTATATTATAATTTACATATTTTGAGAATCCACTGAACTCTATAGACACAATATAAACAACTTTAACCATGTTAACCAGTCCGGCCAAATACCAAAACTGGAGCTTCGAATTGAGAGTTACAAACACATAATTTATTTTAAGAACCCGTGAAAAATCTCTACTTTTAATCGGCACATTATCATATACATTATTATATGATCTGGACAGAGTTTTGATAAATGGTTTTGTAGTGTAATTTTGCCGTTATTTGGTTGGTTATTTTCTTTAACATTGCATTAGACAACATTGTGTTGTGTGATTGGAGTTGCAGAAGCCAAGTTTGAGTTGGATCAAAATGTACCAAACTAATTATTAAGAGTCATTGAAGGTTGAGACCAGTTGATCTCAAATAAAAAAAAATTAAAATGGTTTTGCTAAGCACTGTTTTTTCATTCCATGTACATTAAAATCTATCTTCACTCTCCTATGAAAACATACTTTAACTTTATCAGTATTTATTGGTTTATCTTTATGAATGGTCCAATCCATGACACAGATTATGATTATGAATCAAGTTAGACCTGAACATTTTGCATTCCTTTGTCCCTTTTTGTTCAATTTACACGAATCACTTGAATCACGAGGTAAAAATAATTTGTCTAAATAATAAGCATGCTAATTAATCTTTCTCAGTGCAATTCAGAATCCGAACATGCGACACAATTCCTTCCTTCCACAGCCATATTTTCTGAATTCCTTTAAAAGTCACATCTTCATTGTTTCCACAGTCATAGAAGTAACGGGTTCTTTAAACACTTGTCTGTACTGGAACAAACAGCTCCTGTCAGCAATAAAGTTCATTAAAATATATATATAATATATTATATAATTCGGCCGGGAAACAAAATATTAAAGAAACCAAACCAAATAATGCTAAAATTACACTACAAAACCGTTTATCAAACTCTATCCGTGTGTTCAGGTCATATGATAATGACATGTGCCTATTAAAAATGTAGTTTTATTCACGGTTTCTTAAATGCATGCACGTGAGGTATTTAAGGTTTAGCCTATTGACATACAGCGGGTGTTTATGCAGGCATTGCGTGATGTCGACAGAAACCTCGCAGAAAAGTGTGTATCGGGGTCGGTACAGGCCGGGTCCCACCTATCTGTCAAGGCATTGGAATCATGGCTCTATGGTAGTTACTCAAGTTCGTGACATTCGTGGTTCAGTGGTAGAGTGCCGAACGTGAGATCGGAGGGTCCCCGGTTCGATCCTCCTCCACACCATTTTCGTTGTGTCCTTGAGCAAGACACTTTACCCACATTGCTTAGTACTGGTTCTACCCAGGAAATCTGCAAATAATACCCGAAAGAGGGTTATGATACAGTATTAATACATAGATAGATAGACATACTACCATAAGAGACATGATTCTCACGTCTACATATAGGCATGTATTAAAGTTTAAACAAATTCACCTTAAAATAGTTTGTTATGGTGCTTTCCAGTCAACCACTGAGATGAGTCAGATGACTATAAAACGGGCCACCATTGCTACTCGCTGGAGTGGATGAAACTTACACTGTCGTTAACCTCTTTGTCATTGTTGACTTTACAACCAAAACTGAAAATAAATGAATAATTGAATCTCTATTGAGTGTCTAAATGTTAAATGGTATTTCCCTATCAACTGTTATTTTTAACTAGAAATGTGTCTGTTTTTATAACTTATATATTAATATCCGATTTAGATACATGTAACTTCGACAATGAAAAAACTCTACTCGAATTGTCTTGAGTACGATTTGAATATCATGAAAGTAAGTACTGCGAGAGTTCTGGAGTAAATATTCAAATCCTACTTGCATTCTAATTAAAACAAAAGATACAAATACAGGTATGACTTACCACGACGTAATATATGCTTTCTTGGCGTTTGTACGTAGAGAATCGTGAAAAATCATTTTTCATTTTCAGGCTTTTAGCACATCAATCATTAATAATATCACAAAAGCGCATACAATCGTAGACACCCGTAGTTTATCTTTACTCTGCAAGCGTCTCACACGTTTGATTACTTTATTTTGTATTGGCCAATCGCGTTTAGTCTAGCGATGTTTACAATTGTTTGACTTCCGGATGAGGCAAACGAAAGTTACAACTCACAAAAAAGTAATTTAGAAATGAATTCTTCCGAAATTATGACTCTCTTTGAGATTGAAGACGGCCAAACTTTCGCCAATACATATCTTTAGGTTCATATTGACGAACAAACGCATCGCATTGATAATATTGCTATGCAACTACCTAGGGACAGAAGGCCGATATACTTTTTGAGTGGTAAGTTGAATATTTAAAGCTTTTATTTTGTTTAATTTTAAATGTTAGCTATTTCATGCAGAGGTATTTATCTGACCTATTGGAATACTGGAGAAGACTAATTAGTAGGACTCTTATTAGACGTGAAAATCGTATATTTTATGGTGGTATGTTACGTACCTACCATAGAGCCATGATTCTTCTATTTAGTTTCCTTCAGGACACCGAACCGACTCCCGTTCGCACTCCTCCGGCGAGGTTTCTGAAGGCATTAAGTAATGCCTGCATAAACAACCACCGTAAATCAATACAACAAACCTTAAATACCACAACTGCATACAGAAGACTTACCAAAGAGATGTAAGACACGCCGATAGAGTCAGTGCTCGGAGACCAGTGTAAAAGGTCCGACAATTTTATTGTTTACGTACCATATCATTTCGTTGCTTATTTGAAACTTAAGGTTGCGGTACACTAATTGCTTTCCCATAGGCCACAATGCAAGCTTTTCCGAAGATAAAAACTAAAAATAAACATACAAATTCAAAAAGATGTGTCTTATTTTCAAGGTAAGTCGAAGTCCAATGTGCTGAAAGTTAAAATTCAGCATGTTTCCCCTACAGAACTTTCCATGGGGGCCGCCATATTTGTTTACATGCAAAACCGCAGTAAATATTTACCTGTTTTTGAGTGGGAGTTAATCTCACAATTTCATGTTTAAAAAATACATTCGGTAAAAATAAATGCTCTCATTTTAATAAATGTTATTTATTAATTAATTAACAACTCTGAAAATGTATTTTGAAACATTTATCTGGCATGTTTTAATTTTTGTGACCTTTCACGTATGGCTGAGGTCACTCCTGGAAAGGGGCGTGGCCAAGTCCATGCTATATTTAGGATACCGCAACCTTAACACCGCCGGACTCACACACCTGACGATCGACGAGGTTTTCTTCTCTTTGGTGAGTTTTATGCATGCATACGTGGTATTGAAGGTTTAATATATCAAACTACAGCAGTTATTTATGCAGGCAATGCTTGATTTCTTCAGAAACCTCTCTTGATGTGGTCGGCCCTGATACCTAAAACAATCTACGAGAGGTGTTCAACTTATAATTGAACACTTTTGTTTAAGATGTTATTTTTCAGCGGAAGTGATTATCATAAGAAATGCGTGATTTAGAGTCATGAAGCTGTCATTCAGAACGTATGCATTTAAAAATAATCACCAATTTCACGCGGTTCGTTTTAAATTACATTTTGAATTAGGAGTACACTATTTTCCAATTGTAAACCTATATGTTTCTGTTGCCGTGGAGTTTTACCTTAAACCAAATAATTCCACTAAATGCATATCATAATTGTTTAAAACTGTGTTTATAATTTAAATATGATCGTACGTTTTATTTTAAGACAAAACTATAGATGTTGAATTAAAAGCTCGACTTTTTACCGCAATATTAAGAAATTGACAGATAATAGGATAGTTTGCTCGTATGTAACTGATAATTTTTATAAATTTACCAAAATAACTATTTTAATCATATTTTGGGATATAAAAAAATGAACAGTTATTGTTGATGTATCTCATATACCTTATAAAGATATCTTTGGTAAACATTTATATTATTTTTATCATTATTTGCAAATGTGTGTGTTTTGCCCTTAAATTGTAAGTTATATATTTTTTCTATCTTTTCTTTTAAGAAACTTATGAAACTTGTTTATTTATAGCCGAGGAAATCACTAAAATGCCTGCAGTTGATGTTTCGAACTAGAAGCTTTCGTAAATTTAATGATTTTCATAGTTGAATTTCATGTTAATTTCCGCTGAAATCTTGAAAATCGACAAATTTCAAAAAAATGCATATTACACTTTTTTTTTACGTTCAGACATGTACATATCAGAATACTATAACCTTAAACGACATTTTAAAAGGAGTTGTCTTAAAATTTGTATTGCAGTTATTTTTATAATTGACGATTTTTGCTTCAAAATGTCATTCTCTACCCTTTTTCAAAAATACGGATGCAGCAACATTAGGAAGCACATAATAGTGCATGTCATAATGTTTCATATCGAAGGAATCATTAGACTTGACATTAAAATCAATTATAAGTTGAACACCTCTCGTATAAATTAGGCATCTTAGCTCTATGGTATAGGTACGATTTTCTCAGCTAGATTCTTATAACCAAGTGCTTAGGACAGCCTCGTTTCTGAGAAAGAGTAAACAGCCAACAGACTGTTCAGTGATATCTTTATCATGCACATGGTGTGGCTTTAACTGCTCAGAGGACGAATTCTTTACATAACGAAAGATGGCAATTTTAACAAATTCGCCCGAATAAGGTCCTGCGGGATTGTGAAAACTCGGCCAATCCCGTCATTCTTCTGGATCACGCCTCGCATGTATATCGATGTATTGGTATGTTCAAAAGCTTGGCATTTTGTTAGATTGAAGGCAATAGCACGCAAAATAGTGCACTGTTGATAGGTAGACAATATGGTCGTTAGTCACACATGTTGATGTATACTCTGCGTTGCATGTTATATACAAAGGTTGTATCATTGCTTTCATGTACATGTAAATAACCTATTGATGACTAAATGACATTGTAAAACGTTGACGATAACTTTGATTTTTGCAAAATTATTTTTCGGGAATCGATTAAAGCGCGTCATGCTAGAATGACGTAACCAACATGAAAACTTCTGCGTTCATTGCATTATGCTTCAAAGAAGTGAATGAGGTGTTGCAAATGGGATTGAGACGCAATAATGCTAGTCAAGATCTAGATGAACATCTAATTTTCTGTTACTGTTAAGCTGTGATTCATGTCCATAAACATGATAGTTTTTTAATAAATGTTATATCACAGAATGACACAGCTATTATAATTGATAATATAGTGATAACTTATATTGCATGCAACCCATTGATAAGTGATGTTTTAAACACTCTGCAGCAAGAGATGACATATCTACATTGAGAAAAATGGGTATGATGTTCAGTTAGCATAATTTTACTGAATACAATGTCAATACCAAATTGTGCACTGACTGATTAGCTCTTTTTCAGGTAACAGCTTCGAAACGGATTATGAGATGTTGTGACAATATCATTTACCTCTGACATAGACGACAAAAGGTATATACCAGTAGTAATTATTATTATTATATATCATTTTATATCCATAGTTTTTATTGGCTGAAACTGACTTAAATCGTGTTCAAACGTGTCCAATCCGGTTTAAACCAGACTTGCGAGTCAATAGTTCTCTTTTGGGTGAATAGTTTTCTTGCCGAGTCAATAGTATCTTCCAGATAATTCAAGCGCTTTATGACCAACGTCAATTAATTAAAATAAGCGCTCAATGACAGAATAAAAAGTAACAATGGAGGACGCGCAACGTTGTCATTTATAACTGAGGAAGAATTGGAAGAATTAGTAACTATATTTTACTTTAAATTCATGTTCATTGTTGTTAAAGAAAACATTGTTTCAGTTCCATATTAAAAATAAATTACTTGACACATTTTCTTACTTTTTTCTCTGTGGTTCAATATAGTAAAACAACTATCTACTTCTGTTTCTGTCAACGGTTAAAACTATTCATCCTCGGGAATGACTGTTGACCCTTAGCAGTAACTTATTGACCTCGAAGATTGCATCTCGGTCAATAGTTCACTGCTTCAGTAGTCATTCGCTTGGATGAATAGTTTTAACCATTGACCGATATATATTTAATTTTTATTTAGTTTTTTGTAGCTATGTCATTGTGATAGATTCTCACATGTGTGTCTGTTTAATATTGAATTGATACATATACGTTAGCCATGTCAGTCCGTCCTTCCGTCCTGAAAAGTGTGCGTATATCTCCTCCCAAACTTTTCAACCGATTTACAGGTTGCTTACCCATGTTACCTTTGATGTCAATATGTGCATATCGTTTCGGCGTCAAAATCGACCCAGTATTACCGGAGTTATGTCCCCTTTTTCATCAAATTTTATGTGAAAATATCTTGTGTCTCCTCCCACACTCTTCAACCGATTCCTGCGAAACTTTACAGGATGCTTACCTATGTTGTCAAGATGTGCATACCGTTTCGGTTTCAGAATCAACTCAGTCTATATCCTCCCACACTTTTCAACCGATTCCTTCGAAACTTTACACGATGCTTACCTTTGTTGTCAAGATGTAAGTATCATTTCGGCGTCAAAATCGACCAAGTATTAACAGAGTTATGCTCACTTTTTTGTCAAACTTTACGTTTTACACTGTTTTCAGTGGGGGCATCAATGGCTTATCGAGAAACAAAAACTGTAAAAAAACACGATAGTAAATTCATTTAGTCAGTTCAAATGACGACATTATTTCGATAAGACGAATGATGACGGTGGTAGTATTCTGTCTTCTAATTGTTTTATGGTCATCTGATATAAATTGTATACATAATACTTAAAAAAAAAAAAGTTAATTGAGTATAATCATTTTTATTTCAGATCTGCTTCAAAGGCATGCTTTTCCAAAGTGATAAGGTCTCAGTATGACACCGTGCGTGATGGAATGCATGTTTTCCTACACGGATAAAGGTATGGAATTCATACTTTAGGATATGATTTACAAAGCTCCAGTTATGTGCACAACACTTTTGGAATGATGATTTATCCCCTGAGAGCGGGCTAGGAGGAAGAGGGGTGGATTTTGGGTGGTTTTACATACAAATGCATTTAACTCTTGACTCAAGTTATACTACATATGAGACGTCTAGGCCATTTCCTGAGGGTTACACTTTAGCTGGTGGACTCGGTCAAAACATATTTTTGAGAACCCCAACCTATAACTATATATACACTTACTTGGCACGAACAGACGGATACAACCATCCAACCAGCTTTGGCAACGGGAACCATCCCAATCCCTTGGAGCAAAACCCCTAATCCATAACTTGGGAATCGTTGAGATCTCCACCCTATGACCATATATACACTTACTGAAAATGAACAAACGGATACAACCATCCAACCAGCATTGAAACCGGGGTTCATCCTCAACTCTGTGGACATAATTCGAAGGTCATAACGTGGAGACCGTTGCGATTCCCACCCTATGGCCATATATACAGTTACTGTACATGGACAGACGGGTGCAATTATCCAACCAGCATCAGCCTCAGGTCCGTCACCACCCTGGGAAAATAACCCATGGATTATAACTTAAAAATGGAATGGAGAATATTTAGTGCTTTCACTTGAATTAAACTATTAAAATTGAGGTTCAACTATTAAGTGCGCACATCGGTTTCCAATGTCTTTGACATCAGGTCGTGTAGTGTACTGTGAAAACGCAAACAATTTTTTTTTAATGTAGGTGAAAGAGCGAAGTGATGACGAGTCGTATTCAGTTCAGGTAATACCTCCTGCATTGCTTTGTTATATTCTTAGTATCAGTATCGAATTAGATTTTATGCGGAGTAACTCAGAGTGCGAGTCACTCGACAATGGCGAAGATTCGCCGAGTCCGAACACTCCGCGTGGCACTCGGTACGGCCAAACTCGGTGAATCGAGTAAATATATACATGTATATATGTATCACTTCCCACTTGATAATGCTTCACCTCTGAAGCAGGTCGTAACTTTTGTTTGTGTAAACCTTTGTTTGTATAGTGTATACTGCTCAGTAACCCCAAATTGATCCTGACAATGTGTAAACAATTAGTTATTTCACTTATGACGAGTGTATTTCTGAGGATTATAGTACTATTAGCATTCATATGGGTTGCCTAATTTGCATAATATTCTTAAATAATGTATCCCATTTTGTCAAAATTATTAATAGTTTGTTTTTAAATAGTGAATAACAAAGTATAAATGTATCAAAGTATAAATGTATATTTTAAAAATTAGAAAAAAATATAAAATGTATTCATTTAATAAAAGGAGGGAATTGAAACAGTCATTTTATTAATATTTTTAATTAGGTTTAAGAATAGAAAAACCCAGTATTGTATACTTGTATATAAAAACAAACTTGCAGGCATGTCGACATTTATTTTGTTTTGGTTTATAGCATGGTTAGGGGTAAGTATTTTAATACAATATTAATTTTTCCGAAATAGTTTTAAAAATATAATTTATATATAATATGTTTCTATGTCAAATTAATATTTTACTTCCGAGGTTTCTGAAGAAAATAATGTTTCATTGTGTTTAAAACTAGATTATAACATTGAAATATTAAGTCAATAGTATAGGGATTGGAATGAACACAATAATATCCATAAAAAACATTTTTTATTTATAATAATTGAGTTTTAAGGAAGTGCACGTATTCATCAGAGCCCACCAAGTCAAAAATGCAAATTAAAAAAAAACGATGCGGCTACTAAGTGGGGACACCCCCTTTCGCACCAACCCCCTCGCAAATACAGCGCCTGGATTTTTTCCTGGGGAAGACACTGGTTACATCAGAGTTATGGCCCTTGTTTTAGCTATAAATGTTGTGTGTTGCCTCATTAAGATGATAGGGCTTTCATGTGCCCATATTTTAATGAAACTTTGCAGGTATGATCAGTACTAATTTAGTTATGTACATGTACATTTATATTGTCAACCTGTTCCAGTTGAATGATTTTGTCAGAATGATGGCCCTTAAAAGGTTAAATTTTAGCACACTTTGTCCTTACTTTATTTCCTGAAGCCCTTTCCGGATTTCATCAAAACTTTGCAAGGATGATTAGTAAAAGGCCTAGTCTTGCATAGCATCTCTATGTTCTACTTGGACGAAGTTTGGCTGAGTTATGGCCCTTTAAATATTTTACTACACAAACTTTATCTCAACTATTTCTCTTGAACCGTTGGCTGTATTTCGACAAAACTTTTCAGGGATGATCAGTACCAAGCCTAGTTATGCATGTAAACGCCATATTTTGATTAAAATATTTGTGGCTGAGTTATGTCCCTGTAAAGGGTTTAATACATAAATTGTGTATGAACAACGTTCTCCTGAACCCCTGACCCGATTTCAGTGAAACTTTGCAGGGATGATCAGTATCGGGCCTAGTTGTGCATGTCATCGCCGTGTTCCAGTTGAATTTTTTCATTTGGAGTTTTAGCCCTTTAAAGGTTTTAATATTTTAATATTGAGTTCTGCTCAACCTGGGGCTAGAGGGCGTGAGCGGTAGCTAGTACAGCTGCGCAATATTACCGGTAAACCAAGTTTGTACCAAGTTTGTTCAAAGAGTGACCCCGGGGTCAAACATAGTCAAACATAGACCCTTTGGCCTCATAAATAGCCCAGTGCAAGGGCTTATATGTTTTATAAAGGAAAACGTGAAAAATCTCCTTGTCCAAAAGGCAAAACCTACAGCTTGAATAGTTTGCATGAAACATTTATTTATCATCCTCTATAATGAGAGAAATATTTTCTTTTTCTCTTTTCAGTAAAACATTTCCTGATATTTTATCAGCATCAAAAGAGTTTATAATTAGAATAGCACGAATCCTATATTACCAATCCTTAAACACAGGAGGTGTTTGTGAGGAACTCTACACACTAATGATGATGGGTTTTGGCCGCATATTTAACCTTTTTTGCAGAGTAAGTCTTTCTGGCCTCTTTGTTATTGTTAGTATGTTATGATTATGTCTCCCCACAGTATGGGGTGGGGACATATTGTTTTTAGCTCGGATCTATGTCCGTAACAAACCAGTTCTCCACCATATCTCAGGAACCGCTTGAGGGATTTTGAAATACCTTGCCACAAATGTTTATCATATCGAGACGACGTCCACAACACAACTTCCAGGATCGTCCGCTCAAGGTCAATGTCACACTTAGAGGTCAAATGTCATATGCACTATATTACTGGTCTACACCATATCTCTTGAACCTGTGAGGGGATTTGGAAATAACTTGCCACAAATGTTCACCATATCGAGACGACATGCAGAGCACAACTTCCAGCCACGTCAACTTAAGGTTAAGGTCACATTTAGAGGTCGAAGGTCATATGCACTGTAGTTTGCACTATATTTCCGGTATCCACCCAGTGTTTCCGGTCTCGACCCATGTCGGAGTCGTTAACTTTTGTCTCGTTAAGACAATAGGGCCTTCATTTTTCATCCGATCTTTACCAAACTTTACCAGATTGTTAATGTCAAATCCATGCAGCTGGATGAGTTCAATATTGTCAATTCGAATATTACTAATATACATGTAATGAGTGATAAAATAGTTCTACATAAGGCATCAATTAGCTACCTAATATGCCATGGTAAGGTTCGCTTTTTGATATTTTTTTATTTCGTCGGTGTGTTCTTGGGCTAGACGCTTTCCCATGGCCTCGTCCGTCGGATGGGGACGGTAAACCGGCGGTCCCGTGTATCGGAATTAATCTTCCGAGCAAGTTAACTAGTCTATTCATTAGTAGGAGAGTTTTCCGGATTAACGTGTACCCTTCCACTCTCTCTAGTGCGGCTCTAAATAACATATACTATGTTGATGAGCCGTAACACAGAATTTTATTAGTGATCCGACTGGATGATATTTTAACGGTAAAAACATACGTAATCTAAACCCGAAAATCTTCGAATTGGGTAACTTCTTTGAGTACAACCGGAGTAAACATATTAAGTAGGAAATGATGTTATGGTAGCAATCGGCGATTTTACATAAATTTCTCCCCAGTATCAGACGTAACGAACGGTGTAAAGGATTTGAATTAATTCGCTAATTTGACAAAGATATATACTTTGTAGCGTGGTAATTTTTATTTATATATTTTTTTATAATATTTGCGGGTCAAGTGCCAGCGATTTTCTGTTATTCTCATAAGTAGAATATCTGTCTCAATATAAGAATATTTCATGGGTATCCGGAAAAGATCAGGAATTTCAAAACGAGGTATAATTTTTTGAACAGTTATAACGTGGATTGGAATATATGAACTGAATAGCTATGGCTGATTCTTTTTCTTGCATATGATTGACATTTTGTGCTTTGGCATCGCCAATTACTAACGTTGTGAGTGTTGTTTTTCCACAGTGACGTCACGCAACTGTTGACATTATTGACGTCATTGTTGATTTTGCGTGACATTTACTTTCCCCGTTGTGTAAGATTAGGCTTTCCGTCATCCATGTAAAACGCGGATAACATTATAACTCATGTTTGTGTTGTTTTTGGCATAAAAAACACTGATTCAGTTTTTCAACAATTCATTTCATTCATTCACACTTTGCTTATTTTGAAATAAACCCGTGTCAAAGGTGCATGTCTACCTATCCTCTGTGTTCATACTCTCCGACAACATAGTCCTGGACAACACAGTAAAATACTTGCTATTCAATACAACAGACATAAAACGTTAACATCAGGTTAAATTTTAACTGAGAAATGAAAATCAATGAGAAAAACACATGCAAATTACACAAACTTCGGATTTTTTTCAATGGAACTATTTTTGTATCCTACGACTCGGAAGAACTTTCTCACCGCTGTGACACCAATAGCATTATTTCGCTTTAATAATATAACTTTGTAATTATGCTCTGGTTTAAGTCTTTGACTTTGCAAATATGTTTCTTTTTTTTTGATCCACGTGACAGGAATTAAACATGACCATGATTTAAGACAGTTTTTGCATGTTCCTGATTGTTTGAAGTCTAGGTCAGACAATCTGATAATGAGCAAATATATGTTATACATTCCAAAACGAACGGGAAAGTTAAATTTAGCAGAAATAGATTATCAATAAGGAGAATTTCGGAAACCGCGCTGTGAGATATGTGGATACATCAAACAAAGCACACGTGCTATAATTAGATTAGTGTATATATGTAAGAGTATACATAGAGATATATTTGTAATGTATTTAATATGAATGTAGTTAAAGTGCGGACAGGTTATACGTTGTTTTTAGCCAGCACATGCAATGCATCCAATTTAAACATCTTGCATTTAAAAGACAGAAACACAGACAGAACAGTTGCATACCTCCATGGAAGAGAACATACCTTGTGTATATCTCTGAGAAATACAAACAGTTTTTGGGGTCATTCCAGTCAAACAGAAGCCATGCAGTCCATTACCTGCCTGTGCGGTGTAACGAACATTGTAGCCGGATGGAGAACTGATCACAGGCCGCACAACTTAAAGTTGAAAGGATACCGTTGAAAGTAAGTGTTCATGAATGCAGTTGCGTATTTTATCAAAATTCACTGCAGAATAAGGAAACAATTAACTGTAACACAATTGCGTTTTACGGCAGAGGTCTCAATGTGTCATTGCACCATTGAGTTTCCTCCTTCGTTTTATATAGGACGAATGTATACCAAGAGATAAAAAAATGCGTATTTTTCTCCGTAGAAAATTTCAAAAACACATATCAATCAAAAACGATCGAGCGTCCGCCAATATAAAAATGCAATAAAAATAGAGGGTCATGTATCATGTAAGAAATAGCCATCTGTTGAATGACGTCACGTTCTATTTTGACACGACACATATAAATTTACCCCATTTCTATACTTTCGCTTTACTGTCTATGTCAATTATAATTAAATATCTCAAAAAACACTAAGAAATGTGCCAAATACATGATTCGGATGAGGTATAGGTAATAAGGACAAATAGCAATCAAAAGTGCTCATTTTCTATCACTAGTAAGGCAGGGAAACGTTTTTTTATTAGGCACTATTTGACTATACACCACGGAAGCACAAACGCAATGGTGTAATTACGCCTCAATCTGTCAAATGTTTTATGTTTTTAGGTTATACAACAATTCCATCAGACCATGGGTATCAGCGGAATATTACAATGAGATATAAAACAAAAGATAAAAATCAATATGCTCCTGTATTATGGAACCAAAATCTGCCTTTTTCCTCTAACCAGTGCGTTGCTAAGGCATCGCATCAGCGTTAACATCACAGACGGTGCCATTTATCGTCCAGTGTGATAATATAAAGTAATATTTGCAACGAATATAAGATGACAACAATGTGGCTCACACACTAAGACAACTTTGTAATTACAAAGTAAGTGCCACAATTGCATTATATAACTCGAAGCCTGGCACGCAGGAATCTAAATTGGGTTATTCCGATCAACTGAACTGATTGTTGGTTAACCTCTCCTCAACACATAACATGTTATTTCGAGCAGCTCGAAGGATTGCCTTCCAATAACGAGCGTCCGGGCTACGACTAAGAGGCTATAAGGGACGATTTTTGTGCAAAGATACAGCGAATAATCCCATTGGTGACCGCAAGAATCGAACCCGTGGTCTCCGTGTTCTGCGTCAGAGGAAAGTCTGACATATTCGTATATCGAAAGGATACTTGGTTTGGTTTGACTCTAATATGTGGATTTATTGCTTCGGTGCCCAACCTTTTGGCGGTATGCACTATTTAAATATCAGCAAACGTACGTGAAACGTTTTTGAGTTGCTTCCCTTACATAATTAGAGTATCGTCCCTTTGTATTATACCTGCATAAAGGTGTGAACATGGCAATAATTAGAAGGCGTTCCTGTGGCCTAGTGGTTACGGCAAGAACTTGTAACCTAGAATACCATGGTTTCGAAACCTCAACGAGTCAAATAAATCGTAAAGACAAAAACGAATCCTCATCGAAGAAAATAAATCATGAAGTTGTTTTTTTTTGTATAAATTGTTTAATTTACACATGTAATAGTTAGATATATTAGGAAGTTATGTGTCATTGTCTTATTTACACGTGCAATGCTTATTTGTTCTGTTTGTCAAAATCCATGCAGCTGGATAAGTTCAATATTGTCAATTCGAATATTACTAATATAAATGTAATGAGTGATCAAACAGTTCTACATAAGGCATCAATTAGCTACCTAATATGCCATGGTAAGGTTCGCTTTTTGAAATTTAATTTCGTCGGTGTGTTCTTGGGCTAGACGCTTTTCCATGGCCTCCTCCGTCGGATGGGGACGGTAAACCGGTGGTCCCGTGTATCGGAGTTTATCTTCCGAGCAAGTAAACTAATCTATTCATTAGTAGGAGAGTTTTCCGGATTAACGTGTATCTTTCCACTCTCTCTGGTGCGGCTCTAAATAACATATACTATGTTGATTAGCTGTAAAACAGCATTTTATTAGTGATCCGACTGGATGATATTTTAAAGGTCAAAACATACGTAATCAGAACCCAAAAATCGTCCAGAGTGCTGTTTCAGTACGAACTGCGAATATATATGGTGCCCAATGGAATTCAGACGTAACGAACGGTGTAAAGGATTTGAATTAATTCGCTAATTTGACAAAGATATATACTTCGTAACGTGGTAATTTTTAGTTATATATTTTTTTATAATATTTGCGGGTCAAGTGCCAGCGATTTTCTGTTATTCTCATAACTAAAATACCTGTCACAATATAAGAATCTTTCATGGGTATCCGGAAAAGATCAGGAATTTCAAAACGAGGTATAATTTTTTGAACAGTTATAACGTGGATTGGAATATATGAACTGAATAGCTATGTTTGATTCTTTTTCTTGCATATGATTGACATTTTGTGCTTTGGCATCGCCAATTACTAACGTTGTGAGTGTTGTTTTTCGACAGTGACGTCATGCAACTGTTGACATTATTGACGTCATTGTTGATTTCGCGTGTCATTTACTTTCCCGTTGCTTTCCATCATCCATGTAAAACTCGGATAACCTTATAACTCATGTTTGTGTTGTTTTTGGCATAAAAAAACACTGACTCAGTTTTTCAACAATTCATGTTATTCATTCACGCTTTGCTTATTTTGAAATAAACCCGTGTCAAAGGTGCATGTCTATCTATCCTCTGTTTTTATGCTCTCCGACAACATAGTCCTGGACAACACAGTAAAATACTTACAATTCATTGCAACAGACATAACACTTTAACATCAGGTTAAATTTTAACTGAGAAATGACAATGAATGAGAAAAACACATGCAAATTACACAAACTTTGGATTTTTTTCAATGGAACTATTTTTGTATCCTACGACCCGGATGTACTTTCTCACCGTTCTGACACCAATAGCATTATTTCGCTTAAATAATATAACTTTGTAATTATGTTCTTGTTTAAGTCTTTGACTTTGCAAATATGTTTCTTATTTTTGATCCACGTGACAGGAATTGAACATGACCGTGATTTAAGACAGTTTTTGCATATTCCTGATTGTTTTAAGTCTAGGTCAGACTATCTGATAATGAACAAATATATGTTATACATTCCAAAACGAACGGGAAAGTTAAATTTAGCAGAAATAGATTATCAATAAGGAGAATTTCGGAAACCGCGCTGTGAGATATGTGGATACATCAGACAAAGCACACGTGCTATGATTAGATTAGTGTATATATGTACGAATATACATAGAGATATATTTGTAATGTATTTAATATGAATGTAGTTAAAGTGCGGACAGGTTATACGTTGTTTTTAGCCAGCACATGCAATGCATCCAATTTAAACATCTTGCATTTAAAAGACAGAAACACAGACAGAACAGTTGCATACCTCCATGGAAGAGAACATACCTTGTGTATATCTCTGAGAAATACAAACAGTTTTTGGGGTCATTCCAGTCAAACAGAAGCTATGCAGTCCAATACCTGCCTGTGCGGTGTAACGAACATTGTAGCCGGATGGAGAACTGATCACAGGCCGCACAACTTAAAGTTGAAAGGATACCGTTGAAAGTAAGTGTTTCATGAATGCAGTTGCGTTTTTTATCAAAATTCACTGCAGAATAAGGAAACAATTAACTGTAACACAAGTGCGTTTTACGGCAGAGGTCTCAATGTGTCATTGCACCATTGAGTTTCCTCCTTCGTTTTATATAGGACGAATGTATACCAAGAGATAAAAAAATGCGTATTTTTCTCCGTAGAAAATTTTTCAAAAACACATATCAATCAAAAACGATCGAGCGTCCGCCAATATAAAAATGCAATAAAAACAGAGGGTCATGTATCATGTAAGAAATAGCCATCTGTTGAATGACGTCACGTTCTATTTTGACACGACACAGATACATTTACCCCATTTCTATACTTTCGCTTTACTGTCTATGTCAATTATAATTAAATATCTCAAACAAACACTAAGACATGTGCCCAATACATGATTCGGATGAGGTATAGGTAATAAGGACAAATAGCAATCAAAAGTGCTCATTTTCTATCACTAGTAAGGCAGGGAAACGTTTTTTTATTAGACACTATTTGACTATACACCACGGAAGCACAAACGCAATGGTGTAATTACGCCTCAATCTGTCAAATGTTTTATGTTATTAGGTTATACAACAATTCCATCAGACCATTGGTATCAGCGGAATATTACAATGAGACATAAAACAAAAGATAAAAATCAATATGTTCCTGTATTATGGAACCAAAATCTGCCTTTTTCCTCTAACCAATGCGTTGCTAAGGCATCGCATCAGCGTTAACATCGCAGACGGTGCCTTTTATCGTCCAGTGTGATAATATAAAGTAATATTTGCAACGAATATAAGATGACAACAATGTGGCTCACACACTAAGACAACTTTGTAATTACAAAGTAAGTGCCACAATTGCATTATATAACTCGAAGCCTGGCACGCAGGAATCTAAATTGGGTTATTCCGATCAACTGAATTGATTGTTGGTTAACCTCTCCTCAACACATAACAAGTTATTTCGAGCAGCTCGAAGGATTGCCTTCCAATAACGAGCGTCCGGGCTACGACGAAGAGGCTATAAGGGACGATTGTTGTGCAAAGATACAGCGAATAATCCCATTGGTGACCGCAAGAATCGAACCCGTGGTCTCCGGGTTCTGCGTCAATGGCAAGTCTGACATATTCGTATATCGAAAGGGTACTTGGTTTGGCTTTACTCTAATATGTGGATTTATTGCTTCAGTGCCCAACCTTTTGGCGGTATGCACTATTTAAATATCAGCAAACGTACGTGAAACGTTTTTGAGTTGCTTCCCTTACATAATTAGAGTATCGTCCCTTTGTATTATACCTGCATAAAGGTGTGAACATGGCAATAATTAGAAGGCGTTCCTGTGGCCTAGTGGTTACGGCAAGAACTTGTAACCTAGAATATCATGGGTTCGAAACCTCAACGAGCCAAATAAATCATAAAGACAAAAACGAATCCTCATCGAAGCAAATAAATCATGAAGATTTTTTTTTTTGTATAAATTGTTTTCTTTACACATGTAATAGTTAGATATATTAGGAAGTTATGTGTCATTGTCTTATTTACACGTGCAATGCTTATTTTTTCTGTTTGTCAAAATCCATGCAGCTGGATAAGTTCAATATTGTCAATTCGAATATTACTAATATAAATGTAATGAGTGATCAAACAGTTCTACATAAGGCATCAATTAACTACCTAATATGCCATGGTAAGGTTCGCTTTTTGATATTTTATTTCGTCGGTGTGTTCTTGAGCTAGACGCTTTTCCATGGCCTCCTCCGTCGGATGGGGACGGTAAACCGGTGGTCCCGTGTATCGGAGTTTATCTTCCGAGCAAGTAAACTAATCTATTCATTAGTAGGAGAGTTTTCCGGATTAACGTGTATCCTTCCACTCTCTCTGGTGCGGCTCTAAATAACATATACTATGTTGATTAGCTGTAAAACAGCATTTTATTAGTGATCCGACTGGATGATATTTTAAAGGTCAAAACATACGTAATCAGAACCCAAACATCGTCCAGAGTGCTGTTTTTGTACGAACTGCGAATATATACGGTGCTCAATGGAAATCAGACGTAACGAACGGTGTAAAGAATTTGAATTAATTCGCTAATTTGACAAATATATATACTTCGTAACGTGGTAATTTTTAGTTATATATTTTTTTTATAATATTTGCCGGTCAAGTGCCAGCGATTTTCTGTTATTCTCATAACTAAAATACTTGTCACAATATAAGAATCTTTCAAGGGTATCCGGAAAAGATCAGGAATTTCAAAACGAGGTATAATTTTTTGAACAGTTATAACGTGGATTGGAATATATGAACTGAATAGCTATGTTTGATTCTTTTTCTTGCATATGACTGACATTTTGTGCTTTGGCATCGCCAATTACTAACGTTGTGAGTGTTGTTTTTCCACAGTGACGTCATGCAACTGTTGACATTATTGACGTCATTGTTGGTTTCGCGTGTCATTTACTTTCCCCGTTGTGTAATAGGCTTTCCATCATCCATGTAAAACTCGGATAACCTTATAACTCATGTTTGTGTTGTTTTTGGCATAAAAAAACACTGACTCAGTTTTTCAACAATTCATGTCATTCATTCACGCTTTGCTTATTTTGAAATAAACCCGTGTCAAAGGTGCATGTCTATCTATCCTCTGTTTTCATGCTCTCCGACAACATAGTCCTGGACAACACAGTAAAATACTTACAATTCATTACAACAGACATATGTCACAGGATGACCTTGGTGGTTGGGCTAACTCAGGAAAGAATCAATGACGGTGAATGCATTTACATAAGTTTAATGCAACTTTTAAAATATGTTTAATATATATACAATTATCTAAAAAAACAAGCGAATACACAAATGAACTATGAAAAGAATGTTCTCATGAACGTTTAAGACGTTCTTAGTATTGTTATAAATACTGAATGTCTAAGACACTAAAGTGTTGTTAAGCTATAACAATGTGACTCTAGCGCGATAACTGTGATGCGCGAGAGCTCATATAGATGATGATGCGCGAATTCAATGGATGATTGTCATCAAATGCCTTCTGTTAGGGTTGATGACGCGATGCAATGATAGTTAACCTCCACTGAGATTGTGAGTGATATTCCTCCAGTGAGGATTGGTAACGGGCCACCCTTGTGTCCCGGGGGTTGTCGTTAGTAAAACCTGGCTGCGCAGGTACGGGGACCGTCTCCACCGCTTGTAACGTTAATCGTGGAAGCTTAGCTCCACTCCTGGACATCCAAACCTAGATGGCTTACTCCAACCCTGGATGGCTTATATCCTGGATGGCTTACTACAATCCTGGATAGCTTATTTCCAAACCTGGATGGCTTATATCCTGGATGGCTTAGGCTGTAATTATACATACGTTTTAGATGTCGGTTGACAAACATAACAATCTTGCATAATTATCATTACCCAAACAAATCATTATTCAATCAATATGTGTAAGCTGTACTAATGATGAGTAGCAATGTATACATATTCTACAACGCCATGTATACGCTATGTACGTCGCTGTTAATCAATGCCCCTAATACATGTAATATAAACATGATCAAATTATCATATATTACACTCACTGAGTTATGCATGCACGTATTTATTCTTGTCACTCATCTCATTGTTAACTAATGTTAACAATCGTGTATTACAATCACTGAGTTATACGCCAACGTTAACTAATGCACCTATTATCCACTGTTATCAAATTAATATTGTTTTACAATTAATGATCAATTACAATAATTACATCTAATAAATTAACTTCAAAATCATATGCTAGTCTAAAGTTATGTTTGAGAAACATCAATGCTAACCGGATGTCGTAACCGCCAAACAAGATGGCGCCGCCCACTGAATACAAATGTACGATAAAAGTTTAATAAAACTACTAACCACATGTTGCCTGTGAAATTTGCCGTCCAATCTCTGTTCCAACAAAGCACTATTGACCATCCCGGCGAGAGCTAGAAGACAATGGGTTTTATAGCAAACATTACGCCCAAATCATTATTTCCCCCGTTCAGTCCGTGACAAACGTGGCTAAATCTGCAGTATTGAATCTACACGAGAGGCCCCTTATACAATTTTGCCGTTTAAGGAAAATATACCTATACGTTTACATGCATTAGCACAAAACTAAACTTATGACACGGCCTCTCTGGTGGCCACTTAAAATGTGCACGCTTTTACGTGTTACATGAATAGATCATGAATATTGTGAAATTGTTTCAACTCGAACAATAGATTTGGGTGTAACCGATAACTTACAAGAGCTATGTGCGACCAGTAAGCTCTACCCGTGACATTTTGTGACAACATCTCCCCACTTAAAGAAAGTGCTACACTTTTAAAATTCAACAAAATGATAATTAATATTTACACGTTAAGAAACTATTAATTCTTCTGAGCAAATGAGCGACAAAACGTTCAAGCTGATCGCTCAATCGCTTGAGTATGTTAACTATTACTACTGAGGGATGCAACCTTCAGCCAGTACAACGACCGTCTTCCGGAAAACATCCACTGCAGTTATAACCCAACTATAATATGTAATTACAATTTCAACACTATTCTACAATTGTACACTACCCTGTCGTAACATATACTACTATTGTACAATACACTGCAATACACTATTGTATTTAACCGGTCATTATGTGCGGCGACTTAAATATTCTGCCCCAATTTTGTCCTTTCCACAGTCTATTACACCGACTCTACTGTTGCTAATAACACTACTTCCTGCCACTACCAGAACTCCAACTTTACACATTGCATCCATCGCATTACCAGTATACTGTTTGCGAAATGGAGTAGGGTCTCTCGTTTCCCTAATCGGCTTTGCTAAAGTGTGCTTAAAGCTACACTGCACTACATTTGTTGGTCTCGACTTATCGGACCGAACAGTACTACACTCAGAGTCTAAACGACTTACCTCTCGTTTCTCTGCTACACTAAGCATGCCCGATATGTCTACCTCGGCTGCTGTCTCCTTACCTACACTAGTGGGAAATTACATGGGACTAGTGTCCCCACTACTGTCTTCCTCACTATCCTCAATAACTGCAACATTAACTACAGTTAACACCCCTTGTTGCACATTATCGGTTCTACTGATATACTCTTTCAACATATTCGCATGAAAGGTCTTGTTCACTATCCCTCTAACGTAAAACGGACCTTTCCATTGTAATAACAACTTGTTATTGTCGGTCGGGAGTAACAGTAACACCTGGTCATCTATCTTAAACTTCCTAGCTCTAGCTTTATGGTCATAGTACCGTTCATACTTGGTACTTGCCTTAACTAACTGACTTTGAGCTATCTTACAAGTCTCCTCTAGTTTCTCCTTCAGATCTAAAACATACTGATATGAAGTCTTAACCTCATCACTATCTACTTCACCTGCCCACATCTCTCTAAGAATCCTCATTGGACCTCTAACTGACCTACCGTACAATAACTCAAACGGAGAAAATCCTAAACTCTCTTGTGGAACCTCTCTAAATGCAAACAATAAAGCATTGAGATACTTGTCCCAATCTTTGGGTCTCTCGGTACACATACGCCGTAACATTTGCTTTAACGTCCCGTTAAATCGTTCGACTAACCCGTTACACATAGGGTGATATGGTGTTGTCATGATTTGACGCAGAGACAATAATCTGCTTACTTCAGCCATAAGTTCTGACGTAAACTGTGACCCACAATCAGTCAGCATTTCCTCTTGTACACCTAGCCTACTGAACATATCAACTAATGCCTCAGCTACTCTCTCTGTTTCAATTGAGATCAATGCGACTGCCTCAGGATACCTAGTTGCATAGTCTACCATGGTTAAAATGTACCTATTTTTCCTATCCGACACTGGAAAAATTGGTCCAACTATGTCTACGGCTACCCGCTTAAATGGTGTATCTATCAGTGGCATCTGACCTAAATGTACTTTGGTCACTCGACCTTTTGGTACTGTCCTTTGGCATACATCGCAGGACCTACAATACCTAGTTACATCTCCACTAACGCCTGGCCAATAAAATTCTGCCAATACTCTATCTGACGTTTTCTTTACGCCTAAATGACCTCCCATAATCGACTCATGAGCTACCTTAAGCACTGTCGTTCTATACTGGGTAGGAACCACTAATTGGTGAAACTGTCTACTACCACTATCTTCAAATTCTCTGTACAATAACCTATTCTTATGTACAAACTTACAACTACCGGACCATTTACACTTCTTCACTACACCATCCTTGGCCTTCACCTTACAAGGACCTAATGACTCGTCTTGAGTTTGTGCTTCTATCAACTCCGCTTTAGATATGTCACCTACGGCTGCAGGAACCTTTAATTTTCTATAAGCCTGAGCTTGCTTCTGAACCTGCGCTCTAGTCTCTACGGCATTACTTATGCTACTTCTAAAATCGGACATTACCGGAAGTGCTGAACCATCTATGTTCCCTATCGTTAAATCATACATCGGGTCATCCATACATAGTGCCTCTGTAGTCCCTTTAAAGAAAGGTGTATCTACATCTATTCTCGCTATTGGCACGTGCTCTACCGACTTAATTAACAACATACACGGTGACTGTTTACCTACCAACTGGTCATTCGTAACTAAACTACGCCTAACTACCACACCTGTACAACCTGTATCCCTCATTACAATTACGTCCGTGCCATTCACTCTACCATCTGCCGTTGGAAGATTTGCATACGGAAAGAGACATGTTCCGATCTTCGCCATTACACCATCCGCTTTAACACAACAGCTACTACTCTCGGTTTTAATAACCGGACTATTACTACCTCTGCCTCTACCTCTACCTCGGTTTTGACCACCTCTATCTCTACCGAAATTCCATCGGTTGTAAAAACCTTGGTTCTGATTCCCTACATTGTTGTCCACTCTACTATTGTCACTAAAGTTGTCTACGACAGCGGACACTTTTACCGCTTTCCTACACTCATGTGAAGCATGATTCCCATTACAGTGACGACAACGAATAAAAGGTCTACCTATGTTACCACTATTGCTACCTCCTCTAGCACCCATCGAACTACCTCCACCTCTATAGTTTCCACTCTGGCCTTTCTGTTTATAATCGTCCCCTTGCCTATCTCTAAAAGTTCTGTCTTTCGACACTACATTATGAGCTCCGCCTCTAGCCTCGGCAAACTGATCTGCTTGAGTTGCCATTTCATCTACACTAGTTAGTTTTCTTTCTTTAAGAAATAAGAACAGATCTCTACTACAAACATTGAATAGCTGGTCCCGCAACAAGAAATCTATGAGGCCCTGATAAGTCTGCGCTACCTTCCCTAACTCTAACCACCTATCTAAGTAATTTCTAGACCTACTAATAAACTGAATAAATGACTCGCCTTTCTCAGGCAGACAAGCTCTAAACCGCTTTCTAAAACCTTCTTCCGTTAACTCAAATCTCTTTAAAAGAGCATCCTTTAACTTGTCATAGTCAAGAGCATCTACACTAGGTAATCTAGAAAATACATCTAAGGCCTTGCCTCTCAATAACGCACTTAAATGAACTGCCCACTTATCTTTGGTTCATTCCTGTAACTCAGCATAACGCTCGAACCGTAACAAGTAACTGTCCATGTTATCTTTGTCAGCATCAAAGTATGGTAACTTCGAACCTTTTAACTTCCCAGAATAACTATCTTTCCCTTCAGTTTTACTTTCCTTACTATGTGTCTTAGCTGCTTCCAATTCTAAAGCTAACTTATGATCAAACTCTTTTTGCTCCCTTTCCATTATCATCTTAGCCTTAGCTAGTCTACCATCTGTTTCGAACCTCTCATGTTCTAACTCTTGCTTCTCCCTTACTATTCTACTTTCATCATCTCGCTTCTCTTTAGCTAACCTGCCTTCTAATTCTAGCTTCTCTTTATCAGCATCTAGCTTCTCTTTAGCTAATCTACTTTCGAATTCTATCTTCTCTGTAGCTAATCTACTTTCTAATTCTAGCTTATCTTTAACTAGTCTACCTTCTACTTCTAACCTATCTTTCTCAGCATCTAGCTTCTCTTTAGCTAGTCTACTTTCTTCATCTCTTTCCTGCTTTGCTAATTCTCTTTCCTTAAGTCTAAATTCCCTTTCCCTAGCCTGTTCGTCTTTAACAAAGGTTCTAAGCTCCTCTCCAGCATAACCTAACTCCTTACCCATTTCGGTAAGATCCTTTATGGACGTCATGTCTATGGACATTGTGGACTACTAACTACAATAACTACAATACACACGTCACTAATAATTCTACTCAACTAACTACTAATGGTAAGTCACTGTGTCCTCAGTAATACCTGGGCATCATCATAGGACAAGTTACATACACATTTGTACTAGCGCTAACTACTAACGGTTATGTATAGATAGTATCTAGCTTCCACAAAACATATACACTACATAAAATATCTTAATTTGATATTGGACATAAACCTTAAACAATCATAGAAATGTGTATAACATGTACATGTATCTTTACTTCTCCCATCAATATAAGTATACTCGAGTGTCACAACATGAGTAGAACGTCTTGTTCGCCAACCTAAATGGATACTATGTGTATATCAAGGGAGGTAAAACAAACACCCAAATTATTGAGCAAAAGTGCCTCAGACCCACTCGTGTAGACCACTGCGACCTCGCGCCAAGGAAAGAACGGACAAAACAACAGTTTGGACTCACCCTACCCTTGTCGTGTCTTGACTTGTCTTCCAAGCTGTGGCCGTGATCGTCGACAGTCGCCTTGATGGATCAGAGGGTGGTACACAATTCTAAAATAATAAGTAGAGATTTAGTATATCATAATAAAGATCACTTATTGATTCTTTCCCTCCGTAGTCGCCCAAAATCCCACTACTCTGAAAACCAGTTGTCACAGGATGACCTTAGTGGTTGGGCTAACTCAGGAAAGAATCAATGACGGTGAATGCATTTACATAAGTTTAATGCAACTTTTAAAATATGTTTAATATATATACAATTATCTAAAAAAACAAGCGAATACACAAATGAACTATGAAAAGAATGTTCTCATGAACGTTTAAGACGTTCTTAGTATTGTTATAAATACTGAATGTCTAAGACACTAAAGTGTTGTTAAGCTATAACAATGTTGATCAAGCGCGATAACTGTGATGCGCGAGAGCTCATATAGATGATGATGCGCGAATTCAATGGATGATTGTCATCAAATGCCTTCTGTAAGGGTTGATGACGCGATGCAATGATAGTTAACCTCCACTGAGATTGTGAGTGATATTCCTCCAGTGAGGATTGGTAACGGGCCACCCTTGTGTCCCGGGGGTTGTCGTTAGTAAAACCTGGCTGCGCAGGTACGGGGACCGTCTCCACCGCTTGTAACGTTAATCGTGGAAGTTTAGCTCCACTCCTGGACATCCAAACCTAGATGGCTTACTCCAACTCTGGATGGCTTATATCCTGGATGGCTTACTCCAATCCTGGATGGCTTATTTCCAAACCTGGATGGCTTATATTCTGGATGGCATAGGCTGTAATTATACATAGGTTTTAGATGTCGGTTGACAAACATAACAATCTTGCATAATTATCATTACCCAAACAAATCATTATTCAATCAATATATGTAAGCTGTACTAATGATGAGTAGCAATGTATACATATTCTACAACGCCATGTATACGCTATGTACGTCGCTGTTAATCAATGCCCCTAATACATGTAATATAAACATGATCAAATTACTCATATATTACACTCACTGAGTTATGCATGCACGCATTTATTCTTGTCACTCATCTCATTGTTAACTAATGTTAACACTCGTGTATTACAATCACTGAGTTATACGCCAACGTTAACTAATGCACCTATTATCCACTGTTATCAATTTAATATTGTTTTACAATTAATGATCAATTACAATAATTACATCTAATAAAGTAACTTCAAAATCATATGCTAGTCTAAAGTTATGTTTGAGAAACATCAATGCTAACCGGATGTCGTAACCGCCAAACAAGATGGCGCCGCCCACTGAATACAAATGTACGATAAAAATTTAATAAAACTACTAACCACATGTTGCCTGTGAAATTTGCCGTCCAATCTCTGTTCCAACAAAGCACTATTGACCATCCCGGCGAGAGCTAGAAGACAATGGGTTTTATAGCAAACATTACGCCAAATCATTATTTCCCCCGTTCAGTCCGTGACAAACATGGCTAAATCTGCAGTATTGAATCTACACGAGAGGCCCCTTATACAATTTTGCCGTTTAAGGAAAATATACCTATACGTTTACATGCATTAGCACAAAACTAAACTTATGACACGGCCTCTCTGGTGGCCACTTAAAATGTGCACGCTTTTACGTGTTACATGAATAGATCATGAATATTGTGAAATTGTTTCAACTCGAACAATAGATTTGGGTGTAACCGATAACTTACAAGAGCTATGTGCGACCAGTACGCTCTACCCGTGACATTTTGTGACAACATAACACTTTAACATCAGGTTAAATTTTAACTGAGAAATGACAATCAATTAGAAAAACACATGCAAATTACACAAACTTTGGATTTTTTTCAATGGAACTATTTTTGTATCCTACGACCCGGATGTACTTTCTCACCGTTCTGACACCAATAGCATTATTTCGCTTAAATATTATAACTTTGTAATTATGTTCTTGTTTAAGTCTTTGACTTTGCAAATATGTTTCTTATTTTTGATCCACGTGACATGAATTGAACATGACCGTGATTTAAGACAGTATTTGCATATTCCTGATTGTTTTAAGTCTAGGTCAGACAATCTGATAATGAACAAATATATGTTATACATTCCAAAACGAACGGGAAAGTTAAATTTAGCAGAAATAGATTATCAATAAGGAGAATTTCGGAAACCGCGCTGTGAGATATGTGGATACATCAAACAAAGCACACGTGCTATGATTAGATTAGTGTATATATGTACGAGTATACACAGAGATATATTTGTAATGTATTTAATATGAATGTAGTTAAAGTGCGGACAGGTTATACGTTGTTTTTAGCCAGCACATGCAATGCATCCAATTTAAACATCTTGCATTTAAAAGACAGAAACACAGACAGAACAGTTGCATACCTCCATGGAAGAGAACATAGCTTGTGTATATCTCTGAGAAATACAAACAGTTTTTGGGGTCATTCCAGTCAAACAGAAGCCATGCAGTCCAATACCTGCCTGTGCGGTGTAACGAACATTGTAGCCGGATAGAGAACTGATCACAGGCCGCACAACTTAAAGTTGAAAGGATACCGTTGAAAGTAAGTGTTTCATGAATGCAGTTGCGTATTTTATCAAAATTCACTGCAGAATAAGGAAACAATTAACTGTAACACAAGTGCGTTTTACGGCAGAGGTCTCAATGTGTCATTGCACCATTGAGTTTCCTCCTTCGTTTTATATAGGACGAATGTATACCAAGAGATAAAAAAATGCGTATTTTTCTCCGTAGAAAATTTCAAAAACACATATCAATCAAAAACGATCGAGCGTCCGCCAATATAAAAATGCAATAAAAACAGACGGTCATGTATCATGTAAGAAATAGCCATCTGTTGAATGACGTTACGTTCTATTTTGACACGACACAGATAAATTTACCCCATTTCTATACTTTCGCTTTACTGTCTATGTCAATTATAATTAAATATCTCAAACAAACACTAAGAAATGTGCCCAATACATGATTCGGATGAGGTATAGGTAATAAGGACAAATAGCAATCAAAAGTGCTCATTTTCTATCACTAGTAAGGCAGGGAAACGTTTTTTTATTAGGCACTATTTGACTATACACCATGGAAGCACAAACGCAATGGTGTAATTACGCCTCAATCTGTCAAATGTTTTATGTTATTAGGTTATACAACAATTCCATCAGACCATTGGTATCAGCGGAATATTACAATGAGACATAAAACAAAAGATAAAAATGAATATGTTCCTGTATTATGGAACCAAAATCTGCCTTTTTCCTCTAACCAATGCGTTGCTAAGGCATCGCATCAGCGTTAACATCGCAGACGGTGCCATTTATCGTCCAGTGTGATAATATAAAGTAATATTTGCAACGAATATAAGATGACAACAATGTGGCTCACACACTAAGACAACTTTGTAATTACAAAGTAAGTGCCACAATTGCATTATATAACTCGAAGCCTGGCACGCAGGAATCTAAATTGGGTTATTCCGATCAACTGAATTGATTGTTGGTTAAACTTTCCTCAACACATAACATGTAATTTCGAGCAGCTCGAAGGATTGCCTTCCAATAACGAGCGTCCGGGCTACGACGAAGAGGCTATAAGGGACGATTGTTGTGCAACGATACAGCGAATAATCCCATTGGTGACCGCAAGAATCGAACCCGTGGTCTCCGGGTTCTGCGTCAAAGGCAAGTCTGACATATTCGTATATCGAAAGGATACTTGGTTTGGCTTTACTCTAATATGTGGATTTATTGCTTCGGTGCCCAACCTTTTGGCGGTATGCACTATTTAAATATCAGCAAACGTACGTGAAACGTTTTTGAGTTGCTTCCCTTACATAATTAGAGTATCGTCCCTTTGTATTATACCTGCATAAAGGTGTGAACATGGCAATAATTAGAAGGCGTTCCTGTGGCCTAGTGGTTACGGCAAGAACTTGTAACCTAGAATATCATGGGTTCGAAACCTCAACGAGCCAAATAAATCATAAAGACAAAAACGAATCCTCATCGAAGCAAATAAATCATGAAGATTTTTTTTTTTGTATAAATTGTTTTCTTTACACATGTAATAGTTAGATATATTAGGAAGTTATGTGTCATTGTCTTATTTACACGTGCAATGCTTATTTTTTCTGTTTGTCAAAATCCATGCAGCTGGATAAGTTCAATATTGTCAATTCGAATATTACTAATACAAATGTAATGAGTGATCAAACAGTTCTACATAAGGCATCAATTAGCTACCTAATATGCCATGGTAAGGTTCGCTTTTTGATATTTTATTTCGTCGGTGTGTTTTTGGGCTAGACGCTTTTCCATGGCCTCCTCCGTCGGATGGGGACGGTAAACCGGTGGTCCCGTGTATCGGAGTTTATCTTCCGAGCAAGTAAACTAATCTATTCATTAGTAGGAGAGTTTTCCGGATTAACGTGTATCCTTCCACTCTCTCTGGTGCGGCTCTAAATAACATATACTATGTTGATTAGCTGTAAAACAGCATTTTATTAGTGATCCGACTGGATGATATTTTAAAGGTCAAAACATACGTAATCAGAACCCAAACATCGTCCAGAGTGCTGTTTTTGTACGAACTGCGAATATATACGGTGCTCAATGGAAATCAGACGGAACAAACGGTGTAAAGGATTTGAATTAATTCGCTAATTTGACAAAGATATATACTTTGTAACGTGGTAATTTTTAGTTATATATTTTTTTATAATATTTGCGGGTCAAGTGCCAGCGATTTTTTGTTATTCTCATAACGGTTTTTGACAAGGACCAACATCATGTCAAGCTGATCATTTTAGAAAAAGTCCCATATCAATATCACTTATAGTTCTCAAGAAGTAGTCACTACAAACTTGTATTTTAAAAATATATTTTTTGCTTTGGCGGCCATCTTGGATTTCACATCAACATGAATTTTGGCTAGGATCAACTAGACTTTATTGGGAATATTTCTATAAAGTTTCATGAATATCCATTCAGTACTTTCAGAGGAGTAGTCGCTACAAATAAAAGTTTACAGACAGACAGACGGACGCCGCACCACGGCATAAGCTCTGCTGATCTCTGATCAGTGGAGCTAAGAACAGGTTATCTACTGGTCATGACCAACCATCCTTTCAAGGTTGAGGACCGTAGGACCAACCGTTGTGTAGTTATTGATCGGACATCTTTAGATAGCGAATGTGACCGCGACCTTGAACTTTGATGTATGGACCCCAAAATGAATAGGTGTCATCTAGTTGTAATGGTAAAGCGTTCTTCCAAGTTTGGGGGCCCTAGGTCCAACCATTCTGTAGTTATTGATCGGACATCGTTTAGATAGTTAATGTCAACACGACCTTGACCTTTGACCTAGTGACCCCAAAATCAATAGGGGCCATCAACTGGTCATGAGCAACCATCCATCTAAGTTTGGGTACCCTTCTGCCAACCATTCTGTAGTTATTGATCGGACACCGTTTGGATAGTCAATGTTAGCCCGGATGTGACCTTTGACCTGGTGACAACAAAAGCAATAGCGGTCAAAATGAACATGGCGCCCCGACCACACTTTGTTGTGGGGAGCAATAATTTATTCATTGAAGGGCACTGGCTTAGTCGTTGCTGGGGTGATTTACGGAAGAATAACCGTGTGACAACCTGCCGTAAGGATGAGTATTACTACCAAGATTTAACGGTCATGATTGAATAATTGGTAGGGAACTGAAGAAGTGAAGGGACACTACGAAAGTCTGAAATGAAGATTGCTGTGCATCCCTTTAAGTGGGGTGCATGAGATGTTGTAGATTTGGCGGAAAGTGACAAATGAAAATAGGTATTTTGTTGAAAAATGTGTGTAATATACAAAAACAACATTACTGATGTGGAAAAAAATAATTGTATGTACAACTCAGTGTGTCAGGTCCCTGCCAAGACTTGAACTTGAATCTCTTTTCTCGAAAGAAAAGTGTGTTTCCTTACACTACAGAGATCGCCCAGATATCACAAAAAGTGTGTACAAAACTAAGCAAAATTAATTAAGATGTAGATCAATAGAATGTCAAACTAAAACTAGAAATTGTTATTGTCCATGGGACAAAAACGTATGGCTCCCACACTCGCCCGAACATACATAATTGACGACTATAGGTCCAACCGTTCTCATTGATCTGAGATCGTTTTGATATTCAATATCCCTGTGACTGTATCTACAACCTGTATCAGTAATATTTATTGGTCAACCATCCTTCCAAGTTTGAGGACCCTAGGTCAAACCATTCTCTAGTTATTGATTGGACATTGTTTTGTTATTGATCGGGGATCGTTTTGCTATCAATAGGGATCATGTTCTGGTCATGACCAACCATCCTTCCAAGTTGGAGGACCCTAGGTCCAACCATTCTGTAGTTATTGATCGGACATCGTTTTGATAGTCAATGTCATCGCTACCTTGACCTTTGACCTAGTGACCCCAAAATCAATAGGGGTCATCTGCTGGTCATGACGAAACATCCTTACAAGTTTGAGAACCCTAGGTCCAACCATTCTCTAGTTATTGATCAGACATCGTTTGATAGTCAATGTCACCTCGACCTTGACCTAGTGAACATCGATTTGATAGTCACTGTCACCACAATCTTGACCTTTACCTAGTGACCCCAAAATCAATAGGGGTCATCTACTGGTCATGGCCAACCATCCTTCCAAGTTTGAGGACCAAAGGTCCAACCATTGTGTAGTTATTGATCGGATATCGTTTTGATAGTCAATGTCACTGCGACCTTGACCTTTGACCTAGTGACCCCAAAATCAATAGGGGTCATCTACTGGTCATAAACAACCATCCTTTCAAGTTTGAGGGCCTAGGTCCAACCATTGTGTAGTTAATTGCTCGGATATAGTTTTGATAGCCAATGTCACTGCGACCTTGACCTTTGACCAAGTGACCCCAAAATCAATAGGAGTCATCTACTGGTCATGACCAACCATCCTTTCAAGTTTGAAGACCCTAGATTAAACCATTCTCTAGTTATTGAATGGAATCGTTTTGATAGTCAATGACACTGCGACCCTGACCTTTGTGACCTAGTGACCCCAAAATCAATAGGGGTCATCTAATAGTCATGATCAACCATCTCTCTTAATTTAAGGACCATAGGTCCAACCATTCTCTAGTTATTGATCGGACATCATTTGTGACACAGACAGACAGCACAAAATCAATATGGCTCCCCTCCAGACTTTGTGTGGGGGAGCCATAACTATCACAGAAGGTTATTAATACCCTTGCAAATGCATAACCCATGACTTCATGTATATGCGCAGTTCAACTTCATACTGATATACTGCAGGGCTCCAGAAATTGGATAGCCCGACGCCCGGGGCTAGTCAAAATTGAAGTCGGGCTTGTAACACATTCCATGCAGTTAGCCCATCGGGCTAGTCCAAAAAAAAAAAAATCCCACTGCCTAAATTACAAGATCTGTGTATAACAAACACGCGCCCGTCAGGCACCTGTAATAAAACATCCCCCCACATGTGTCATAATCTGTTAATTGCACTCGCTTAGGTAATTCAATTAGCATTCGCCGGGGGCGTCGGCGATTTTCGAAGTCCATCCTCCAAGAACCTTAATTGACAGTCGGCATTACCCAATCAATTGATGTGTAGTATTTCAACTCGGGTCGATTAGCCAATGAAACCACTTTTTAAAAATACTACCGGTTGATCACATGTTCGTCACGTGGTCAGCTCAAAATGGCGGTACAGACTCAAACGATTACAAATAGGCCGATACAGAATCGCAATCAACACAATCACGCTGATTTGTCGGCGACTTTTGATGAATCAAGAGACCATGGACTTTTGATAATGGAAGCATGCTTTATATGAAACTGTGAAAAGCGAAATATATCAATAATTAGATAACATTTAGAAATTCCTGACACAGGGAAAGAACTCCCGCGAAGCGAAACTGATAAGATACACGGAAATATATGTAATATATTTGTGAGAAGAAATATCGATTTCTTTGTAAATAAATTTTAATTAGTTATTTTCATATACAGTTAACAGTTTATATTTATTTTCCAATGTATTTTGCCGATTAAAATGCCTTTCTGGAGGAATTGGACTTGAAAACTTGTATCACTGTATACAATTTGTGGGTGGGGTAATGCTCAATTTTTTTTTAAAAAATCCTAAATTGTTCCATCTTACCATTGCTACGCTTTCACCCAATGACTACTGCCAACGCAACTTAAACGTACATCAATTGGTTATGAGAAGATAAGAATTACTGATTTTTTTTTAATTTTCTCAGTATTTAATGAATTATAATGAGTATCTGAATCCGTTAAATCAGAATCAGCTTTAACATAATGAAATGTCGTCAGCTGGGTATAAGTAATAGATAGAGTCAGGTCTCAGTGAGCTGGTTCATTTAAATAAATTTTACTGAAACGAGATACGTAAAAGTACTGCCAAACAAGATAAATGATAACTGACAAAGACAAATACAAATGGACACATTATTTTTAAGGCAAGTAAAAAAACAGGGCTTGTGACAAAAAAAACCCAGGGCTAGTGAAAAAAACAACAGGGCTAGTGGATTTTCAGGACCCACTAGCCCTGGGCTAGTCCCCTAAAAAATAATTCTTGGAGCACTGGCTTCTCACAATGTTTGGGGTATGACAGAGGTCACAGTGACCTTATTTTGGTATGCGACACACCGCTATCCCAAGATGTATCAACATACCAAGTTTGGTATTTCTAAGTGTTATTGTTTTGAAAATATGGTCCGGACAAGCATTTTCTATGACAGAGGTCACAGGTCAAGGTCACAATTACCTTATTCTGGTACACGACACATCGCTATCTCAAGATGTATCTAAATACCAAGTTTGCTATCTCTAAGACTTAGTGTTATAGTATTGAAAATACGGTCTGGACAAGCATTTTCTATGACAGAGGTCACAGGTCAAGGTCACAGTGGCCTTATTTTGGTATGCGACACACAGCTATCCCAAGATGTATCCACATACCAAGTTTGGTATCTCTAAGTGTTATAGTATTGCAAATACGGTGCAGACAAGAGGTGAAAGTGTCTGTCGATGTTCTACTGGCTAAATGTGCAGGGGACCGTAACACATTTTCAACATTCATTCAACCGGCACATGGCAATGATATAGGTCACTAGTTGTTGAATGCCAGCCATGTAGCAGGAGAACTAGTCTGTACAAAGTAAGTGTATTACAGGGTTCCCACAGTTTTTTTAGAACAAAACTCAAGGTCTTTTCCAGGTTTTCCCACTGTTTTCAAGGACAATTTATACCAGTGTTTGTCCGACACCGTTGTTGCAAAAACGTTTAATTGTTCGCAGTACTAATATGTGACACCACACAAGATGTTAGTTTTATTGTTTTTGACAAGTATTGACTTTAACCCGCTGTTTTTTAGGCTGTTCTCCCTCCTATGAAGGAAATTTAGTGTTGACATTTAACTTGTTCTCAGACGACATGCTTTATCGATTCAAATGATTAGACGCTTGCATATACGACGTAACATTGCGAAGTTTTATTTGAAAATACTCGGCTAAAATCGTCAACACATTTTATGAGTCAACCGGTGAAGTAACGAATTTGTACGACAGCGATCGAAAGCAAAAGTACAATTTGGGGTTCACATTTCATTGATCAGAGCATTAACACATCTTTAAGATTGTTCACGAATACCAATGGTTAATTTTTATGGGCTTACTAGGCCATTCGCCAAATCGCCATAGGCGAAAAGTAACCTGAACTGGCAAATGAAAACCGTAAGAAATACACACCAAATTCGCCAGACATCGGCGGTCTGGCGAATCCAAATTTCCGACCGATTTTGTCTAAAAGATCTCGGAAAATCCCGAATTCTAATTCACAAAGTCTTTCACTGTTTATAAGCCACTATCCCGCTGAGTGTTTTAGCTAATTAGTTAAAATCAATTTAGATCGATAAACTAATTATGTCAGCGTTTATTGAAAACCAGCGTTTATTAAAAAACAAATTGTCAGTGCGATAAGACTCTGCCCACTGTTACGCCTCTTGCTGTCCATCAACTTGTTTGTGTCCCCGCGCTCAACATTATCTGTCACATAAAGTTGTGACATTATTCACAGATTTAACTGCGTGATTGAGCCGGGTAAAACATCATATAATGTGGCGCCCTCTAGCGGCCAAAATGGCTGATCAAAACAGAAAATTTGAAAATGTTTGCTTACGAATTAGCCAGAGATACTCAGCCCGTTTTTGAACTTTACGATCACTGATAAGTGTTAAAGGAACACATGGCAATCTTGAGTTTTCAAAAACTAGGAGCGCCCCGTTTGTTTTTATCATTAATGTTAATTATAAGAATTGTATTAAGCCATTTGTTTTTGCATATTATTATTTTTTATATTATTGCACCAGTAATATATTAAAACTTATAGTATAATAAGACGAAATAGTGAATACTTAAAATTTGATGTATTTAAATGTAACCAGGGTAAAAAAAGTAAAAATGATACTGGATATGTAAATTGTGACACCCATTTCAAATACTGCAAGATTCCCATGTGTCCCTTTAAGTGCCTACTAATTAGTTGTACACATGGTAGCGTAAACTGAAACAATGGCAAGTGTGAACCGGTGTTTAATCGGCTGTTTCTGAATTGGGTTCATTATATGGTTGATTGTTTAATCAACATGAAATAATACAAAAGTTGCGATTACTCCAAATGGTGTATGTAGCATTTCTGAATTTGCAGTGCGGTCTTTCTAGATTCTTTGGAACTCGTGTTAGTTGAACTTGTATATGCCTCAGTTTAGCCTTCCTTTTTTTAAATATATTGCTATTTATTTTATTTCTCTGCATGTTAGCATTTTGAAATGCATTTAATGAAAATACTAAATAGTGAAAAGAGTCTGCATTTTTGTATTTTCTCATTATATATGCATGCATTTATTCTGTCCTTTTTTAAATTTCAGTCTTTACAATTTTTAAAAATTAAAATTACATTAAATTAAATACAATTTTTACAAAGTTCTGAACATTTTCCCGGTATGGGAACCATGATATTATGTCCTTTAATGGGGCATAAGACCGCCAAAAGTCATTCAACTGGAACACAACAATGACATGCACAACTACACATGGCACTAATCATCCTTTCCATTGTATCAAGAGAACAGCAATGTGACAATGTTTGTGTATTAAAACGTTAAAGAACTCCAATTCATTAACCAGTACACAACAATGGCAATGCAACTAGGCTTGGTATAGTTCTACGACATAAAACGTCACAGAAAAGAGCTACAGATATGCAATGTATCTGCGTAAATTCCCAGTTAAAACTCCCTAAACTAGGCTAAATAATAAATACACAATTAAATTACTTTATTGGTGCGTACCAATTATTTTTAACAAATTAATTACGCAAAATAACCGTTTTTGTCAGCATATCATATTTTATCCATTACCGTGAAGACGGCCAATATCAAATGGAATGCATCGCCGTTTCCAGTCAATTCTCAAATAAGCGAGACATTGAGATTGGCTAAATGTGACTGGTTATCAAGTTTATTTTTTTCACTCGAAAGTAAATCCTTCAGGAACAAAAATGTTGTATTCAGTCTAGTCTACTTTTAATTATTCGGCATCACCGAAGCACTCAACTTTCTCTGTATGTCAACATGGCTAAAAGAGGCGCAGGTGTTTGAACTCAGTGCAAGAATATTCATTATCGCTAAATATTAATAACTAACTCAGAACACAATAATAACTAACGTTGCGACGTTGAGTCACGACGTCAATAAAGTGTTGCCGACGTCAACATCATCCGACAATAACGTTCAATAAAGCGAATATTTGTTTTCAAAAACGTAATTTAAAATGTAATAAATAGATTATTTAACTGCTGGGATCGACTATGGGTAATCCTTTACTTGATGGTAGATGTGCTTTGTTTTTTTTACTCATACGCATGCGCCCGTTCGTGAAAAAAACTACACGCCTACCTCTTGTGAAAGATTTACCTATAATCGATCCCAGCAGTTAAATAATCTCTATATAATTCATATAGGGCCCCGGTTTTGTATCACTGCTTAACATAGAAGTTCAGAGAGATATTGCACAGGGTATAGTTCTCCCTGTACACTGGACAGACTACTTTACATCCCTCCGAAGGATGACCTATATTCACAGTACCATGCCCAAGTAAGATACTGCGGGAGTTTGTTTGAGAAATCCGGGATGTGACCCCACTGGAAATCATACACGTGATTTCTGGGACTCGAGTCAAGTATGCTTAACACTTGCCGACCGCAGGGTTAAGTTTCCAAAATTATATGGAAACAAAAGAGCACAAGATGTTTCGAAAGATATTCATTCAAGAAAAATATGTCTGGAAGTCTCCTGAAACATGAGTCATACACAAATATCCTAGACACATTCAGTATACACAGGGTCTGAATGATTCTCACGTCTGCGTCTAGGTATTTTGTTCTTCTTTTAGTTTAGATACTACAAATTACCAAATATGCAAACGACGACTAGATGCGTCAGGGAATGTTTATGCACACACAACCTTCCAATTGTTCACTCGAATTTTTAAACATGCAGAATGAATAACAAATACGTAGTCTAGATCATCTGCGACGCTTGCCTGTTTACAAAATTATCAGGCGTCGAACATAATCAAGACTAATTTCATGTAGATCAATCCGTGACAACACAAAACATTCATAAATTAAAATGTGTGCTAACTTTATTGACACGTATGACCAGGGAGTACGTTATAACGTTATGACAGTGGAGAGTGTAAACTTGCACATATTCTACTTACGATAAATTGTTTCGTTCTAACTGGAGCACTCATGCTGCACAACAGAAAACAAAATGGAGGAAGGGCCGGATCAAAACGGAAATGGATTGCTATGACGTCAGGCTGTTCCAGTAACACATTACTTTCATGAAACGCCTCCCGATATTTCGCGATATACATGCTACTCCTGCAGTTGAAGACGCAGTATGCAAACTTCCCTAAAATACCAGAGGCTTGCGCGAGCCAAAACAATGCATGTGTACACGTTTGACACCAACTATCTATTCCTGCATGTGTACACGTATGACACCAACTATCTATTCCATGACATCAGGGAGTACATATACGTATACTAACTAAATGTTACCAGTGTGTGAAAGACAACTCTGTAAAACCTTTAGAGCTGATGAAGGTATTTTTAATCTATGGAAGAGTTTATTTTAAAACAAAGACAAAATCAAACAAACAAATCTTGCATTCGACAACTCAAAATTCGTTCACACAAAACTCACAACATATACACGTACATACCTTTTGTCGCGAACTTTTGGACAACCGTTACTCACGAGCTCTAATGCAATTCGTTTAATATCCTCAATCGAAATGCTCACGAAATTCAACTGTGCTGCAATAAAAATGGCGCCCTCAAAATGTCTCTAAAATTGTCTGCGCATGCGCGGTAAATGTGACGTACGCGTTAACACCAGATTTATATATACATATTAGTATTCATCCAAGAGATAGCAACTTATGTAATACCAAATTCAACGTCCCGTTCATGAATCTTTATCCACTACTGTCTTTCCGTACTAGAAAATCAATATGTTCCTGTATTATGGAACCAAAATCTGCCTTTTTCCTCTAACCAGTGCGTTGCTAAGGCATCGCATCAGCGTTAACATCACAGACGGTGCCATTTATCGTCCAGTGTGATAATATAAAGTAATATTTGCAACGAATATAAGATGACAACAATGTGGCTCACACACTAAGACAGCTTTGTAATTACAAAGTAAGTGCCACAATTGCATTATATAACTCGAAGCCTGGCACGCAGGAATCTAAATTGGGTTATTCCGATCAACTGAATTGATTGTTGGTTAACCTCTCCTCAACACATAACATGTTATTTCGAGCAGCTCGAAGGATTGCCTTCCGATAACGAGCTTGCTGGCTACGACGAAGAGGCTATAAGGGACGATTGTTGTGCAAAGATACAGCGAATAATCCCATTGGTGACCGCAAGAATCGAACCCGTGGTCTCCGGGTTCTGCGTCAAAGGCAAGTCTGACATATTCGTATATCGAAAGGATACTTGGTTTGGCTTTACTCTAATATGTGGATTTATTGCTTCGGTGCCCAACCTTTTGGCGGTATGCACTATTTAAATATCAGCAAACGTACGTGAAACGTTTTTGAGTTGCTTCCCTTACATAATTAGAGTATCGTTCCTTTGTATTATACCTGCATAAAGGTGTGAACATGGCAATAATTAGAAGGCGTTCCTGTGGCCTAGTGGTTACGGCAAGAACTTGTAACCTAGAATATCATGGGTTCGAAACCTCAACGAGCCAAATAAATCATAAAGACAAAAACGAATCCTCATCGAAGCAAATAAATCATGAAGATTTTTTTTTTTGTATAAATTGTTTTCTTTACACATGTGATAGTTAGATATATTAGGAAGTTATGTGTCATTGTCTTATTTACACGTGCAATGCTTATTTTTTCTGTTTGTCAAAATCCATGCAGCTGGATAAGTTCAATATTGTCAATTCGAATATTACTAATATAAATGCAATGAGTGATCAAACAGTTCTACATAAGTCATCAATTAGCTACCTAATATGCCATGGTAAGGTTCGCTTTTTGATATTTTATATCGTCGGTGTGTTCTTGGGCTAGACGCTTTTCCATGGCCTCCTCCGTCGGATGGGGACAGTAAACCGGTGGTCCCGTGTATCGGAGTTTATCTTCCGAGCAAGTAAACTAATCTATTCATTAGTAGGAGAGTTTTCCGGATTAACGTGTATCCTTCCACTCTCTCTGGTGCGGCTCTAAATAACATATACTATGTTGATTAGCTGTAAAACAGCATTTTATTAGTGATCCGACTGGATGATATTTTAAAGGTCAAAACATACGTAATCAGAACCCAAAAATCGTCCAGAGTGCTGTTTTTGTACGAACTGCGAATATATACGGTGCTCAATGGAAATCAGACGTAACGAACTGTGTAAAGGATTTGAATTAATTCGCTAATTTGACAAAGATATATACTTCGTAACGTGGTAATTTTTAGTTATATTTTTTTTTTATAATATTTGC
This sequence comes from Cyrtodaria siliqua, assembly GCA_037043455.1. Lineage (NCBI taxonomy): Eukaryota > Metazoa > Mollusca > Bivalvia > Adapedonta > Hiatellidae > Cyrtodaria > Cyrtodaria siliqua. The sequence goes on from JAWPHD010000926.1 coordinate 290,168, forward strand.
GGGTCAAGTGCCAGCGATTTTCTGTTATTCTCATAACTAAAATACCTGTCACAATATAAGAATCTTTCATGGGTATCCGGAAAAGATCAGGAATTTCAAAACGAGGTATAATTTTTTGAACAGTTATAACGTGGATTGGAATATATGTATATGAACTGAATGTTTGATTCTTTTTCTTGCATATGACTGACATTTTGTGCTTTGGCATCGCCAATTACTAACGTTGTGAGTGTTGTTTTTCCACAGTGACGTCATGCAACTGTTGACATTATTGACGTCATTGTTGATTTCGCGTGTCATTTACTTTCCCCGTTGTGTAATAGGCTTTCCATCATCCATGTAAAACTCGGATAACCTTATAACTCATGTTTGTGTTGTTTTTGGCATAAAAAAACACTGACTCAGTTTTTCAACAATTCATGTCATTCATTCACGCTTTGCTTATTTTGAAATAAACCCGTGTCAAAGGTGCATGTCTATCTATCCTCTGTTTTCATGCTCTCCGACAACATAGTCCTGGACAACACAGTAAAATACTTACAATTCATTACAACAGACATTACACTTTAACATCAGGTTAAATTTTAACTGAGAAATGACAATCAATGAGATAAACACATGCAAATTACACAAACTTTGGATTTTTTTCAATGGAACTATTTTTGTATCCTACGACCCGGATGTACTTTCTCACCGTTCTGACACCAATAGCATTATTTCGCTTAAATAATATAACTTTGTAATTATGTTCTTGTTTAAGTCTATGACTTTGCAAATATGTTTCTTATTTTTGATCCACGTGACAGGAATTGAACATGACCGTGATTTAAGACAGTTTTTGCATATTCCTGATTGTTTTAAGTCTAGGTCAGACAATCTGATAATGAACAAATATATGTTATACATTCCAAAACGAACGGGAAAGTTAAATTTAGCAGAAATAGATTATCAATAAGGAGAATTTCGGAAACCGCGCTGTGAGATATGTGGATACATCAAACAAAGCACACGTGTTATGATTAGATTATTGTATATATGTACGAGTATACATAGAGATATATTTGTAATGTATTTAATATGAATGTAGTTAAAGTGCGGACAGGTTATACGTTGTTTTTAGCCAGCACATGCAATGCATCCAATTTAAATATCTTGCATTTAAAAGACAGAAACACAGACAGAACAGTTGCATACCTCCATGGAAGAGAACATACCTTGTGTATATCTCTGAGAAATACAAACAGTTTTTGGGGTCATTCCAGTCAAACAGAAGCCATGCAGTCCAATACCTGCCTGTGCGGTGTAACGAACATTGTAGCCGGATGGAGAACTGATCACAGGCCGCACAACTTAAAGTTGAAAGGATACCGTTGAAAGTAAGTGTTTCATGAATGCAGTTGCGTATTTTATCAAAATTCACTGCAGAATAAGGAAACAATTAACTGTAACACAAGTGCGTTTTACGGCAGAGGTCTCAATGTGTCATTGCACCATTGAGTTTCCTCCTTCGTTTTATATAGGACGAATGTATACCAAGAGATAAAAAAATGCGTATTTTTCTACGTAGAAAATTTCAAAAACACATATCAATCAAAAACGATCGAGCGTCCGCCAATATAAAAATGCAATAAAAACAGAGGGTCATGTATCATGTAAGAAATAGCCATCTGTTGAATGACGTCACGTTTTATTTTGACACGACACAGATAAATTTACCCCATTTCTGTACTTTCGCTTTACTGTCTATGTCAATTGTAATTAAATATCTCAAACAAACACTAAGAAATGTGCCCAATACATGATTCGGATGAGGTATAGGTAATAAGGACAAATAGCAATCAAAAGTGCTCATTTACTATCACTAGTAAGGCAGGGAAACGTTTTTTTATTAGGCACTATTTGACTATACACCACGGAAGCACAAACGCAATGGTGTAATTACGCCTCAATCTGTCAAATGTTTTATGTTATTAGGTTATACAACAATTCCATCAGACCATTGGTATCAGCGGAATATTACAATGAGACATAAAACAAAAGATAAAAATCAATATGTTCCTGTATTATGGAATCAAAATCTGCCTTTCTCCTCTAACCAGTGCGTTGCTAAGGCATCGCATCAGCGTTAACATCACAGACGGTGCCATTTATCGTCCAGTGTGATAATATAAAGTAATATTTGCAACGAATATAAGATGACAACAATGTGGCTCACACACTAAGACAACTTTGTAATTACAAAGTAAGCGCCACAATTGCATTATATAACTCGAAGCCTGGCACGCAGGAATCTAAATTGGGTTATTCCGATCAACTGAATTGATTGTTGGTTAACCTCTCCTCAACACATAACATGTTATTTCGAGCAGCTCGAAGGATTGCCTTCCAATAACGAGCGTCCGGGCTACGACGAAGAGGCTATAAGAGACGATTTTTGTGCAAAGATACATCGAATAATCCCATTGGTGACCGCAAGAATCGAACCCGTGTCTGACATATTCGTATATCGAAAGGATACTTGGTTTGGTTTAACTCTAATATGTGGATTTATTGCTTCGGTGCCCAACCTTTTGGCGGTATGCACTATTTAAATATCAGCAAACGTGAAACGTTTTTGAGTTGCTTCCCTTACATAATTAGAGTATCGTCCCTTTGTATTATACCTGCATAAAGGTGTGAACATGGCAATAATTAGAAGGTGTTCCTGTGGCCTAGTGGTTACGGCAAGAACTTGTAACCTAGAATACCATGGGTTCGAAACCTCAACGAGCCAAATAAATCATGAAGATTTTTTTTGTATAAATTGTTTTCTTTACACATGTAATAGTTAGATATATTAGGAAGTTATGTGTCATTGTCTTATTTACACGTGCAATGCTTATTTTTTCTGTTTGTCAAAATCCATGCAGCTGGATAAGTTCAATATTGTCAATTCGAATATTACTAAATAAAATATAAATGTAATGAGTGATCAAACAGTTCTACATAAGGCATTAATTAGCTACCTAATATGCCATGGTAAGGTTCGCTTTTTGATATTTTATTTCGTCGGTGTGTTTTTGGGCTAGACGCTTTTCCATGGCCACCTACGTCGGATGGGGACGGTAAACCGGTGGTCCCGTGTATCGGAGTTTATCTTCCGAGCAAGTAAACTAATCTATTCATTAGTAGGAGAGTTTTCCGGATTAACGTGTATCCTTCCACTCTCTCTGGTGCGGCTCTAAATAACATATACTATGTTGATGAGCCGTAAAACAGCATTTTATTAGTGATCCGACTGGATGATATTTTAACGGTCAAAACATAGGTAATCAGAACCCGAAAATCGTCCAGAGTGCTGTTTTTGTACGAACTGCGAATATATACGGTGCTAAATGGAAATGAGACGTAACGAACTGTGTAAAGGATTTGAATTAATTCGCTAATTTGACAAAGATATATACTTCGTAACGAGGTGTTTTTATTTATATATTTTTTTATAATATTTGCTGGTCAAGTGCCAGCGATTTTCTGTTATTCTCATAAGTAGATTATCTGTCACAATATAAGAATCTTTCATGGGTATCCGAAAAAGATCAGGAATTTCTAAACGAGGTATAATTTTTTGAACAGTTATAACGTGGATTGGAATATATAAACTGAATAGCTATGGTTGATTTTTTTTTTGCATATGATAGACATTTTGTGCGTTGGTATCGCCAATTACTAACGTTGTGAGTGTTTTTTTTCAACAGTGACGTCATGCAACTGTTGACATTATTGACGTCATCGTTGATTTCGCGTGACATTTTTTTTTTTGCCGTTGTGTAAGATTAGGCTTTCCATCATCCATGTAAAACGCGATTAACCTTATTAATCATGTTTGTGTTGTTTTGGCATAAAAAACACTGATTCAGTTTTGTGGACTAGGGAATTTTCAAACCCTAGTTTATAGGAGGCGACAGAATTCGAGCACGCTAGAAGCCGCAACTTATCGTCACTGACGAAATGTATCACTACGCTAACGGACAGAGCGTCCATTTTGATTGGTTATTCATTCGCATAAAAGACTCATCCCACTCACTCTATACATATTCATAGGGGCCCTGGCCTTGTGTAGAGAAGAAATAGTTCCACGGATTAGACAAATACCATCTAAATCGTAAATAAGCTGTGGGAAATGTAAAGAAAATTGAAGAATGTGATGTTTAGGCCTATTCTTTTTTCTACTAAGGAAAGAAACAAGATGATATATTTTATCTCGAAATATTATTCGAAATATTATTATTTGGACCCCGTACATCCAGCTTTGCAAACCTGGGATAAAGTAGCTCATTTGCATATTAATGTCGAAAGGACCAATGCTTCCAGCAAAAGTAGTTATCTTACAGCAAAAAAGAATAGAGGTAAACATTTGCGATATCAGCGGGAAAATGGAATATCCGTCACAAAATGGAGACAGTCTTAAAGAAAGTCTTCGTCAAAATGTTATAATTGCAGAATTTACAAATTGTATTACTACGCTGTAGACGCGGCATTTCAGACGCAATATATTGAACTGATCACGCTTTCATTTCAGGACCGCGATCACTATTAATCGAATGGAGAAGATTTTTTTTCGTATCCGACTTTGTACAGATATGAATAATGTTGCTCCGAATTAATAAATGATGGAATACATACCACAATTAAAAAAATATGTAAACAATAATAAAATTGTATTTTTCCTAAAAGGATAACTCATACGGCCCATATTTATATCCGGTGCAAGCATCGGAATTTAATTGTTACAATCTGATCCCTTCGAACTCAAGAAGACGCTTTCCGCCAGTTTCGTCAACACAGAACCAAATTCGACACAGAACACAAAACTTATGGTCATAATTGCACTTACTGTTGCACCATGTACACTCAGCAGAACTGTTCAATATCAAAAGCCCCTAGTCCGTCAGTGCTTTCAGCACTTTGATTTTTTATCATGTTCATTCAAGGTCTTCTTCATGACACCGCATATGCAAATGTGGAAACGTGGCTCCATCGTAAATGGAGTGTCTACAATAGAATTTGCAGCAACTATGCAGTTCTGCAGGTTAGAAGGTTCTAGGCCCATTCTCCATATTTCATCTAGATGTAAATGGAGGATGAGCCTTGCATGTTCATCCCTGTTTGGCGCCATATAACCTTTCTTGTGTTGGTGCGCCGTAAAACCCCAATTCAATTCATTTAAATTTTACAATTTTATTTACCCCTATTAAGGAAATACGGTAAAATATTAAAAGCATAAAATAACATTAATAATCTGTAATTAACAGCGTCCTTGATGTTATATGCCAAAATAATATTAAGCAAATATGAATCTTGTTTTATTATTCTTTGTAAAAGTCTGCAGTTCTGCAGGTGGAAGGTCCTAGGCCCATTGTCCATATTTTATCTTAATGTACATGGAGGATGAGCCTGCATGTTCATGTTAGGCGCCATATATCCTTTCTTGTGTTGGTGCGCCTTATTACTCAGTTCATAACTTCTAGTGGGAGTTTTTTTAGATCAGCAGAGCTTATGCCGTGGTGCAGTGTCCGTCGTTCGTCTGTCCGTAAACTTTAGTTTGTAGAGACTACCCCTCTGAAACTACTGGATGGGTCTTCATGAAACTTTACAGAAATGTTGCCCATTAAGTATAGTTGATCCTAGCAAAAAGTCACGTAGATGTAAAATCCAAGATGAACGCCAAGGCTAAAAACATATTTTATTAAAACAAGTTTGTAGCGACTAATTCTTGAAAACTATAAGTGATATTGATGTGGGATTTTTTCTAAAACGATCAGTATGACATGATGTTGGTTCTTGTCGAAAACCATTATGATTCGACATTAAACATGGCTGCAAGCGGCCATCTTTTTTTCCATGGAGTTATATAGTAAATACTTCTAACGACTACTTCTCTGAAACTACTTGACGGATTTTCATAAAGCTTCACAGAAATGTTGCTCTTGATGTTTTATTGATCCTAGCAAAGTTTCAGGTAGGTCAAATATTCAAAATGGCCGCCACGGCTAAAAATAGATTTTTAAAAATCAAGTTTGTAGCGACTACTTCTAGAGAACTATGAGTGATGTTGATATGGGACTTTTTCTATAATGATCAGCATGACATGATGTTGATCCTTGTTTGTAGCGACTAATTCTTGAAAACTATAAGTGATATTGATGTGGGATTTTTTCTAAAACGATCAGTATGACATGATGTTGGTTCTTGTCGAAAACCATTATGATTCGACATTAAACATGGCTGCAAGCGGCCATCTTTTTTTCCATGGAGTTATATAGTAAATACTTCTAACGACTACTTCTCTGAAACTACTTGACGGATTTTCATAAAGCTTCACAGAAATGTTGCTCTTGATGTTTTATTGATCCTAGCAAAGTTTCAGGTAGGTCAAATATTCAAAATGGCCGCCACGGCTAAAAATAGATTTTTAAAAATCAAGTTTGTAGCGACTACTTCTAGAGAACTATGAGTGATGTTGATATGGGACTTTTTCTATAATGATCAGCATGACATGATGTTGATCCTTGTCGAGAATAATTTTGATTCGACATTAAACATGGCTGCCAGTGGCCATCTTTGTTTACATAGAGTTGTATAATGAAAATTGCAGCGACTACTTCTCTGAAACTGCTGGACATATTTCATGAAACTTCACAGGAATGTTGCTCTTGATGTCTAGTTGTTCCTAGCAAAATTTCAGGCCGGCCGGAAATTCAAGATGGCCGCCACGACTAAAAATAGATTAAAAAAAAACTAATTTGTGACTATTTCCTGAAAAATGTAAGTGATATTAATATGGCACTTTTTCTAAACTGATCGGCATGACATTTTGTTGGTCATTGTCGAAAATTGCTTTGATGCGACGTTAAACATTGCTGCGGCCATCTTTGTTTATGTCAGAAATGGCCTTTCCAGTATATTAGTTTATCATAAAGGGAGGTAATAGTCAAAGTTCTTTCATTTGCCTTTGACATGATACAGGTTATTATATAAATGTTCTTGCATTGTTTCTTTATTTATTTAAAGAGCATATGTCGAAGTATAATACTTATCCCCATTGTCTTTATATAAGTGTCAATTTTATTAATCGTAATTTACCTACCATGAGGAAAAACCATGAGGATCATTGAGTACACTTAGTACGTTTGAAAACGCAACATTTTTGACATTCATATATTTTTTATCTACGCGGTTTTCGTTCAAACAAGCCTTGTATTTTAGGAAAGTATACCTATTTCTTTGTGGCTATTGTTAAAATTTAACAATTTAGAATTACACAAGAGTTACACTACCTGAAACACTGAAAACACATTTTGCACGAGAATTGGAATAATCACGATATAAGCAAATTTATTTTTATTTATCTTAAAAGCGCTAACATCGGTATGGTATAAAAACACAACACGATTTGATTTTATCCACAACTCATTATGCTACGTTTAGCTGAACATGTGCGAAATCAGGCTATTGGGATGATGGCTGTTGGTGTCACTAAAACAGAGGTAGCGAGACGACTTGGCTGCCATGTCTCAACTATATCTAGGCTACAGACACGCTACCAACAGACGGGCACTGTCAGGGACCGTCCTAAACCTGGCAGGCAGCGAGTAACTACCTCCAGTCAGGACATCAGACTGAGGGTGTCACATCTCAGAAACAGATTCCTGCCAGCTTCTGATACAGCCAGACACACGATTGGTACTCATGAGTATGTGTTTTCATCCACTATAACCAATACGCATTGTCACTTTTTTCAAATTATTAAAAATAAAATTGCCTTATTTTCAAATTTGGAATGGTGGTGCGTTACCTTTTTTGTGTAGAATGCATTCTAATTCAGCCATAATTGGTTTGTAAGTAGGCCAATAAACGTAACAACTACAAAACAGCATAAATGTCATAAATTTAAAAAAAAGTGAAAATGTTAGATTTTTTTGATTTTTTGATGATTTGTTTCATTTCAGACGCACAATAAATGGCTTGAAGCGACGTGTTTATGCCCGCGTAAACCCCTCTACCACACCGCAGGAACTTCGTGTAGCGATACAAGACGAATGGCAGCGTATGCCACAGCAAGTGATTTCATCCAAAATACTGTCTATGTACCGTAGATGTTAAGCTTTAATAGACGCTCGTGATGGCACACTCGGTATTGAAAGTGTTTATTTTAATTTGGATAGGGGTAATTGAACCGTTGATTTTCATATGAAATATTTTGATGTTGGCAATGCAGTTTTGACCATCTATTAAATCATGATTAAATATATACTATATGAAATTGCATTGTTCTAGCTTTTTCACTTTTCAAAAAAATACAAAAAAAGTGTTGCTTTTTCAAATGTACTGAGTATATTGGCGGAGGAACTATATTATGAAAAAAAATAATCCTTAGAACTACAAACACACACACACATGCAAATTAAATTGCCAAGAATACTGTTGTGAGAAAGAAAAAGGAGTCTCCACTTGAGTCCTCACATTGTCACCAGCAGCCATCTTTGTTTACATAGAGTGCTGGTCCTATTTCCATATTAAAAGGTTCCTATTGCTGATCTAGCTATCAAAACCTACAGTAGAGCTTCAAGGTCATTGACCTCTTGTTTTGCAAATTGCCTTCATAGGTGGGAGAGGTTAGCTTCCCAAAAAATAAACAGGATGGGGGTAAAAAAACAACGCTTCTCTAGTGGGTATTTTTTTTCTGGGACAGCCCTAAATAGAGGATCTTGCGACAGGAACAGAAACTAGTATTGTCATATATAATAAAAGCACGTTAACACGCCCGAGAATTCGTCGTTTCGAGAGATGCCTATGTACGGTAGCCCGATTGTCAACACTTTTATGTTTGTGATGTCTTTTCTTGCTTTTTATTCATCTTTAAAGTAGTTCTTTGCTGTTCCTGTTGTTGTTGTTTTTATCAACTATCTGCTTGAATGCTACGTTTTCTGTTCGATTTTTATATCTACTTTTACTGTCATATTACTATAATTATTGTTTAAGTACGCATGAAATATAACATATCTGAAGACGTACTTGACCTGCCTGGAAATCGCTTGTTCGGCACTTGAAAAAAAGGCATGGATTCCAAATTAAGTGACTCAATTAATTGAACCTCTCTTCATTTATTTTAGCATCGTTCTAACTCAACTGAACACATGTCTAAGTCGGGTGATACTATTCCCCGGTCGATTTCCCGGTTACTTCCCGTTTGAAAAGGGATGGCAAATGTGATGAGTGTGTTGGTGTTTGTGATGTTTTAATGATCTATATGCCTTATCTATGTGTTCATTTTTTCATAATCACTAAAAGAAATGTTGGGAAAAAAGAAAAAAAACGTTTAAGTCTTGAATATTGGCATTTTTTCTCTCCATAATTTGACAGTTTCCGACAATTCCCGGTTCAGTTACACAGATATTTAAAGGCTAACAATGCCTTAACAATTGAGAATTTATTGTTTTATTTCATAAAGTAGTGTATGTTGAACACATTACAATAATAAAGAAGAAAAGAAGGAGAGAAATTTTAAAACAAACGTTTTATTGCTTCATTTTCAACACCCATATTTCGTGTAAAAAAGCCGTAGAAATTACAGGTGAAGCGTTTTTCCTGCACGTTATCAGAAACAGTATGCTATAGATACACAATCAATAATGTGTCCCGTTTCCAGACAGTCAGTTGATGAGGATGCATTGCAGAATGAGATACATTATACATATTTCGGAAATTAAAGTAACGGTATGGCAAAAAAGAGTGGCACAAGTCTACTACATTCGCAATAGTGAATAAACCAAAGTCATATAAATGTTTAGATGATGCGTTTGTCCATTTAAATGTTAATAACTATGAACCTGTATACATGTATGAGCCCGAATAAAGCTGAAACTAAAACTGATGTGAACTAAGGTAAAACCTTCAGGCTTAATACTTATTATTCATGCACTTGTGTTAGTGTTTAAATTGCTGTAGATTTATATTTTAAGATGGTATCACTGATATTTGTATTCAGATACGACAAACTTAGCATCCTAAACTTATTTGTTACTTATTGATGAATAATGTAAAGTTTCTTATCTATCTTTTATTCACTCAATCAATTGCATGAATGGCAACATGAGGTTACACATCATAGGTATATACAAACAGGCTTCAGTACGAATGCATACGTCTAAATAAAGTATTTTGTATTTATATCTACATTATATGTGCATATTACAAAACGGAAGTATCATGCAGCTCGTCGTCAAAGACATTGACCTTGCAGAATAATCAATTCATAAATGCTTCTTATTAATTGCACAATTCTGATTCAAAATAGTGATTTACAGCTATCCTCGTCAAATGGTTCAGTGAACGCGCTGATGACGAGATTTATGAACTTACCGTAGTCATTTGTGCTAACTAATATCGGTGAATTAGGAATAATTCACTGCTAATATCATCTTTAAACTTTATGCCACATTGTAACAAAATATTTAAACTTTATGTTTTTGTTCAGGGAATGTTGTTACTTTAAGTAATATATGGGCAATAAAGTTACTCAAGTTTTCTTAAAAGTATAGTATTTTTACTATTCATTTATTGTTCAAGCGTTTAAACATTTGCTCTTGAATAATAATATAGTTTTAGTTTAGGTTTTCGTATTTCTTTGAAACAAATGCAATTGAAAATGTAACTTTATCCATACTTGGAATAGTAGACTAGCTGATTCAAGCTGAGCACGCTTTTATAACTGTATATGTGTTATCAAGTTTCAACATTATCTTAATATTTGTAATATATCAAAATTTAGAATTGCCATGACAGTATTATGAGTATCCTCGCACAGACTAGAAATAGAAGCAGGACGTTGAAATAAACCTAATAGAATTCCAGTAAATGAGAGAAAATGTAAATTGTGTAATATCATAGAAGACGAGTTTTATGTTATGTTAGAATGTCCTATATACTCGGAGTTTAGAAAAAATATATAAAAAAAATACTATTGGAATAGGCCAAATATGCAGAAACTTATTTTATTAATTAACTCAGAATGTCAAAAAGAAATTAGAACCGTGGCTATTTTTGTTTACAAATCTTTTAATAAACGAAATGAATGTATGTTTGCAAATAATTGATTTAATTCACAAACGTGTCAGTTGGTAATAACTAAGTGTTTAAATTAAGCAATCTGACCTGTATATTGTGAACATCTGACAGTAAATGCCTCTGACAAATATTTACATAAAAACATTCTTCCTTGATCGTGGCAGTGTTACAAATTTAAAAATATTTGTCCTTTGTATGTAATATTTTCTGATATATTTCATTCTAATATCATTATAAGCTGTACAAATTAAAACAAAGTGAAATTCGTCTTCAATTTCAGTTGAATTACATATTTGACAAACTCTTTCATTTCTTTAAATCCTATGTCTTGCATAAAGACCTGTCTCAATTCTTAAGCTATGTGAAGATAAATGTAATTTAGTAAAAACGTAATATTTTTGTACATGAAATATTCAGCTAATTTTCATATCCAAAATTATCTTTAACATGTCTATACAAACTTGATAATACTCTATTTTCTTGTAGATCAGTGTTCCATTTTTGTTTAAAGCTAGATAGAATTAGATAAAAAAAATGCATAAACCCTCTGATTATGAATTTATTCCAGCACCCGGTTCGAAATAAGTTGCCATTTTAGAAAAAGATATCACAATTGAAAATATCACTCTAAATTCTATGAATTGCCAAGAATTCGCTCCGCGAAACGACGGATTTCACACGCCAAGACGACAAATAAATGTGGCCCTTTGTCATCTTTTCGCGTAGCGACTTGTCGTCTTGGCGCTTTATCTTTGTCATTCTGTCGACTTGGCTCCCGCCAGACTGACTGTATTTTGCATCGTTAAGACGATAGGGCCTTAATTTTTCATCCAATATTTACCAAACTTTACCAGATTGTTAATGTCAATAAAAGCTCGGATAAGTCCGAAAACCAACCAGATCAGACCATTGACAGAGGAGTTATGGCTCGATTCAGTTAAAAATGCTATATTTTGCCTCGTTAAGACGATATGGCCTTCATTTTTCATCCGATCTTTACCAAGCTTTACCAGATTGTTAATGTCAATGAAAGCTCGGATAAGTTAGTTCGAAAACCAGCAAAATTGGACCAGTAACGGCGGAGTTATGGCCCTTGATTTAGTCAAAAATGCTACATTTTGCCTCGTTAAGACGATAGGGCCTTCATTTTTCATCCGATCTTTACCAAACTTTACCAGATTGTTAGTCAATGAAAGCTCCGACAAGTTCGAAAACAAGCCAGAGCGGATAGTAACAGCGGAGTTATGGCCCTCGACTTCATTAAAAATGCTACATTTTGCCTCGTTAAGACGATAGAACCTTCATTTTTCATCCGATCTTTACCAAACTTTACCAGATTGTTAGTCAATAAAAGCTCGGACAAGTTCGAAAACCAGCCAGAGCGGACTAGTAACAGCGGAGTTATGGCCCTCGATTTCATTAAAAATGCAATATTTTGCCCTTTTATGGCGATAGTGCCTTCATTTTTCATCTGATCTTTACCAAACTTTACCAGATTTTTGACTTTGTTTGTCTTTTCTTTTTTCTATTTTTTCAAATTTTTTAAATATTTTTTTTTATTTTTTTTTTTTATTTTTTTTTTTTATTAACTCTACGGTCCAAGTTCGAAAAACAGCCAGAATCAGACCAGTAACGGCGGAGTTATGGCTCTTGATTTAGTTAAAAATGCTATATGTTGCCTCTTTAAGACGATAGTCACTCGCTTCATTGATGTTATAAGAGCCATATTAGCCAGTAGAGCATAACAGGCCCTCTTGGGTCTCTTGTTTCATTATTTTTGTATTTTGTGTGGGTGTGTGGAGGGGCCTCCTACCCACTCCTATGAATACTCAATCTGGTTACTTGGGTTATACTGGTTTATTATTTTATTTTTTTGTCCTGTGTTGATCGCTAACTACTGTAACATGATCGAAAGAGATGATTAATAGACTCTTACAGGTGGTCTTGTAGTACCTCTGTTCTCCTACAGTTGCCCTGAAACTGAATTCATGTTCAATTTGTCATTTTTGTCATGTTCATTAAAGGTCATCATATTCATAATTTTCCATTGTAGAGATGTTGAGATTTTATTTTATTATCAGTAGGTGATAACAATTGTGTTAACCTTAGGTTCTATAGTAAAATAAAAATCTTTGGCAGAGTAAAAAGACAATAATTTTCGATATTTTGATTTTAAAAGATACATATATTGAATCAATTTGCATGAATGTGTATGAAATATGCAGAGTTTTAAAATAATCACACTGTATATATCTTAATTTTAACAGTAAACTTGGTTGAACATCAAGGATAGACCGAGTTTATCACCTACCAGAAAGTATTGGTATGTCTTATTTCTGGTCACTGATTGGTCAGTTTTTATCTCTACTGGTCAAGGGCCAGCAGAGCTTGTTGTCCGTCGTCCGTCCGTCTGCCCGTTAACCTTTACCTCGTTAAGACGATAGTGCCTTCATTTTTCATCCGATCTTTACCAAACTTTAGCAGATTGTTAATATCAATGAAAGCTCAGATAAGTTCGAAAACCAGCAAGATGGGACCGTTGATTTAGTTAAAAATGCTATATTTTGCATCGTTAAGACGATAGGGCCTCCATTTTTAGCTCTACTGGCTAAAGGCCAGGCGAGCTTATGCGATCACTTTTCGTCCGTCGTCCGTCCGTCTGTCTGTTAGCAATTTTATAAAATCAACATTTCCTCTGAAACCGCTTGAAGGATTTTAATGAAACTTCATCACCATGTTACTTGGGAGGGCTCCTCTCAGAGTTTTGTTTTTCATGGCCGCCAGTCATCCAAGACGGCCACCATGGCTAAAACTAGGTCAAATTTAAGGAAATGTCAAACGACATCTCCAAAATTACTTATTCCATTCTTGTGAAATATCATATACATGTTCCTTGGGTTGGCCTCTATCAAGTTTGTGTTTTTCGTTATCGTCGAATAATCAAAATGGCCACCACAGCAACCCAAAGTTTACATAGAGTTATATAGGAAAAGGTTAAAAGTGACATTTTCTCTGACACTGCTTGAAGGGTTTTGATGAAACTTAATCATCATGATATTTGGGATAGTCCCTCTCAGATTTGTGTTTTTCGCAGCTGCCAGTCATCCAAGATGGCCGCCATGTCTAAAACTAGGTCAAATATAAGGAAATTTCAAACAACATTCTTGTGAAATATCATAAACATGTTTCTTGGTTTGGCCTCTATCAAGTTTGTGTGTTTCGTTATTGTCGAATAATGAAAATGGCCACCACGCCAACCCAAAGTTTACATAGAGTTATATAGGAAAAGGCTAAAAATGACATCTTTTTTTAAACCGCTTGAAGGATTTTGATGAAACTTCATTACAATGATCTTTAGGATAGTCCCCCTCAGATTTGTGTTTTTCGCGGCCGGCAGTCATCCAAGATGGCCACCATGGCTAAAATTAGGTCAAGTTTAAGGAAATTTCAAACGGCATCTCCTCCGTAACCACTTATTCCATTTTTGTGAAATACCATAAACATGTTCCTTGGGTTGACCTCTATCAAGTTGTGTTTTTCGATATCGTCGAATAATCAAAATGGCCGCCACAGGTACCCAAAGTTTACATAGAGTTACAGAGAAACGTTAAAAATGACATTTTCTCTGAAACGTCTTGAAGGATTTTGTTGAAACTTTATCACAAATATCTTTGGGATAGTGCGCCTCAGATCTGTGTTTTTCGCAGCCGCCAGTTGTCCAACATGGCCACCATGGCTAAAACTAAGTCAAGTTTAAGGAAATTTCAAACGACATCTCCTCCGAAACCACTTAATCCATTCCATGTTCCTTGGGTTGGCCTCTATCAAATTTATGTTTTTCGTTATCATCGAATAATCAAAATGGTTACCATGGTGACCCAAGGTTTAAATAGAGTTATATAGGAAAAGGTTAAATGTGAAATCTTCTCTGAAACCTTTTGAAGGATTTTGTTGAAACTTTATCACAATGGTTGGCGTCTATTAAGTTTGTGTTTTTTGTTTTCTTGCGATAATCAAAATGGCCGCCGTGGCGACCCAAATTGTATATAGGAAAAGACTAAATATGACATCTTTACACAGTAGAGCGTCTACAGGCCCTCTTGGGCCTCTTGTTCATCTGATCTTTACCAAACTTAAGCAGATTTTTTTTCTATATTTTTTTTTATTAATTTATTATTATATATATTTTTTTAAATTGTATTAGCTCTACTAGCCAAGTTCGAAAACGAGCAAGATCGGACCAGTAACAGCAGAGTTGTGGCTATTGATTTAGTTAAAAATGCTATATTTTGCCTCGTTAAGACGATAGTCGCTCGCTTCTTTGATGTTATAAGGGCCATGTTAGCCAGTACAGCGTCCACAGGCCTCTTGTTTTGTTTATTAATTCGCATATGTACGTCAAATATCTACATTTTTGGCTAGGAAAGTCACAAGATAAATGTAAAGGCCTGAATATTAAAAAAAATAGTATCTATGCGTTATGCGATTTTTCCCCCACAGGGAAAAAACGGGTCATATGTCAAGCAGAGCGTGGGGCGGGCGGGTGGAAGGATTGGTTTCCGTTCATTTTAAAGAGAACGCCCACATGGATTGACTTTATATTTGGGGACAATGTTTATAACCACAATATTCGGTCAAGGTCGATAACCATCCAGGTCCCACCGGAGTCATGGTCCTTTTATTGCTGAAATTTGACGATGTTTGCGGTTTCCGCTCAATAACTTCAATATTTATAATCCAATATTGATGAAACTTTACGATAATGTAAATGGGCACAATATTTCGGCCAAGTTTGATAACCAGCTATAATAATCCTTTAACGCCTTATGAGTTATGTCGCTTGGATATTTGAAAATTGACGACTTTATCATTATCATCCTATCTTGATAAAACTTTAGGACAGCGTTTATGGACATAATATCTGGGCCACGTTTGATAAACAGCCAGATCGCACATCTAAGTTAGAGTTATAGGAATTTTTGCAGTTTCCGCTCAATTATTTAACATTTATAGTTCAATAGTATTGAACCTTGGGGACTTTGTAATGGTCATAATATCTAGACCAAGTTCGATGACCAGCACTTATAATGCCGTGAGTTATGGCCCTTCAATTTTTGAAATTTGATGATTTTTGCGGTGTCTGCTCAATAACTTTGACATTTATAATTCAATATTGATAAAACCTGGAGGCAATGTGTATAGTCGTAATATCTCGGCCAAGTTTGATAACCAGCCAGATCTCACCTATAAGGCCGGAGTTGTGACCCTTTGATTTTTTAAAACTGAATAGTTTTTGCAATGTCCTCTCAGTAATCTAATCTTGATGACTTTTCCAACTTATTGTCTTGGCCATCAAAGTACATAACTAGAAATACAAAAAGAGCATATTAAATAAGTTATACAAGGTTATATAAAGTTGATTTACACGTATGCCGGGCGTATATTTTGTCAATTTGCCACTCTTATTTGGTATGCTTTAACATTGAGTACCATGCATTATACATACTTATAGTTTAATTAAAGGCCAGAAATTGCCGAGATAAATGACGATACTGATCAAGTCCCTATTTTTCAACTCATATGTATGTGATGAGTTCGTTATGCTCACTAAAACGAAGATCGGGGAGCATATAGTTGCCGCTTTGTCGTTCCGTCCGTCCATCCACTGAGTCGAATTAAATAAAACTTGGTGCAATGATAAAGGACGCGATTGGGAACGCAGCAACCATAACTTTGCATACTAGCTTAATGACAGAATTATCCCCCTTTTACACTATTTTTTTTCGCGAATTCTAGTCCGGAAACCTTTGAGCCAAATGTTGTTTCATGGATGTAGATCTATGTTTATATGGTGTTTTCCGTCATTTTCAACACATGTAAGGTTATATATGACGGTCGAAATTTTTTGTGGTGGAGGCAGATCACCCATTTTTCCTAGGTAGAACCAGTACTATACACCTACCACCATCCGTAAGAATCGACACTTCCTACTTACAAGTCGAGCTCCCAGTGGGATGCGAACCCACAGCGGTGAGAGTAGAAGGTTTAACGCAACGTCGTCAACCATTCGGCCACGGAGACGCTTTGAGCCAAATGTAATGAAACTTAAAAATGATATGTGAAAGAAAAGTACATAGTGCAAGAACCAACTCTGCCTTAAATTATTGTTCTTTTACACTCTATGGTTTTCTTCATGAGAAACTTTTGTTTTGTTTTTTCGCTCTACTGGCCAAGGGCCAGCAGAGCTCTTGGCCGGCAGAGCTTATGGGATGGCGAGTTGTCTACCGTACGTCCGTCCGCCCGTCGTTAACTTTTGTGTCGTTAAGACGATAGGGCCTTCATTTTTCATCTGATCTTTACCAAGCCTTACCAGATTGTTAATATCAATGAAAGCTCGGACAAGTTCGAAAACCAGCCAGATCTGACCAGTAACAGCGGAGGTATGGCTCTTGATTTAGTTAAAAATGCTATATTTTGCCTCGTTAAGACAATATGGCCATTACTTTTCATCTGATCTTTACCAAACTTTACCAGATTGTTAATCATGTCAATGAAAGCTCGAACAAGTTCACAAAGCAGCCATATCGGACCAGTAACAACGGAGTTATGGCTCTTGAGTTAGTAAAAAAAAAAAAGATTTTGCCTCGTTAAGATGACAGGGCCTTCTTTTTTCAGCGACCTTTACCAAACTTTACCACATTGTAACTATCATTACAAGCTCGGACGAGTTCGAAAACCAGCCATATCGGACTTGTAACAGCGGTGTTATGAAAGCTCGAACGAGTTCGAAAATCAGTGAGATCGGACCAATAATAACGGAGTTATGGCCCTTGATTTAGTAAAAAATGCTTTATTTTGCCTCGTTAAGACGATAGGGCCTTCATTTTTCATTTTATCTTTACCAAACTTTAACAGATTGTTACTATCATTACAAGCTCGGACGAGTTCGAAAACCAGCCATATCGGACTTGTAACAGCGGTGTTATGGCCTTGATTTTGTTAAAAATGCTATATTTTACTTCGTTAAGGAGGTTGGCTGTGGAAGGACGTAGTGCTGAGATTTTTTTTAAATTCATATTTAAAGCTTCTTTGGTATAATTTAGTTCCAAAATTATCAAAAAAGGCTAGGTCACCACACATTTTTCCCACTAGACGTCATTGAAGAAGGCACATATTTCTAACTTCAAAATTTCACTAAAAAGAGGAAAAATATAGTCATTGAACATTTTCACAATTGTTTTCATAACATTACGTTTATTGAAAAACAACAATTAATTTTCGATTGCATATATACATATCTTTCAAATCATACAAAAACAATTGTAATACTCATTCGTCTTTTTACTTTAAAAAGCAAACAATATGTGGACCGTACCCTACTCACATTTGTTTTAACCAAAAAATTAATTCAAGATAAAAAAATGATGGTCTAATTATTAACTTTTTTTAAACCTTGTATATGTCAAGGTCCTATGACATTTCTTTCAAAACAAGTAAAAAAATATATGTCACCAGGCTTCTAATGATTTTTTATTACAAATTCTTTAATATACCCATTTTGGAGTTAATTTGACATTTTCAATGTAAAACACTGTACACACAATACTGACATAGAGATCGAAAATAAAATTAGTTCAGTATCTACTTTTATATATGTATTCCACTACTGAAAAACAAAAATCTGATTTATTCTGGAATACGTTTTGTTGGTACAGATCAAATAGACATTTAACGAGCTGGAGTGATAAGAATATGTAAAGTTTAGCATTTTAAACTAATTCAAGGGCAATAGCTCTGCTGTTTCTAGACTGACATGGCTAATTTCTGATTTTCGTCTACGTTTTCTTCTATAAGGGTAGGTGTGGGGGTGGGGTGGGAGGGGAGAGGGGATCATGGCATAGGTGTTGGGGGGGCCTCAGACTGGTGAGAATCAGATGGATTTGGACCACCATTATTTTCACATAGACCGTAATGTTAGCTCTACACAGAATAACACTTACCCTAAGGCTCCGTGACACTTCAAATATCCATTAAAATGTATATACGTGACGACAATACACAAAAATAGCAAAACAACAATGACCATAACTGCTCTATGCACCAGCATTTGGCTCAAAATGAAAGGAGATGACCTTTTTTTACAACAACAGCCGAACCACACCTCATTTTGTTTAAAATCTTACCTCATACAAAGTAGTACCACTCAGCACTCTGATGACTGATTCCTTTGCTTTTTGCACCCATATCTTCGGAAATCTATCCTCAAAACAAAAACAGTAGCTATACGTACCTCTTTTATGTACTTAATCAATTACACAGTCCCAAATAACACCACTGTTGGTACTACTTTCGAGTACGATCATTTTCAACTTTTGACCTCTCTGGTTACCGGTCCAAGTCCTATATATATGGCTGGTTTTTCTTTGTAGATATTAGCTTTCTGAACATTTGTTTTGTAAAGATCGGATGGAAAATAGGTACCTACTGATTAACAAGCTACATTTTGTTTTCAATAGATCAGGGCAATAACTTCTTTTTACTTTGCTTAATATTCAGACTTTAACTAAGTTTGGTAAAGATCGGATGCAAAACGCAGTCGCTAGAAAGTTGATAAGTCAAACTATAGCCCTTTTTTCATTAAATTAAGGGATATAACTCACAATGTTTATTAACCGATATTAGTGGTATTTGAACTCGTTTGAGGGTTCATCAATGTTAAGACTCTGACCAAGTCTGATCAAGATCATTTGCAAAATAAATGTGATCGATTGCTGGGCAAATTTTAACA
The DNA here is from genome assembly GCA_037043455.1 of Cyrtodaria siliqua. Lineage (NCBI taxonomy): Eukaryota > Metazoa > Mollusca > Bivalvia > Adapedonta > Hiatellidae > Cyrtodaria > Cyrtodaria siliqua. Next base: position 310,062 of record JAWPHD010000926.1, read on the forward strand.
TTTTTCATTAGATCAAGGACCATATCTCTGGTGTTTATCATCCGACTCAAGTTCTTTTCGAGCTCGTCCGCGCTTTAACAATAGCCAAGTTTGGTAAAAATAGAGGGTGCTAGAGTGTACACATACAACAAAAAAATAACGGACGGACAGACGACGGACAACAGGCCGACAATGACCAGTTACTACACTGACACAAAAGTTCACCAGGCCTACCAAAACTTGTTAACACAAAATCCTGAGATTTTTAAAACTTAAGATGTAAAACGCAAACGCGAGAAGAACATTTTAAATGGAAATTTGGAGCGCGTGGCTTGATTTCCACACTATTTTTTAACGCAGATTTAAATTATTTATGCAAATAATTTTGATGCATTGTTTGATAGTTATGGAATATGATAAATTAGCATAGTAATTCGATTAGAAAGACTTGGTTTAGTTTCTATCGCAACTGTTTTTTTATGAAAGTGCACTTACTTTTCTACACAGATGCGTGCTAAATGCAAATACAATGTCAACTGTACACATTATAATCATCATACACAGCAGCAGCTGTTATAGTGGTACCACACACAAGGAGTTGCTAGTTCCTCACACTTGCTATTTCAGTTAGGTGACCAATTAAAGAAATCACAGATATTGCTGCATTACGCATGCCGTTATGCCACTGAAGGAACTAATTATGTCCTTAGGTGTTAATTGTATATTCAGTCAGTGCATTACACGGATGACTCCCACTGATTCGACCCTGTATATATTCCTCTGACTAGGGAGCGTAACAGGATAGCTGATAAACTGTAAAAGTATAGCTTTTTAAATCATGATCATTTTGTTTTGATGGAAAATCCGGAGATTGTACACTTAAATCCGGAGATTCGGAGATCGACTGAAAAATCCAGAGAATCCGGATTTTATCCGGAGATTTGGCAGGCCTGGCTCACACAAAGAGAAAAGGTTAACGTTTACGGTACAATTGTATTATATTTATCACCAGGTCGTTTTCATATTTATGACATGGGTTTTTCACATTTATGGTAAGTTTCACGTTTATGGTTACATTTATGACAGTTTTCACATTTATGACCGTTTTCACGTCTATGGTTCCTATAATCAGGCATACTGGCGTAAGCAGTATAATTTTTATGTTATTTTGCGTAACAATATTTTTTGTGACGTTTAAACCAGGGAGGAAGTATACTTACTCCCTGTTTAAACGTAATAAAATAAATAAAATAACACGTTTGTCCTTCCTTTTATTCCCGAGTAGAAGTAGCGCGATACTAAACACCCGTTACTCTCGCCAGTTTCGGCACTCTCATTGTTGTCATAATTGAATATAAAATAGTTGCTTTTAGTAAGGAAGAGAGTATACCAGGCAAAATGTATGCAAAGTCGGCAAGATTCAGATGAGTATCCACCCGATCCTGTTCTGTTATCCACTAGTAGTAGTAAATTCTTAGGGGTGTTAGTCTGTTGGTAATGGTAACAGCGGGCACCTTTTAGACTGTACAGTATATTCTGTTAGCGCTAGTAACAGATAACGTTAGACACTGGCAGCAAGTTATTGATCCGCCAATCAGAATCATGCGCATGGTTCACTCACTTTTCAAAACGGCAGCGCAATTTTTAGCCTCCATTTTGTACAAGAAAGTCGTCAACACGAAAATGAATGAAATGAATTCACCGGTAAGTTGTTTTTCTCGTTTGCAGTATAGTAGACACGTTGCTGTTTCGTGTGTGTTTCTGATAAGATGTACTGTAGTAAGTTTTATCTGTACAATGTGTTCTTTACCAATATGTTTAGGCACGTTCTTCAACTTCTTGAACTTAAACTTAAATACATCGAGAAAATTCATTATTTAATTACAATGTAACCATGGTCTTATGGGGGTAAATTCAACAACTCCAATCCTGCAATATATACAAACATCACATTTAACAAACAATTACAACATGAATGACATTGCAGCCATTACAGAAATACATTATCTACAAACGCGACAATTTCATTAATATACCAAACAATCGAGAACTCACCAGACAAATCCATATTTAGGTTCTGCAACCAAATATTTACCAAGAATCTAATAGCTGTAGAATATATAAAACTACATTCTCAATCAGACCTTTACAAGTCTATAGAAAACTACTAAAATATATATTATTACATCTCTGTACTGAAATAGGTGTTTCTCTTAGAGAAGGTAGGCAAAGACTGAGTTAGTTAGAGTTATCATGCCATGCAGTGTTAGGGGTGACCTAAGTTAGTTTTCACTCGCTCAATCCTGTCAACCAAGCTGTATTTGTACAATAATCAGTTTGTCAAGACATATATGACAACCGTATACAATATAAATAATACATTGACCTCATGATAAATGGTCTCATTAACTTTTACAGTTATTACTCAGTACTGTGAACATAGCTAGCTATCTACCTGTGGAATAAGGGAGATAAATATGAGTAAACATACTACAGAGAACTATAGCAGTTGTCTCCCTTGAACCACTATTAAAGGCACGGCTACATACTTCCCGGCTCAGTGAAATGGCTCCTGACATTTATTAACCAGATGCCAGCGCTGTAAATAAGACATTTAATTAAAAGTTATAAAATAAACACAAATAAGCATACCTGAAAATATTCAACATAACTGACTTAACCAGGTACATTTATTATCGTTGCAAATAATATTAATTCAGCAAAAATGGACCAACTCCAAAGTCTGAAAGCAAACAGATTAGCATACATATACTATGCTGAAATAAATTCTAAAATTGTTAACCAATATTATCTGAAATGTATCCATCTCCATACGTATCTGCGAAATGGAAAACAGAACAATTAATGGGGTTTTACGTCCCGTCAACACATCATAATGGGTTAACTTGTGACAGCAACCTCAAAGGGAAATGAGATTGATCTCGCTAAAATACACATGTCAAGTACATCATATCTTCACGACATTACAGGTCGCAACAAATACTGACATCATACACTGAAAAATGGTAAAAATTAACATTATACATAATAAATCTCTTGTTTCGGTGTTGTGGCTGTCTGCTGCACAACCCACTGTCCCAATCGGTTTGGTGGTTGCCGTTCTCTGGTTGACCGTCTCGGTGGCTCCGGTTGCTGCACCAGTGTACCATCTGGGTGATCTTCCGGTGGACGTTCTGGTGGACGTTCCGGTGGATGTTCCAGTTGTACTGGCTCCGGTGGCTGCACCGGCAGATCCTCTGGTTGAACTTCCAGTTGACCATCTGGCGGATATTCCAGTTGTGCTGGTGGACCTTCTGGTTGATGTTCCGGTGGTCTAGCTGGTCGACCTAGTGAATCTGTATCTATATCCCACACGCTGTCACTCGCATTAAAGTTGCTCTCATCCAATTGAAGGTTTGCATCTTCAAGGGTGCTACTTCCATGGCGTTCGCTTAGAGAGGTGGTATATGGTCCAATTCGTACTTTCTTCTGTCTAATACCATTCTTAATATGTTGCTCGGGTTCAGAATCTGAGCTTGAACTTTCTGTGTCGATACTCCGAGGTTTGGCTCTGGTGGGTTTACTTCTAGACACAACCTTACGGTTTGGTATCTGGCATGGGACCTCAGAGGGAATAGAGGTAAACGGTAGCAGCATATTTCTGTGTAGCACCCATATTGGACCCTGTCCATCCTCACGTTTCACTCTGTATACAGGAATATCCCTATTTGGCATCGCGAGTACCAAATATGGATCCCTGTCCCATTTGTCTGCCAACTTCTGCTTCCCTTGCAGACCGACTTTCCTCACCAGGACTCTGTCACCATCCTCAAGCTTGCTATTCCTTACATTACGATCATATCGCTCCTTGTTCTGAGCAGCGTTCTTGCTGGCTTCCTTTGCAGCAACACCATACGCAACCTGCAACCTGTCTCGCAGCTTCTTGCCATACGTCTGTGGTTCTGATGCTGCTTCTTCAGCATCTACTGAAGTACCTAAGTAGGCATCTACTGAGAGACGAGGATGCCAACCGAACATGAGATAGTGGGGCGAATAACCAGTTGCATCGCTCTTCGTTGCGTTGTATGCCTGGACCATTGGCGCTACGTAGGATTTCCAATCATGTTTTTGGTCCTCTTCCAAGGTCCCGAGCATTTTCAACAAGGTCTGGTTGAACCTTTCCGCTGATCCATTACCCATGGGGTGATATGGTGTAGTTCTGGCTTTCTTAATCTGGGCAATCTTGCACAGCTCCTTGATGACATTCCCGACAAAATTCCGTCCCTGGTCACTGTGTAGTGTCTCCGGAAAACTGTAGTATCGGGAAAAAGTGTCATACAAGGCTCCGGCAGTCGTCTGGGCCGTCTGGTTGCGACAAGGAATAGCTTGAGCATACCGAGTTAAGTGATCCGTGATGACCAGAATATGCTCAAAGCCTCCTTTTGACCTCTCCAGACTAAGAAAGTCTATGCAGAACAATTCCATTGGTCTTGTAGTCATTATAGGGTGTAGTTCTGCTACCACCCTAACTGGTGTCTTCCGACGAATACATCTGCCACAGGTTTCCACTTTCCTGTTAACATCACCTTCCAAGCCAGGCCAATAAAAGCGTTGTCTAGCCAACCACAGAGACTTCTCCTTTCCTTGATGTCCAACATCATCATGCATGCCTTTTAGGGCAATGCTCCTGTAAGTCTCTGGGATGACTAACTGTCTTGTCTGTTGACCATCAAAGGAGGCGGTTCTGTACAGAATGTCATCCTCTACGTTAAGGCGATTCCATTCCCGAAGGAACTTCTGTACAGTGCGTGTTTCTCTCCTGAGGTATTCCTCCCTTGGCCGAGAACCGCATCCAAGGTGGTCTAATACTCTGGCTATGGTGGCATCTTTTCTCTGTTCCTGCTGCCAGTCTATCTGGTTAAAAGGCTCCGATGTTATTTCCTCACCGGCCGGTTGAGGACCTACAACTTCCGAAACACAGTGCACCAAGGTTAGTGACGCTTTAACTGCATGGCAGATTGCTTTAACCTGATCAGGAAAGATCAACTCTGGTTGTCTTGACAGACTATCAGCATCAACATTAAGCTTTCCAGGACGATAAATGATGGTGAACTGGAAGTTGCTTAATGCTGATATCCAACGGTGTCCTGTGGCATCAAGCTTGGCTGTTGTTAGCACATAGGTCAATGGGTTGTTGTCCGTTACGACCTGAAATGTAGTTCCCATGAGGAAGTCATGAAACTTGTCTGTAATCGCCCATTTCAGTGCTAAAAACTCCAACTTGTGCGCTGGGTACTTCTTTTCACTGGGGCTCAGTCCCCTACTGGCATATGCTATTACGCGTTCCTAGCCTTCCTGAAGCTGGTATAGTACAGCGCCTAAACCAAATCCACTGGCATCCGTGTGTAGGATCATAGGTTTTGTATAATCAGCATATCCAAGGACTGGTGGTGTCGTCAATTTTTCTATCAAAGTATCAAATGCGTGTTGTTGGTCCTTTCCCCATTTCCACACAACAGTATGCTTCTTGATCTTTTTCTTGGCTTTCTTGGCAGCTTTTGTCGTTCCATGACCCTCCAGCAAGACATTTAGAGGTTGTGCAACTTGGGAGAAGTTCTTCACGAACCGCCTGTAATAGCCTGCAAAGCCAAGAAATTGTCGCAGTTCCTTGATATTGGTTGGTGGCTTCCAATTCTTGATAGCTGCTGTCTTCTCTGGGTCAGTTGCTATTCCGTGTTCCGACACAACATGGCCCAAGTAGTTCACTGAGCTTTTGAACAGCTCACATTTGCTGGGTTTTAACAATAGCCCATGTTGTTCCAATCTGGAGAACACTCCTTCCAGACGTTTAACGTGTTCTTCGAATGTCTTCGAAAACACTAAAATATCATCAAGGAAAATGAGTCCCTTAAATGCATGTCACCCATGCACTTCTCCATAAGCCTTTGAAATGTGGCAGGTGAGTTTGAAAGTCCCATTCCCATGCGATTCATCTCATAGAATCCGAGATTACCTACGGAGAAAGCATCGTAGGGTTTCGAAGACTCCTCCATTTCCACTTGATAGTAGCCTGATCGAAGATCTAGCTTCGAAAAGTACTTTAGATGCCTCCAGTCTAAACAAAATCGCAGGGAACCGTCCTTTTTCCTAACAAGTACCACATTAGATGAGAATGGGCTGTCAGATTCTCTAATGGCATCTGCTTCAAGCATCTCTCCAATGTGCTGACGTACTTCTTCATACATGCCTGGTGGTATCCTCCTGTATGGCATTTTGAAAGGAGTATCGTCTTCCAGCACGATCTTGTGCTGACCTAGGTCAGTCTTTCCAATATGGGCAGCTCCTTTCGAAAATATATGGTCCCAGGTACCTAAGATCTGGCGGACACGTGCAAGTTGCTCCTCCGTAAGATTGGCCGTATCAATTCTGACACCAAGTTCTTCCAGGGGTGAAACATTACCCTCCTTAGTCACTGTCGTACTGCCAAGATCCGAGGCAAGGTTATCCACCACCTTGACTTCACTGATCTTGCAAATATCAGACTTGGGTCGAAATGTAATAGATTAAGCAGACATGTTGCAAATTTTAACTGAAATCTTGGTACAGGTACCGCGTTGTTCCAGAGTAACCACTCTCGGACAGACTGTATATCCGGATGGAGAATCTGCCTTTAAGTTCTCTGTAACAACAGTACTGACATTATGGCTAACATGTCTAGCTGTACCATTAATTGTAATGGTTTCATAAGGTGCAACCTTTATTACTTTCTTGTTGCTGGACTTCACTGTAAACGTATTGCAACTTATGCTGTCCATAGCAACTTTCCACTCTTCCGGAACATCAGACGTATAATTATCTGTATCCTGTGCAAGAACATTCTTACACAAACGAATAACGTTGGTTCCTATAAGCACTGGACAATAACTATTCAAATGTGTATCCGGTACAACTAAAACAGGTACATCAAATAAAATATCAGATAAATATGGAACTAAAATAGTACATTCAATAAAACCAATATACTTCAACAGTGATCCATCAGCAATGGAAACCTTTAAACCCAGTGTAGCCAAACTGTGTAGAACTGGTGGATCTGTTAAAGAACGATAAAAAGACTCGGATACTGTAGAAATCATTGACCCAGTATCCAACAAGGCTCTGACCCGTGATCCCTGCAAGAAAATATCACTTTCATTAGAGCTACCTATCATTTTCTCTAATATATCTTGGCCTATATATTCACCAGCCTCTGGTTGGCCATCAACAGAGACGGTTAAGCTTTTGGCTGTTGATTCCCTCTACCAAAACCATTCTGTTGGCCCCTGTTGTCTTCCGGACGGTGGTTGTTGTTACTGCCACCTGGATGGTTGTATGGTGGATTGTTGCCGTAACGGAAACCACGTCCACGACCTCGACCCCTGAAAGTGTTCCGGGAGAAGTCTCTGTTCCTGTCATCCCTCTGATCCAGCATATTGAGCATCATGTCCATCTTCTCGTCTATCTTCCTATCCAGCCTCTTTTCCAACACATCCATTCTTTTCTCCAGCTTCCTCTCCACATCTGCAATCCCCAGAGACACAGGTGCTTCCGCTGTCACGGGCTGGTGACCCACCTTCTTGAGTGGTACGGTGGTCTTAGCATCTGAAGGAGTGATACTAATCTCCTTGTCCACCATGCGGATCTTCCGCAGAAGCTCATCATAATTTGACAGGGTGTCATACTTATGCCGGGTCTGGCTCTTGAGCTGCTCAGATCGGAGTGACGTCCAAAACTTATGCCGCATCAGGTCATTCTTGGCCTCCTTGGCAAGATGTTTGTTGTCAATGGCAATCTGTAACAAACTTTCCAAACGGCAACTAAAAGATGTGACAGATTCCTCCGATTTCTGAAAACTATTAAAATTTTCCTGCATAATCATGCCGTTGGTAGAAATATCACCAAAAAGGGCATCCAACTTCATTAACGTATCTGTGATGGTGGCTTTTTCCCCTCAAGGTATGAGCATTCTCCTTGCTGTTCCCCGCAGAGACCTCCTTATGGCTTGAGTAAGGATGCTCGGAGTTATATCCGAGTCCTCTGTCAAACAACGTATCTCAAAACGCCACTCGTTGTACGTCACGTCCCCCTTCTGGTCGTCACCTGAGAAAAACGGAATCTTAGGAATGGATGACTGTGCTACAAGACGAGTTACATCCTCTGTCTTGGAAACACTCAAATCTCCACTCGCCTTAGCCTTCATACTGGTGGTCTCATACACCTCGTACAACCTAGACTTAGGTGTACTACTAATCGGCTTCCGTGGTGTTACATCATATCTACCACTCTTAATCAATAAGTCAATCATCTCCTGCTTTGACAGAGCTTCCTTAGGACTTCCATCTGTTTTCGCCGCCATCATATTTTCTACCTTAATCACTATGTCACAGTAACACACAACTATCACTATATATCAAAAACACTAAAGTTGTGTAATCACCATCTAAACTATCACTGAAAATGAACAAAAATATTAATTCCCTGAAATAATGTGTCCGTTATTCAACAGATAACATCTATATATGCACTATTACTAACCGCTGAAAAATAATACTATCAGTGATTAAATTCCTGAAATTATCAACAAGTGTTAAGTGAAAATCTCTGACAAATAACTCCAAGACTATGTCATTGCAAATAGTAATCAAAAGATAAATCACTTATAAACTACCCTGAAAATAAATAGATCCAAACTATTAATTCCTGGAAATAAATTGACACATAATATTATTTCCTGAAATAATAAACACTGTATACACAATTTCCTGAAATAATTTCACAAAAGCACAAAAATATCCTGAAAACAGTCTCAAAATATCATATCACACTTCTAAACGCAAGCTGGCACATATAAATACACATATAATATATAAATAGTATGCACAAATATAACTATAAATACCTTTTTCTTCCATCGCTTTCTCCTCGGTAAAGTGCAAGTGAATGTAAATGGATTTTAAAGAAAAGAGTGAATGTGTGAAGGGATGATTAAACAGACCAGAAGAAAAGTCAGTGAGAAAACACCCTTATAAATTAACTAGTACACCAACTTCTACGTGGTAAACAGATAACTATTATACACTCAAAAACTCAAATATCTATATCTCAAACCCAAAACACTAATGACACTTTAATGTGTATACTACCGGTACCCAAAATATCTCCGGTTCCAACTGTAAACTCTAAACCTCTATGACATCCTAAAGATATCAAAATCCGCACTTATTTTATCAATTCTTTTGAAAGAATACCAAATAACTATCTCTGCTCTAAAAAAGAGTTCACTGATCAATACCAATATTCAAAATCACACACTATACTAGTGTTGAAAATTTATCACTGTATGTTAAGTTCACAAACTTAATACACACGCAAAAAGCACAAACATAAATATAATCACTTTTAAGTGTTCACACTAGTGTTCATTAAGAATGACACTTGGATGGTCAAGAAAAGACACTTTCACTAAGTATACATGTATAATACTCTGGAATATACCAGAAATTGCTGCACAATAAGGTCTATATGCCTCAATAATGTTTATTGTCACTAATAATGAAGCATATCATACTATCTCATAATTTAGTTTACACCAGAATATCACCAAACATCCCTCTAAACATGACCCAAATATCTTACAACTGACAGTTGTAAATCTGACCTAGTCTAATAATAGACTCACTGTGTTAATCAGTCTTAAAATAACCAAAACTTGCACAAATTCTGTGACTGCAATTATCTGGTGAAAACTATAATATTTAGATATTACATTACTTCGTTATTGTAAAAGAATATAAAATGCACCGAATAAAGTAAAAGTTTCACTTACAGCAATCCATTATAATCCTTTATAACAATCCTTTTTCTATGAAAAACACACACAACAATATGGGGGTAAATTCAACAACTCCAATCCATGATTTAGGGTTCTTTATGTACGGGTAATATAAAGCCTGCAATATATACAAACATCACATTTAACAAACAATTACAACATGAATGACATGCAGCCATTACAGAAATACATTATCTACAAACGCGGCAATTTCATTAATATACCAAACAATCGAGAACTCACCAGACAAATCCATATTTAGGTTCTGCAACCAAATATTTACCAAGAATCTAATAGCTGTAGAATATATAAAACTACATTCTCAATCAGACCTTTACAAGTCTATAGAAAACTACTAAAATATATATTATTACATCTCTGTACTGAAATAGGTGTTTCTCTTAGAGAAGGTAGGCAAATACTGAGTTAGTTAAGAGTTATCATGCCATGCAGTGATAGGGGTGACCTAAGTTAGTTTTCACTCACTCAATCCTGTCAACCAAGCTGTATTTGTACAATAATCAGTTTGTCAAGACATATATGACAACCGTATACAATATAAATAATACATTGACCTCATGATAAATGGTCTCATTAACTTTTACAGTTATTACTCAGTACTGTGAACATAGCCAGCTATCTACCTGTGGAATAAGGGAGATAAATATGAGTAAACATACTACAGAGAACTATAGCAGTTGTCTCCCTTGAACCACTATTAAAGGCACGGCTACAACAATAAAGTCTTATTTTTAGCTTCTGAACTGTACATGTTCGTATTATATAGGCATAATTAACATACAGTATACTAACAGCGCAGGACTTGTTGGTCAGTTGGTGACAATAATTATAACTGAAATTAAGATTTTCGATCAGTTAATTTTCTCTTCGGTGAAACAAACTAAACTTGTGCATAATTATATGTTATTTAACAATTTGAATATTCTAAGGAATGCGGCGTTTAATTATTTTGTTATTTAACGTCGCCATACTAGGCTAGGAACGAAAACAATGGGGACGATATGTATGGGTGTCATTCGAAGACCTTTGTGTTTACCGTAGAATGTTTTAAATCTGCTGCTGATGATCTGGAAATATTGCTGATGTTTCGCTTCGAAATCAAATGCAACCATGATTTACTGAAAAAAGGACTGTTTTTGCATATTTTCATTGAACTTTACTCCAGAAAATATCTGCAACCCCATATTTTCATTGAACTATACTCCATAAAATATCTACAACCCCATTTAGCCCTTATAGAATGGGTTCCCTTATCATTTATCTACCCCTCTCCTCTAGCCTAATAAATTGGCTCCTATGCATATTTTTTTTATTATTCTGACGTTCTATGTAACTGCAAATACTCACCAATACGAACAATTTCAAAAGAGCATTAAAACGTGTATTTTAACACACTACCCCCTCCTCCACCCCACGACCTGACCTCCACCTTACCGTTATGATTTGTTGTTGTTGGTTGTTGGTTTGATGTTTTACGTCATTTTCAACATGTTTTTACTTTTACGTCATTCTCAACACTAATCCGAGCCTTCTCTAACACTGAAGATTCTTTTTTTTCATTGTGTGCTTATTAGGATCAGAGGAACTCCTATAGTGAAAACATGGGGATTAATAAAAACACAGTCATGCACTTTCAACATTGTTTGCGGCGTCGGGTCGATTTATTACGATAATTTAGACTATCAAATGAATCAATTAATGTTTATTATACCAAGTTGCAATGATAAAACTGCACTTTTATCGTTTGTAGAGACACAATAAAACATTTTTGAAACATTTATGTTTTGAACTTATGAAATACCGCCGTATTGTCATTTTGCATATTAATTAAATTCCCGTAATATTTTTGCGCAAGGTGAAGGCATTCATTGTCCCCTCATCAAATAACTGCATTATCAACCACGTGTATCAACTGACAACATAGAGGGGTTTTAGGAGTGGAACAAACTGTTCTTGGGAGTATAATTAGGATTTAAGATGTAAAGATCTATAAACAATTGGATGTTGTTCATTGCGAGTGTCAAAAGGAAAAGTTGGTCGCAATTTTGAAATTGTCTTAATTTTGCGGTAAATATTTATCATCGCACCAGTCACGATAACGTCACTCCTGACCTGAATAATAACAAATGTACTGTAGAAAATTTAATTATTTTTTAACTTTGTCTGAAAAGGGTTGACCGTGACAACTTTAAAAGTTAAAACGATTAATATAACAGATAGGTAAATAAATATATTGATAATCACTTTACATGCTTGAAATGTTAATTCTGACAGTAACAGCCGCCGGTTTTGTTTTGCCGCGCCGGTTTATGGCAAAAACAGCAAGTAATTCCGAATGAGCTAGGGCGCTTTCGACTATATCATATGAAAGCACATATCAAATGATTGTAAAATTATATTCTATTTCATCGGTGACACTTTAATTTTTCTGAGAAATTTGACGCGAAGTTGACCTTTCCCATGGGAAAAACCTGTTTTCCCATGGGAAAAGCTTTTTTCCCATGGGAAAAACCCTTTCCCATGGGACAATATATTCCCATGGGAAATGATTTGGGCAGTTTTCCCATGGGAAAAACAAAAAGTATTTATCTTTCAATATAAGGTCAAAATAGTATGCGGCTTTCATATTTATGGTCTATGACAAAGTTTTACAGTGATACGAGCACTTTGATATTTTCCCATGGGAATATTTTCCCAATATTGTAATTTGGGAAAATTTTCCCATGGGAAAATGAGTTATTTCTTAATAGCTAAAACAACACTTCAAAGCCTGGAAACATCTTCCATTGCAGTGTTGACAATTAAATATGCCCTTATGTTTATAATTTAATGAAATAAAAACTTTCCCAAAATAAAATGGGAAAATTCTCCCAAATTGTTTTTGGGAAAATTTTCCCAAATGTTATTGGGAAAATTCTCCCAAATTGTTTTGGGAAAATTCTCCCATTTTTTGACTGGGAAAATTCTCTAAATATTTTTTAAGGAAATGAAAAAGAAAACAAATCTTTCAAATAAGTATAAGTCAAAATATCAAACAAAAAAACAAAAAAAAACAAAAAAACAAGAGGGCCTGTGGATGCTCTACTGGCTAACATCTCTTATAACATCAATGAAGCGAGTGACTGCCATTTACGTTTTTTGAAAATTTTGGGAAAAAAACAGCTTTTTAACTAAATTAAGGGCCACAACTGGATCTGGTAACATTTGATAAAAATCAGATAAAAAATGAAGCCCCTACCGTATTAACGAGGCAAAATATAGCATTTTTATCTAAATCAAGAGCCATAATTCCTGTTACTGGTCCGACTGGTCCAACATAGAGCTAAAAAAAAAATAAAAAAATAAAAAAATTAAACAAAAAAATAATTAAAAAAATAACAAAAACATATATATATATAAACAAGAAATGTCACAGTAAGTGACAAATGCCCCCGAAGTGACCTGTAAGTGTGACCTTGACTTAGGAGCAATATGAAACCAACAGATATATTTAAAAATAATTTTAAATATATATATATATATATATATATATATATGGGGAGAAATATTTGTGAACTACCAAGGACAGACAACCTTCGGACGAACTACGGCAGGGCGCCTAGCTATGACGAGATACACAGAAATCAAGCGTATATATTCACTCCTTAATAAAGGTAGTTGCAACACACGTTGATAAACTGTATCTCTACATCATAACACACTCGTCTGAAGGCACAATTAACATATAGACGCATACATACATACAATTATAGCTCATATGAGTGGGCCACATTTAAGCGTTCAACCACACACAGCTATATTGAGACAGTGACAATGAAAGGTGCCGGATCTGGGGATACTGTGAATTCAGGTATATATAATAAAGGGAGAGAATTTGAACTCACTACGGCAACTTTCGAAATTGGGATCTCGTAAGAGATTCATGTTCACAAGGCAGAATTATATATGGGGAGAAATATTTGTGAACTACCAAGGACAGACAACCTTCGGACGAACTACGGCAGGGCGCCTAGCTATGACGAGATACACAGAAATCAAGCGTATATATTCACTCCTTAATAAAGGTAGTTGCAACACACGTTGATAAACTGTATCTCTACATCATAACACACTCGTCTGAAGGCACAATTAACATATAGACGCATACATACATACAATTATAGCTCATATGAGTGGGCCACATTTAAGCGTTCAACCACACTTTCGAAATTGGGATCTCGTAAGAGATTCATGTTCACAAGGCAGAATTATATATGGGGAGAAATATTAGTGAACTACCAAGGACAGACAACCTTCGGATATATATATATATATATATTAGAAAACAAAACAAAAAAATATTTAAAAAAAAAAAAAAAAAATTATTAAAAAAAAAAACACAAAATAATTCACATGAAAAAAAAAATACCATTAAAAAAAAAAAAAATGAATAAAATTAAAAAAAAAAAAAGAAAAAAATACAACAAAAAAAGAACAAAAAAAGAACAAATAAATGGGGAAAATAAATAAATAATAAAAACAAGTTATTTGAAAATCCGACCAGGAATCTCGAGTTATTCCGAATTATGAAGCGGACACGATTGTACAGACGATTGGACAACCTTTAAGTGTGACCTTGACCTTGGAGCCACTGACCTGGATTTTGTGCACGACACGTCGTCTTGTTGTGGTGAGCAATTGTGCTAAGTTATTTGAAAATCCGTCCATTATTGTCAGAGTTATGAAGCGGACACGATTGTACAGACGAACGGGGACGAACGGAAAGACAGTGCGATATGCCACCCTTCGGGGCAAAATATATGCCACCCTTCGAGGCAAAACATAGCATTTTTAACTAAATCAAGGGCCATAACTCCGCTGTTACTAGTCCGATAAGGCTGGTTTTCGAACTTCTTCGAGCTTTCAACGACATTAACAATATGATAAAGTTTGGTAAAGATCGGATGAACAATGAAGCCCCTATCATCTTAACTAGGCAAACTATAGCATTTTTAACTAAATCAAGGGCCATAACTCTGCTGTTATTAGTCCGATATAGCTGGTTTTCGAACTTCTTGGAGCTTTCAACGACATTAATAATCTGACAAAGTTTGGTAAAGATCGGATGAACAATGAAGCCCCTATCGTCTTAACGAGGCAAAATTTAGCATTTTTAACTAAATCAAGGGCCATAACTCTGCTGTTATTAGTCCAATATGGCTGGTTTTCAAACTTGTTCGAGCTTTTATTGATATTACCAATATGGTAAAGTTTTGTAAAGATAGGATGAAATATGAAGGCCCTATCGTCTTAACGAGGAAAAATATAGCATTTCGAACTAAATCAAGGGCCATAACTCCGCTGTTACTGGTCAGATATGAATGGTTTTCAAACTTGTCCGAGCTTTCATTGATATTAACAATGTGGTAACGTTTAGTAAAGATAGGATGAAAAATAATGGCCCTATCGTTTTAACGAGGCAAAATATAGCATTTTGAACTAAATCAAGGGCCATAACTCCGCTGTTACTGGTCCGACATGGCTTGTTTTCGAACTTGTTTGAGCTTTCAACGACAATAACATTATTTGAGCTTTTTAACGACAATAACAATCTGATAAAGTTTGATAAAGATCGGATGAACAATGAAGCCCCTATCGTCTTGAGGCAAAATATAGCATTTTTAACTAAATCAAGGGCCATAACTCCGCTGTTACTAGTCTGATAAGGCTGGTTTTCGAACTTGATATTAACAATATGGTTAAGTTTAGTAACGATAGGATGTAAAATGAAGGCCCTATCGTCTTAACGAAGCATTTTTAACTCAATAAAGGGCCATAATTCAGCCTATACTGGTCCGATCTGGCTGGTTTACGAACTTGTCTGAGCTTTCATTGATAGTAACAATCTGGTAAAGTTTGGTAAAGATCAAGTGAAAGATTAGGGCCCTATCGTCTTAACGAGGCAAAATTTAGCATTTTTAACTAAATCAAGGGCCATAACTCCGCCGATAATGGTCCGATCTGGCTGGTTTTCGAAACTGTCTGAGCTTTCATTGATATTAACAACCTGTTAAAGTTTGGATAAAAATTGAAGGCCCAATCATCTTAACGAGAAAAAGTTAACGGATGACGGACACGGATGACGGACGACAGACGACGGACAACACGTCATCCCATAAGCTCTGCTGGTCTTCCACCAGTAGAGCTAAAAACTAATCAACCAGTTTGTTTAAGATAGAGTATTTTAACTAAGATCTGATTTTAACTCAGAATCTCGGATTCAGATCGAGTATGATGTGTTGCCTTGCGATTGGTCCTTAGCATAGTATTATACCACAATAGCCTAAATACACACTATGCATCGTGTAATACCAGAGGATATACACAGCATATGTTAGTTATTGTGGTATAAATACAATAGAGCATGAGTCTTGCACGTGTACGGACGATAATGCACTCGCTCACGCTCGTGCATTATCTCCGCGTACACGTGC
Organism: Cyrtodaria siliqua; assembly: GCA_037043455.1. Lineage (NCBI taxonomy): Eukaryota > Metazoa > Mollusca > Bivalvia > Adapedonta > Hiatellidae > Cyrtodaria > Cyrtodaria siliqua. The sequence continues at coordinate 326,406 of JAWPHD010000926.1, forward strand.
AAAACTCATGCTCTATCCTATACGTGTACCATAACTCTAATGGTTTTTCTTTGTTCTTGCTTATGATATAATTTTCATAAACCTGAAGGTCTGAGCCGTGCTATAAATTCCGGTATATTTCAGCCGTGCTATAAATGACAATTGGGCAGTTATACCATGGTCTACTCAATTTTACGCACGCGCAGTTGTAATTTACAACACAACCTGTCAATCAAACGACTACACCATTACCAAAACAGCACTCCTTGACATTGCATTTGCCCAATAATATACAAAGGCGATTGGCTGCAATAATCAAAACATGTGTCATGCTCATGTCGCGTGATAGTTATTTCTTGATTGGATCGAGCTGTTAATTTTACTGAAAACTGCAACGCCCTAAAACTTCTTGCACATGCGTAGATGGATAATGGCTCTGGTACAAAACATTTATAGCATATTTTTCTTGTATGCGATTTATACTGCACTCGCGGGCCTGCGGTCCTCGAGAAGCAGTATAAATCGCATATACTCGAAAAATCATGCTATAAATATTACGTGACTTTTGCATACATAGAAATGTGACCTGTGCATGATAGTTATTGGTACTGCACCGTTTTTTTCCATGAATACCTGTTTTCCCTCCATTGTTTAGGAAACATATTTCAATCGTTTTCATTCATTGTATATCCTCAATAGTATAATGCGTTTATCAAGACAAGGTCAGTAAATGTGGCCATTTTGAACATCTGATTGACCTTAGCTTTTCTTCTGTCTGACAACATCCTTATAAATGTGTTTCACCTTTGAAACGCATGCCAAGGCTTGTAATGGTGCTTAAATGTTGTTGCATATACACATTTTAAAGTGTCACATTTTCACAATTTTCACAATTACTTATGGCACTACTACTACAGTACTATGCTGTCATAAAAATCTATTTAATGCATTTGAAAAATATTCTTGGTTAACTAAACAATGTGTGGTTGTGGTCGGGTCTATATGTCGTTTGAACAACACAGATTGTCTTCATGTATTGGAAACATATGATCATGTCTCTGTGGTGGTGACTAATCTTAAGTCTCTGTTGTTGGAATATCTCTCATCTCCATAAGGGTGGAATGTGGTTTGAATATCTATCTCCATGTGGTTGAAATACAACAGCCCTTTAAGTGGTTCGAATAACACAGACTGTATCCATGTATTGGAAATATATTATCATGTCGCTATGCTGCTGGCTTATCTCATGCCTGTGGTTTAAATATCTCTGGTCTCCAATGTGCTTGGAATATGTGGTTGCAATATATGTCTCCATATGGTTGTTAATACACTGGGTTTCTATGTGGTTCGATTAACCCATATTGTCTCGTTGTTATGGAAATATATTATCATGTCCATACTAGTGGCTTAGTGGTTGGACATTTTTTCTTGTCTCCATGTGGTTGTATTATATCAGATCTCTATGCGGTTCAAATAACTTGCCTTCATGCAACAGAATTGTATTATCATGTCTCTATATAGCTGGCTTATCACAAATATGAATGTAGTTGGAACATATCTTGTCTATATGCGGTTGGAATATATCAGGCATCTATGTGGTTGGAATATCTGTCCTCTTGTGGCACGACTATCACTTTTTGCTATATTGCTGGAATTAATACATCATGTGCCTAGTCTACGTGCTTGGAATACCACAATCTAATCTGCAGCTATGAGGCTGGAATAGCACATATGTATATTCAACATTGTCATCACAAGTCTCCAAAGGTTGAAACATGTGGTTGGAATATGTCAGGTCTCTACATGGTTGGACTACATCACATCTCCATGTGGTTATCCCACATCTCCATGCCGTCTCTGTTGCTAGAATATCACACGTTTCTGTAATTATGTGGTTTGAATATGTTTCGTGGTTGAAATATCTCTGTAGTAAGAATATCGTCATTCTTAAAGTATGTGGTTGGAAATATCGTGTGTGCTTTTACGTGGGAATATATCTCATAACATCTCTATAGCTTAATATCGTGTGCATCTCTATGTGGCCGGAATACCTCAAGTGTCCATGTGGTTGGAATACATTGCCTCCGTAGATTTGTTTGGACTATCTATCTGTCACCGGAGAACATGGAGCAAACCTGAAATACAATAAATTTTCTATATTTTGAGTTCTTTGTAAACTGATCTTATGTTCATGAACAGTCTGTACGCAAAGTAGAACCGGAAATGTAGCATTCAAGGACCACAGTCAGTCAGAATATGCTTATTGTTAAATCAGTACTGTTATTCATTCGATCTTTGGAGATCGCTGAGCCCGATACTTATATTTAGTTATCGGTGGTACATTTTCAATTTCTTTTGTTTTCTTACTTAATTTTTGATTCGGTGGTTCAACTACTCCGGCCGATAAAAGGCTCTGGGTATTGTTTAACCACTCATAGGATATGTTGTCTGCTTTTTATACGCAGGCTTCATAACCGCTGCTCCCAACTAAATTCCATTATGTTTATTTCGCTCTTCGGGGCATTTAATTTTATTAGATACTGGGACCATACGCCGTACGACATGGAGAAGCAATACACTCCATGTCCACCGCCATATGCATGCCATCTTCGGAATGGTTAAAATTTTGTGCTGTTGATTTTATTAATATTGAGTTCTGCTCAACCCGGGGCTAGAGGGCGTAAGCGGTAGCTAGCATATTTCACTACAGCTCATGAACAGTCTCAATCAAACAGAGACTGCAATATTTCGTATGTGTCGTGCTCGGCCGTTTCCAAAGGTCCATTATCATACTCCTTTTTTTAAGAGATGATAGTGACTTTGTATCAAGTATTTGTGTATAATATTACCGTCAAATTTGCATTAAATCCTACTATGAATCCAGTCGTTAATAAAAACTACTTTTAACTATTGTGTTTACATAAACATTACCTGTGCTATAAACCATTTGGATCTGCACACTTCCTGTGTTGTGCTTAGCGTCGGTGCAGCATGTAGGGGATACAGCGTAATTAGTGCACAAATATTTATTAGTGTGTACACTTTAATTTTAGTCAGTTTATTTGTTAGCGTAATTCTCCAATTTGTAAGTGCTTCATCAGATGTTTCCGTTTATGTGTAAATAAGCATATTCTGCCTTTAACCAAATGCAATCCCAAACTTGCCTTTCATATAAACCATAGTACAGATCAGGCAAAACCCACACTTTACTCGATTCATCGAGTTTGGTCGTATCGAGTGCCGCGCGGATCTACGCGGAGTGACTGATTGGACTCGGTAAATCTATGTGGCGAAAGTACGCCATTGTCAAGTCATTTGCACTCCAAGTTACTCCGCGTAGAATCCAATTAACCATGAGTGCTCATCTGTGGTGGTTTATTACTGGCAGAAAAGCAAAAAATTCCGACAACTTTTCAACTTGTCTGACAGCGCGCTTGAAAAAGCCAATCGCCAGAATAAGTACAAACAATGAGACGCCGAGTGCATCTTTTCTGTGCAAGACTGATAAATACACTGAATAAATTTCGAAACAAATACGTATTTCAAAATTTTAATGCATTAATCACAAGTTTTGTTCATTTCTGTTGTCCAAAAGTCACACTTCTTCAACCGAAATATGTACCCAGAATTCTTGGCCATGTATGTACCTTTTAACAAGGCGGCACTAACAACGGGTTTATGACCCGAAATTCTTTACAATTTTTTCTGATTATCTCTGACTAAAGAACTCGTCAACAAAATAACAAACAGCAGAACAAATTTGTTATAAATAACGATTAATTAAAAATAAAATTATAATTTTCAGTATAATAATTACTAATTGCAGTCGTCGCGAAGCCGGTAATAGGAACCACCTTATAACTATCGTGACCCAGTATACATAATCCGGGCATTCAAATATTTCCACATCTGCTTTTCCAAAAACAAAAGTAAACTTCATAACTTTCACATGACATCATCAAAATAATCTGACCAATCAGTGATCAATAAAATAAGACCTCCACTTTCGGGTAGGGGGTAAACTGTTTATCGTTGGTGCTCAACTGATTTTAACCCTTTAAAAAACTAGTTTGTAGCGATAATTATATTAAAAACTTTGTTTTTTGTGTACATATATGTATCTTCTTTTTGTGTTGTCTGATTTAAAAACATCAATATGGATACATTTAATTTAAATCATGGTGTAATATTTTCATTTTCCATATAAAGATTGAAGAAAAAAGTCTGAGTAAACCCCTTTATTTCACCTACTGAATATCTTAACCTACAGAAGTTGACCGGATGTGAAAGTTATGAATTGTCTGCTGCTTCGATTTTTTTGAAGTTATTGAATAAATATGCATTAAAATGACTGTAATTAGAAAAAAAATACCCTTTACCTGGGCAGTATCGACTCGGCGAACTCCGAGTTTATCTACGCGAAGTATCGTGGCATAAGTATGCCGAGAGCTTTTCGCGTAGGTGATTTCCACTCAGAGTAGTTTTATCATCAAAAGTCTGCGTAATTACGCGATTTGTAATTCCTCACTCGGCGTGTTAGAGGTAAAGTGTGAGTTCGCGCGAGCTGTACTGTTAACCTACACACCAAGTTTCGGCCAATTCCAGGTCATTACTGACTAAAGTTATTTAGCGGACACATTCTTCTATTTTTAGTAACAGTTTCCTTGGCTCCAGTGACCAGATCCCAAGCTTTATGTTCATATTTATAAGCTACCTACTCATACAATTCATTCACCGAAGCATTGTGGTGTAGTGGTGTAGTGGTTATAGCGTCTGCCTTGCATTCGGGAGGTCGTGGGTTCGAGTCCCCTGACCGCGTCATACCAAATACTTTAAAAACGGACTAGTCACTTGTAACCCTTGCCTGACGAGCAAATAATGGGTAGTGCTACGTCTGATTGACCAGTGTCAGAATAATGTGACTGGGTGGGTGGGGGTATCATGTCTACTACGGCGTGGTATTCCAGTGTGGCAGCACTTTAAAAACCCCATTGAGTTCGCTGCTTCAAGTAGACATATCATCACATCACACAACAAGACACAGATAAAAGTCCAGACAGTGTGCCTATAATCGTCGGGTTAGGACGCCTGTCGTAGGTGGAGGGACTATAATCCTTAGAAATACACACACACACATACAAATTCATTCAAATATTTCATTCCTAACTAAAGATATTGTGCGGAAACTATTTTCTATATTTTTTGTGTAAATTTTACAATTTCTGTTGCCACAGCAACCACAATTTTTTACTTATTAATAAAAAAAAAGATCTACATGATCTCCTAACTCCCTCTTACCTACTCACAAATTTTCATTATCTTTTAAAGCATTTATTTTGTTATAAATGATACATGTATTTTGTGTATTTTTACTATATCCATTGCCATAGTACCATATTTTTGTCAGATCAACAATATAAAAAAAAATAAAAATACTGGGAAAAATCCCCTTATTGCCCTCTACCAACATGTCAAGTGTCATAAAAATATCTTTTAAACACTTTTCAGATCCATATTTGTGGGATGGACTGAAAGACTGACTGACTGACTGACTGATGGGGGGGGGGGGGGGGGGGGGGGGGCAAACCTCTAGTCCCCCCCCCCCCCCCCCCCCCCCCCCCCCAGTGACACACCAGTTGAGTACTAACAAAAAAATATAATTTCTACAGTTATCTGCGATGTTATTTTTGTCAATAACAGCAAGGCAATGCTTATCTGTGTATCGTTATCTTATTACGATACAGTCCCCACAATAAGATACATGTGAAAGAAAGTCGCGCTATAATCGTATCACGATTAATCATTGCACCTCTAGTTTTTGGGGTACTACGTATATGTATGTGAAGTTACTACGTATATGTATGTGAAGTTTCATAACATATGTCAATTTATTTTTTTTGTTATGGCCTGAGTTACGAGTGAGTTTGCTTATAGGTTATTGAATACTACATTACTTGAGGTAAAATGTTCAAGACATGTGTGAAGCCTAATAAACATAGGCCAAATACTTGTCAAGTTATGGCCAAGCTTTTAGGTTGCAGGTTGAAGTGTGAAGACGATGCACAGCGACGACAAATAAAATTTGGCAAATATTCGAGAATTTGTCCTGTTATGTATGAAGGTGAACCTAAGGTACCAGTCACCTCAGGTTTACCCAAAGTGTCTGGTATGGGTTCGATTCTCTTTCTACTGTACATATAAAATGACCTACCAGTAAATATCACTTATTTGCATCATGGGAGATGGATTTTAATCAAGGTAATAATGTACCATGTCCTTCATATAACAATCAAAGCATCAATCAAATCCTCCTAGATACTCTCCTTTGACAGGTACTTCAGTAAAAAGAGAATGCACAATACCTTAGTGTTAATGAGCTGGAATACGTCTGAAGATAACCTAGCCAAGTCTGATTTTATTGAAGAAACATTCAACTTAAACCAGGATTTCCCTAAGCTACCTGCAACATTCTTTTTAATATTTCTTTCCATATAACCCAACTACTCACCAAGTTGCTTCAATTTCTCAATCATAAATGAAGTTAAGTATTGCCCGGAAACCATTTTTCTTTCTCTTTTTTTTTTACACCACACAACATGTATGCATAAAACTCACCAAAGAGAAAAATATCACACATTTTCTTTGTTTGTAACCTTCGAAATAAAGAGGGCTGGTGTGGCGCAGTCGGTAGCGCGGCGGATTTGTAACCGGAGGCCCCGGCTTCAATCCTCCGTGATGCCACTGAGTTCCGTCGGTGTGTTCTTAGTGGGCAAGACACTTTCCATTAGCCTCGTCCGTCGGATGGGGAATTAAACCGGGCGGTCCCGTGTATCGGTCTATCCTCCGAGCACGTTAAAGAACAATAGGAATCTATTTGATAATAAGAGTATGGATGGTTCCCGGATTCATTGTATCCTTCCCCTCTCTCTGGGGCGGCTCTGAATAACCTATACTGTGTTGATTCATGAGCCATTAAACAACATTCAATTATATTCAATTACCTTCGAAATACTCTCGTTCTCATGACAGTATGCATCTGTGCTAAAATATGATAAGTATTTTATAGATTTGATGACTTTATAATAAAATAATTAAAACGATAGTAGACGTGGGTTCGGGTCAGTTCGGACACCTAAGGTATAAATTATAAATCAATACAATCAACGCTGTAAAAAGTGCAAAGGTCACGGAAATATACGCATTTAAACTTTATTCCAGCTTTCTATATGTTTTTCATCAATAATACCGTTTTAAAAACGGGAGCCAGTGACAGTATTGTACAGTCGTCACGTTCGGGTCGTTACGGACATGTCGTCTCTATTCGGACAGACTATCGGGTCTATTCGGACATAGAATAAACAAATATGATATCGGGTTACTTTTAGTCCCATGCGCATACACAGGTAAAATACCATTAATACGCACAGTGTTTCACTAAAAATTTAAACAATCACTAAAAAAATTAACTTTTTTTTATTTATTTTTTATTGAAGAAAAAAAGAAGGAAAATAAAGAAGAAGAAAAGTATGGTGCGTGTCTTCATTATTTATACATGATTTTTATAGTGTTCTGAAATATATAAAAATAAAAATCAGCCAGGCCCAGGTGTGAACCCGACCCGCTTGCTCTTTACTCGTCGAAGACAGCTGCTGTACCAACCGAGCTAATTCGCCAATACAGTATATGTGACATAAATTATAATTATTCTTAAACCAGTCCGAATAGACCCGAAATCTAAAAAAAGCCACTGGGTGACGATGATGTCCTATATACCGAATCAGAACTTGTCGTTTTCAATCGGAATCACCGAGGAAGATTGGCACATGTATTCGGGATATTTCGACTACCGGTATATCAAGGGAGGTAAAAGCTTCAGACGTTTTACACATGAAGTAAGACAATAAACCCTGTCGAAGATGGGACATCAACTTTTTTTTTCAACATGAGGTTTACCGCGACTTTCAAAGTGTTTTCAGAAATGGCGTGTGAGGAGCTTTCAAACATGCGCGGTAAAACATCTAAATACAACAAAGGAATGTGATTTGTAGCAAGTGTCCGGGCGATGCCGCCGTCCGAACTGACCCGAACCCACTCTATATTCATGATATTTATCATAAATAAAAGGATATTTCAAAATAATGTAAACATGTTGACAATTTCCTTTTCTTTAAAATTCATCACCCCTATTCTCCATAAATGCAGTTTCCATTACCTTGAAGGCAATAAAATTCATTATTTTTTAGTCTGACAAGTCTGTTGTACATTATTGTTTTTAGAAATGGTCAATCATTGAATCTTAAATACGAAATACACAATATGTGCATACCTTGATTCTGACATTTTACGTATCTGACATTTTTACGTAAAAAGTATTACATTTAATAAACAAAACTGTAAACAATATTTAAAGAAAAGGGTACTAAATTGTTATGATATAAATGATTTTACTGTATATCATAACAATTTAGTTCCCTTTTCTTTAAATATTGTTTACAGACTACAGTTTTGTTTTTGTTCGTCAAACCGTTTCAGTACTGTGATACCACAGAACACCATGCTAGTCAATGAAAACCCGTACATTTTCCTTTATTCAGGCTATTGCAGGACCTTTTTACCAATTTAGGGGAATTTGCAATAGCATTATCAATAAATACCTTTTTTTTCCCAAGGTCTGTGCCAGCTTTCAAAACAAATAGCTTCTTCTCATTCCTATAACAATTCTCATTGTAAAACCGGGTACCATTTATGACCATTTTGGCAGTGAAAAGCACATTTTATTGTATCTGCAATATGATTTTTAGAACTGAACATTTTCAAGATTTTTTTTCCAAAAAACATATTTGAGCCAAGCACATATTTGCTTTAGCATTTATTTGTTATAAGTGCAGTGTTATAATCAGCTGATGTTAATAATTCCCTATTAAAGGGATTCATTCCTGGGGGCGAAACTGATCTTTTACATTTCGGATCCCGCGGATAATATTCGTTTGGACAATTTTATCTCAATAGATTCTGTTTTGGAGCTAACAATACAGGTAATGTATAATACTTACATAGTTTGTATGCATACTTGTTTTGCAGATACGGCATATTTTGTCTATAATCAGTCTGTTAAATTAAAATATAAATTGTAAGTAGATGCAGATATTTTATTGTCATTGGTTTTCGCTGTAACGTCAAGGGTTACACATATCGACAGACGACTGCTCGGTCATTAGTTTCCGATCAGCCACGTTTCCAACGAAAGGTGTGAATCTTTACTCGTAGCCTACTACTGGAGTCTTTGACGACACTGGGAATTGAACCCAACCCAACAAAGAATGGGCCACTGCAGATTCCTTTGGAGACAGATGGGTGATTCAATTCATGCTAAAATCAGTTGGAGTGTGATGCAATATATCGCTAACCAGTCAGTCAGACTGTTTTTTTTTATATCGACACCGTAAACATGGCGGGTAAACTTTCGCAACTACTTTCGCAAAATGAGAAAAAAAAGAGCCACAATGATTTGAGAAATAAGAGCCAAAGTTGGAACCATTTTTTCACCATATACCGGAGTCATTTTCAAAATAAACGGCATATATGCATTGATTCATTTAAGTCTTTTAACTCACGAATTTTGGCAAATTTAGAAGTTGGAGTCAATTAAGAATCTAAATTTTAGCGGACGTTTACAAGCCATGTTTGCTACGACAGTATTGGCAATGTTTTACATCTTGTTATATAGGAGACATACGTCGAGGGTAATTAAATCAATTAAGGCCATTGTTCTGATCTCATCTTTTATTTTAATAGTATTAATTTCTAAAAATAGCATGTAATCACTTTCGATTTCTTTAATTTTCAACACCCGACAAAGTTTGCTACACTCATTAACAAACATCAACCATAGATTAATTTTCGTTGTTTGATCGTCCGCCACGCTTGTCGATGTTTGTATAAGAGCTTAAAACCCGATATCAAGCTGTGTTGTCTTAATCCTGTTATTACTTAATTGCATCAATTATCTTCTCAGAGAGTGTCAGACAGTTTGTTTACAACATGTTATTTGCAAGCGTCAATGATCCACAATATACACGCGTGATCAATCGACTGGTTATGATAATTTTATTAGTTTTTGTAATCAGCCAGCGAACGTTATTCATGTACATTAGTGAACCAGTCCACTTTTCTATTAGACTGTTAAACTACGCATGTCCACTAATTAAGAGCACCGTGTAGCAGTCTATTTTCTATATCCGCTTACGGCATTGAAAATATGTAAATATCAGCTTTTATTTTCCTTTCGCAAATCATTCTCGCAAAAGCTTAAAAAAGATCGCAAATGTTTCTTTTCTTTCTCCATTTGCGACATTGGCGATTCACAGTGGAGGCCCAGTCGCTGTTTGGAAAATATGCGTCGGCGACTGCAAGCGGATTCGGCCTGAGTGTCGGCGAATCAGAACGGGTATGGCTGAACAACAAGCGTAGTTCCCAACCGCTATTAATTAGTTATGGTGTCTTAATTATTGGTCCAATGGAGACAAAATACTGAAGAGAAGTTCAGCAGAATATTGTTGTGGTTGTTGTAGAAGTTAGTTCTCCGCGCTTATTTTTTTTGCCCACTCCCCGACGAATGTCTGCGTGGAAGGGGATAAATCTTAATGACAATTGCCTGTGACAGTGTACGGGGACAGGTTGCAGACCATACTATTAAATGTGTTGTAGTGATATCACACGTCAATTGGGATATAATGAAGGTGATATCATACGGAAATTGGCATATAATGAAGGTGATATGATACGGAAATTGGAATGGAATGAAGATGATATCACATATCAATTGGCATATAGTGAAGGTGATTTCACATGCCAATTGGAATATAGTGAAGGTGATATCACACTTCAATTGGAGTATAATGAAGGTGATATCATACGGAGATGGAATATAATGAAGGTGATATCACATGTCAACTGGCATACAGTAAGAGTGATATCACACGTCAATTGGAATATAATGAAAGTGATATCGAACGTCCATTGGAATATAATGAAGGTGATATAATATGTCAATTAGCATATAGTGAAGGTGTTATCACACGTCAATTGGGATATAATGAAGGTGATATCACACTTCAATTGGAATATAATGGTGATATCATACGGAAATTGGAATATAATGAAGGTGATATTAAAGGTCAATTGGAATATAATGAAGGTGATATCACACGTCAATTGGGATATAATGAAGATGGTATCATACGGAAATTGGAATATAATGAAGGTGATATCATACGGAAATTGGAATGGAATGAAGGTCATATCACACGTCAATTGGGATATAGTGAAGGTCATATCACACGTCAAATTGGAATGCAATGAAAGTGTTATTATAAAAACGAAGGTGATATCACACGTCAATTGAAATAGAATGAAGGTGATATCACAAGTCAACTGGAATCTTATGAAAGTGTTATTACAAAAACGTCCAGAATCCATTATATATTACCAGTAAGGTACATCGAACAATCGAACAAATGTCAAGTCATTCGAAATCAATGCACGTGAATCATAACACAGATACATGATTATGTATTCTTCCTCTGAAAGCCAGTTCGGAAGGCTGGATATTCGGTGTTCTTTCTCTGGAAGTATTACGGAAGACTGAATTTTCCCGCGCATACTTATGTGTCTTTGCAAACGTTTTCGCCACGATATATGCCAACATGTATACACAAAAAGGCAGCAGAATTCCAAAGAATATGAAGGCCCATTCCAGAGCCACGCCCACCTCTAACAGTGTGAAAACAATCATGCACGTGGCATTGGGATCATCGTATTGAGACCCTTCCTCAGGACGCAATGCCATAATGAACGTACCTGAAAATATGAAGTAAGCTGTCATTCACATTCTAAATACAGGAAAGTATACAAGACATCCATTATCTCGTCGCAAAACAAATATGTACCTGTGGTATGTGTGGCGGGTAGGGGTAGTTACGTCGCGCAGTCATATCACGACATGTCTTTAAGCAGTGAGTTAAATACTCAACTTTAAAGTGCTGCCATACCGGAATACCACACCGTAGACACATGTCCTTGATGTTTCTTTTGGTACAATAAAGACCTGTCTTATAACAGAAAAAAATGTGTATGTTTCCATGACAGCATGATACTAGTAGTGCATGTATCAACATTTTCGTTTCCGGAACTGGCACATGGTAAATTTATCAACACAGTGACATATACGTATAAATGTATAATGGTGTATTTTTCTATACATTTATGTTTCTAGTGTGTGCAAACGCGTCATTTCAGACCAATTTTGTTGCTAGAACATAATACAATAACGATCAAGTATCCGAATGCAACTTACTCCATGAGTCAACCTATTGATCTAGTGAGTGCATACGCGCTTTCTTGTGTCAAATAAGAGCTCGACTTGTGAGGATATGTGGATTCTTACGGATGGCGGGAGGTGTACAGTACTGGTTCTACATAGGAAAAGTGGGTGGTCTGCCTACACCACAAAAAGAAATCGACCGTCATATATAACCTTACATGTGTTGAAAATCACGTAAAACACCATACAAACAAACTAACAATTGTGTCAAATAAACGATGACAGGAAATATCAGACTACGTCATCTTGTTGGTTTATTTTTTGGAAAATGTAGAGACTCTGAGGAAGTCATAGACTACCAGTGCTAAAGCAAAGCGTTCTTGTCAATATAGTTTTACTCTCTAAATAAATCGGCGAGGCTGAATTTAACTTGTGAATGGTCAATATCGCTATTACTTACAAATATGCCTCGTATTTGTACTGAGCCTCGTGTGGTTCCTGGGGCCCTGTTTGGTTACGGGACAAAGAATAGGGACACTGCAGATCCCGTTGGAAGGGAAGGCAGAGGGGTAGAAGAAACACCCCCCCCCCCCCACCCCCACAAATTCCTGTTCATTTTATAGTTTTTTTGTTCATGCTCAGTAAAGGTCTTCATCATGACCCCTGCATTGTTTCAGATGCCATCTCGCTCAAATCACTAGAGCAGTGCCAGAAAAACAATAAACTTGGATTCAGCGTAAATGGAGTGTCTACAATGGACTTGGCAGCAACTCTGCAGTTCAGGGTGAGAAGGTTCTAGGCCCGTTCTCCATATTTTATCTCGATGTACATGGAGGATGCCTGGCATGTTCATTCCTGTTAGGCGCCATATAACCTTTCATGTGTTGGTGCGCCTTAAAACCCCAATTCAATGCAATTCATTTTGTACTGAAATTGTAAATTTCCATTGCTGATATTACTCCCATATTTTTTTCTCCAAGTTGAGTTTTTTTAAATTGTAATCACTGTCAATGCTGCAATCTCTCACAAATTCTTTATCTACTTCAAAAATAACAATATATTTTGTTCGATTCCCTAGACTCTATAATCATTCGTTTGAGATCAACTGATGGAAAGGTTCAACGTATTGAATAGTTATGATTTAGTCGTATTTATCCGATTGCCGTATGCAGAATATTTAACGAATTATGGGAATCGCTATGCCAAATACTACATGGTTAATGTAAATGCAAGTTCAGTTTTTAATCATAAGCGAAAAAAAAGAAAACAAGATAACATGTACACTGCTCCTGATCGATCAAATATGAAAAGCTTTCGCATTGTGAAGTGCACAATGCATTAAGAATATCGCATGAAACATTTCGCAGGAAGCAAAAGCGCTTTTCACAATAGTCGCATAACACACCGTCTTTGCATACTGACACGAACACATGTTGCAAATACTATAACACATTACGTGGTCCAGCCTCAAGTCCATTAACCGATGGGAAAGCTTATATTAGAGGATTTTATAAAGGATATTTCGACAATAACACATGTTTAAAAACATTTTTTACTGAAAAAAACAACCTGTTTAAAAATATCTATAAAATGATTTATTACAATATGCAACAGTTTTAAGCCGCAATTAAGATGTTATTTCATACCCCAGCCAACCCCGTTTTCGCTTCTTGTAGAAGGGGTTGGATGTGGTATGAAATTTAATACTCGGACCACGCAATGGATTATGTTATTTTATGGTTGCGAAATGTGGGGATACAGACAGTTTGAAGTGAATGGCAGTGAAACAACTTACATTTGTAATTCGCAATAAGTACAATGATAAGCTTTCCATGTATGTTCCCAGAAGTAGAAAAGAATTAGAAAATTTACCCAAATTATAGCTGGAAAATAAACAAAATGTTTCAGAAGAGTTGTTGAGAGTATATATTTAATATCAACCTGTGACTGCAGCTGCAAATCTGGATATTGTAGCCATGTAGAAAAATATTCCTCTATCAATAATTTCATTGTCTTGTATACAGCCCCCGATTCTTTTCGTCCATTCCATGATGGTTATGGGAAACAGAAATACGGATAAAACACCGTCACATATGAGGTAGTAGTTGATGAGCCGTTCTCTCGTGCAGTTAACCACGCCCAGCACACCTGCATTATAAATAATGGCATAGCATTTTACTATTTTACCCATCTAGGTGCGCCCTAAGGCTAATTGAGTAGGTTGGCGGAGGGACTATAAACCTTAGAACTAGACATACAGTTGGGAATAACTCACGTTTTCCCGAGAATCTGCATTAAACTAAGATTAAGAAGGCCGCGACAGGCAAGTCGAGACGCCGTAAACGTGTGTCCGACGTATCAAAGTAGCGTGAGGTACTAAGTAGATTTTTTTTCCAAAGAACGACATGTAGTACACATACTGATCAAATTTGATAGTTGTATCGTTATACTAGTTTGAAAGATATTGTTGATATAAATAGGTTAAACAAATGTTTAACATTATGTTTACCAAGTTATTTTTCAGTTCTTTTAAAGCTAAATGTCGAGGTCATGGCGCATATGGGCGTGTTATATGTATAGCATAAGTCCTAATACACCCACTGAACAAATTCAAAAGTTGTATCACTTATAGTTTTAAAGATATTGTTCAACGAATAAAATGTTATACACATGTTGAACAGTTTGACTAACGTACGTACGGATGGACGTATATACGGAAGTAGGTCACCATAGAAAATCAAATAAACTAAAAAAAGAAGGTTTCTCTGAAGTTGATAAAATGTACATTTGAAAAATTATGTTCTATATAGTTTTGTAAAGAATTATGTTTTATTGCCATGCTCGTATACGAGTGCCAGTCTATTATTGTCGTAAATTACCATTCAAAAAATAATACAAAACGGCACGGAATCAAATAGTTTGCCTTTTTCCTGCTTGATCAGACTTGGACAAGTAAATACTGTTTACAAATCCCGTCAAGGACGGGTCTACATTTTGCATAGCTTTGACACGTTGATGTGAAATTATTTAATTGCTATTACCCCATTATTCAATGGCTTTTTTTATGAAAAATTGTATACTTTGTGTGAAACTGAATACACTGTTGTTTATTAATAGACGGTATTTCCACGTAAACAATACAATACAATACAATATCTTTATTCAGCACTTAAACATACAACACATTATGATATAAAACACATTAACTATGAACTCATCCAACAAAGAATATTAGACATATATCATCAAAGCTGGTATGCAAATATAAATGATTCTAACAGACTTGTTACTTACTGTCGTTTTAAGCACGATTTTAACATGGAACATTATTTAGATATTGATATGGAGAAAAAATTTAGAATAGCTCTTTGCAGATTTAGATTGTCTTCGCATAACCTCGCCATAGAAAGCGGAAGATATGAAAATATTCATTGGGATGAAAGAAAATGCCGATTTTGCAATATCAATTTTATTGAAAACGAATACCACTTTTTGCTTGTTTGTCCATTTTTATAGAGAATAAAGACATAACTATATTAAACCTTATTACTGCCGATGGCCAAATTTGAACAAGTTTGATTCGCTTATGACATCAAAGTCAAAATGTATAGTTGTAAATTTAGCAAAATTTATATTCTATGCTCTCAAATTAAGGAATAGCACATAAAGGAAATTTCCTGATGTTAAATTCTTATTTTCCATTACAGCGATTTTGAAATAATATGCTTCTCAGTAAATCTGATATAATGTAATTGTATGTTTATTTGTTTAATATGGATAAGTGTTCATGGTCTCACCGATCCCTCAGGGGCCTAGGAATCTTTATGTGAGGAAGCTATCCAGCTGGCTTGCGGAACGTCGGTGGTTCTACCCAGGTGCCCGCCCTTGCACAAAAATTGCCCGGAGGGGCACCTGGTGTCTTCCTCCACCAATGGAAGCTGGAAAGTCGCCATATGACCTTGGCTGTTGGTGCGACTATAAAATCCAATTCAATCAATCATGGTCTCAGTATCTTCATATTTTCATGTAATTGTGTAGGCTATAAACATGTGTTGTATGTTTAATTGCAGAATAAAGATATTGTATTTCCACGTAAACAATATCAATAGTTTTAGTAGAATAAAATAATAATAATGTTAAAGTAGCTATCCTGCCAATAACCGCCAAATTTTACAAAATATGTACACCATCTCTAATCCCTACTGACGACAGGGTTTTATATTATATAACTCACATATTTTTAGATTCCAAACTTTATAGACACAATTTGTAGCATGGTCGGTGATATTTCCTTTGATGCATGCAGCGCATTAAATGAGGTAATGTGAACCCTACTGCATTAAATCGTTTAATTTAGGGTAACTAAAGGGGCTTGGCTATACCGTACTACAACTACCAGTTATTGGAATTTAGAGAACGGTCACTATGACGTCACAGTGTTACTAAGTACACCATACTACAAAAAAGATAAAGTCTGTCTCAGCTCGTTGGTTATTTAAACATCTCGATTGGCTACGTCCATCTCGGTGTTCAAATAAGCCAACTCGCTGAGACCAGTCTCTATCTATTACATAAACGGCTTTAACCAATCATACCAAATCCCAAAACTGGAACGTTGAATTAAGAGTTACCAACTCATATTCAATCACGGGCATTTTAAGAACTCGTGAATAAACGTATACTTTAATTGGCACATGCATTATTATATCACCTGAACACCTGTATAGAGTTTTGATAAACGGTTTTGTAGTGTATATTTGCCGTTATTTGGCGGGTTAGTTTCTTTAAATAAATCATATTTTCTGAGATAACCTTTAGTTCCTATTGCATCTGAAGCATGTACACTTACCAACCTTATAGTAAGCAGTTCCTTTAAAATCAAGCTTTATTAGAAAGATATACATCGCATGCAATTGGTGCATTAATACATCGTGTATAAAGTATAATTAGTAATTGATATACCTGCACAAATATGAACTATTCCAAACAAAATATACAGAAACGGGAAAATGATGTCATCACAACCACAGTCTGAAAAATAAAAGTATAGTTACATTCAATTTATCGAAGATTTGCAAAAAATTACGTTCTGTCAAAGTCTGAAAAATAAATCATGAATACGGAGTCTTAAAGCTACAGACCCCCTATATCAATCGATATCTTCTTTGTAGGCAAGTCTTTATTTGTAACTTCATGTTCACCAGCTCATGTCGAAATCGGGTATTTAAGCGAGCAAATATAGCGAAGGAAATCATTTACTGTATATACATCGACCCGTGCACATCGTACCTATACACAGGTAACAGTAATTTTTACAAAAAAAAAAGTTAGCTTCTTTCGGGGCTCGAACACACGACCTTCTGATCTCAAGTCCTCTGCTCTAGCCACTGATCTACGACGCTACTTGAGAAATTAGTATACTAACTACCATATATTATGAGGCAAAATAACTTAACATATTTGAACGCAACTAATGATGGATCAATAAATATGCAGTCCATATTGTCGCACGTGTAAATTAACATTGCCTGGTGTAATACTGTATCTTATCAATATGAAACTAATACTTCGCCTCAAATCAACCATATCTCGACTTGTTATTTAGCGCTTTATGAGTTTGTGTGCGCGCTCTTGTTATTACGTAATGCCTATTTAGTGTTAAAAATGCTACAAAATACCAATAAATAGCAGTGGTCTAGAGGTTCAGCGTACATCTTTCAAATCGTACAAGTGCAAGGCTGTGGTTCAAATCCCGTTCCGGGCAACTATTTTTTTATCACATATATTCTGGAGCCGTATATTTATCGATGTTACCTGTACGGAGGCTAAATAAAAATGTGAAACTTTACGTATCGATTTCTCCTTATATACCGACTTTTGGGGTGTTCGTCGATTTGAAACTACTTCACACGTGACTCATTCATATTCATGAGTTATTACCAGTTAAAATAGGGACTGTACAGCTTTAAAGGACTCTAACCCTAGGTTAGGTATAAAGGTAAAATAGGCAGTATTTCCTCACAAAAGAAGATTCGAAAACTTTTATATATTTTACTTCATAAATATGTTTCTCATATTTTG
The DNA here is from genome assembly GCA_037043455.1 of Cyrtodaria siliqua. NCBI lineage: Eukaryota > Metazoa > Mollusca > Bivalvia > Adapedonta > Hiatellidae > Cyrtodaria > Cyrtodaria siliqua. The sequence continues at coordinate 344,788 of JAWPHD010000926.1, forward strand.
ATTTTTTAATAATTGTTCCACCGATTTTCGGCGTTGATGCCGGTGGTAAATAGTATTCTAGTTAGCGCTTTATGTTAAAAATCGGTCGCTATACTACCATCAATAACGTGCCTTTGGATTATGATAATGATTAAAAACAAAAACGTGAAAGAGAGACAACAATCACCAGTGTATGTTTAGACAGTGGAACGGCCATTTTCTATAGACACGCTGGATTCGCAGTAGATTCACCGTCTTTAAAATTGAAGTTTATTCGAAATGCAATACTTTGTTGCTTTTGGTGACGTCGTAGGCCACATTTCTCCGCAAATGCGTTCCAGTGTTTAAACACCATAAGGACTATTAAAAAAAACTACAGTCACTTGAAGCATTTGCATATACTCCCGAGAAGCTGCGTTACCACTAGGTCACGCATAGGTCCTCTTGGGATATCGCGGAGACCGTTTTGTGGTTGGAGCTGTTTGGCGTTTGCCAGTAGATGTGATATTATAGTATTGGTGGGGGTGGGTTGGGGTGAGGTGGGAGAGGGTAAACACATTACTTACGTGAAAAGTATTTATGGTTGACGTCGTTGGCCACCCTCCGCCTAAATCCGAAGTAACCTCCGGAGTGTTCAGTGTGTCTTGCCAACATGTGCCTAAAGGACCGATCCATGACGATGTCAACGCGCTCCAGTTTAGAGCTGGAGAGATGGGAATTCTGCCGTCTTGTCCTAGTATCGTCCGAATATAACTCCGTTGCGGAGATAACTAGTTCGGGATCATAATCAAAAGACGCTATACCCTCATTGATGCTGAATCTACCTGTAATGATACTACTATATATGTATCACCGTTAAAAGTAACAGGCTGCCTACGTGATGTTTCGAAATGAGATATGTGCAAATGGCAAGGGAGATATGAAGAGGCCACACCCTACCAAAATATATACTAAGAGCGGTGGGTTCATTTCGACCGACAATATGCATACTGTACATAGTAATGGGTATGCCAATGCCAAAATGAGAACATTCATTATGATGGGAAGTAATGCGATAGCGCGGAGGATACGTCTCCCGCGTGACTTGCTATATCGTATTTTAATGCAGGTTGAGGTTTGACAGTTTGGTCGTGAGCGTGTACGCTTAGTGGAACATCCGGAGAAAGAGTCAGAATGGCTGGTAGAAGATGTAGAAGCCGTTCGCAACATCTAGTTCGCAACATCTAGATCAAATTATGAAATCGTGATGGTTGATTGACAATCTCCACGCAGAGTTATCGTTCCTTGCAATCACATATATCTCTGATAACTGCTAAATTACAAGATCTTGGTAAAACCTGTTAAATTGGATTTTTTTTGCCTGAAACTTATTTATTTCTTGTGCAAATATAATTTTCAGAATATCTGCAAATTGAATGTTGCAAAATTTAAAAGAATCCATGAAAACATGGATATACAAGACTTTAGATCTATGATGAAAACAATTTAGTTTTAATCGGTACTATTTTACTATTAAAATAATACGTACGTCAATCGATATGCATATATGTAAACATTTCAAACCGAATCACAATAGCAGAAAATTACTAAAAATGTTAACTCATAGAAAAACAATTTGAAAATATTGAATACATAGAGGATATTTGTTGTTTTGGAGTGAATAACATATTTTATTTCAACGAGATATAAAATATAAAAGTTTTCTCACTTTGAGATGAAATAAAATATGTTATTCACGACAAAACAACACATTTTCTTTTTTTTATGATTTTACAAACATTTTTTTAGGGGAAACTATGGTAGAACAACAAAAGTAATCCCGGCAGCTACTGTGAAATAAAACTCTATATTCTACAGTGTGGAATAACACTTTTATTTCACTGATAAAATACAGTATTTCATTGCATATTATCAAATAAATGTCTATATTTTATCTTTGCGGATCACACAAAAGGATTTATTATAAACGTCGTCATAACTTTTTTGAATAATCACGTGACCTAACCGTTCGCCCTACTATCTTTGACGTTGAAAGAGATTGGGTGATTGACTAATTGGTGTTTTACGTCATTTTCAGCAAATGTTAGGCCATATATGACGATCGATTTTTTCGTGGTGGGGGCAGATCACCCGTGTTTTTTTCCAGTGTAGAACCAGTGCTGTATATATACATCCAACCATCCATAAGAATGGACATTTGCTCACCTGTCGAGTGCCCAGTTGTGAATCGTGATTAGCCGAGTTATATTGAAGTTAGACAATGCCGCAGCGACCTTTGCCTTTGTTACCTAAACTAATAGAATCTCGCGTTATATTGTTTTGTTTTATTTTTTTCGAACATAACAAGGATGTATGAAAAAAAAACTATGAACATACTGCTGTCATGTGTAAGCGTGCATGGAATTTGAAAGTTGCATGGCTTTTGGCAGGACCTGTTTAATATACAGGATTATGAAATGAGACGAAATCTCGTAAATTCATTGCCGTCGCGAAACTTCAGCGGTATTTATTGTTGGAAAACGACAAGGAGATTATTAAAGCAATATCGCAAATATGTCAATTATTATCGATGCTGTAGTATTATTGTTTGGCAAATTGATAATTGCAGTATTTGTCTTGGTTTGTGTTGTGTTTGGTTCACTTTGTAATACAAAATCATGGAGATATGTCATCAGCAAATTTTCGATCGGTAGACAAAGACCGCCATTTTGAAAACTGAGGACAAGGGTAAGACTGTTGTTATGATCTTGTTTGGTAGTCTATCTTTTGGTAATGGACTCCATCAAAAAACCAGACTATTACATTTTAATGACAATCAAAGTGCGAAAATTAGGTGAAGGTCATTTATATTGACCAACATTTGATAGGAACACACTGATGTTATATGTACACGGCGGTTTGAAAGCTCTACACTTATGTTGTCTGAGAAATTAACATAATCAAAAACTAGAGTGTAACATTTTAATGTAATTTAACAAAGCGTTTAAAGTAGGTCAATGCTATGCATATTGATATAATATACAATTGCTAGGACCATTCTATGAAATACCGTTCTGCTTTCATGTAGATGTAAGGGTGTATGAAAGTTAAACGCTGTATGGTTTTTCGTATCTGGTAACAAATGCAAAACTTTAATGTAAATTAACGAAGTCGATACAAACAGCCGCCGGTTTTTTTTTGCCGCGCCGGTTTTTGGCAAAAACAGCAAGTAATTCCGAATGAGCTAGGGCGCTTTCGACTATATCATATGAAAGCACATATCAAATGATTGTAAAATTATATTCTATTTCATTGGTGACACTTTAATTTTTCCGAGAAATTTGACGCAAAGTTGACCTTTCCCATGGGAAAAGCCTATTTTCCCATGGGAAAAGCTTTTTTCCCATGGGAAAGGGTCTTTCCCATGGGACAATATATTCCCATGGGAAATGACTTGGGCAGTTTTCCCATGGGAAAAACAGAAAGTATTTATCTTGCAATATAATGTCAAAATAGTATGCGGCTTTCATATTTAGGGTCTATGATGAAGTTTTACAGCGATACGAGCACTTTGATATTTTCCCATGGGAATATTTTCCCAATATTGTAATTTGGGAAAATTTTCCCATGGGAAAATGAGTTATTTCTTAATGGCTAAAACAACACTTCAAAGCTTGGAAACATCTTCCATTGCAGTGTTGACAATTAAATATGCCATTATGTTTATAATTTAATGAAATAAAATCTTTCCCAAAATAAAATGGGAAAATTCTCCCAAATTGTTTTTGGGAAAATTTTCCCAAATGTTATTGGGAAAATGTTCCCAAAATGTTTTGGGAAAATTCTCCCATTTTCTGACTGGGAAATTTCTCTAAATATGTTTTAAGGTAATGAAAAAGAAAAAAATCTTCCAAGTAAGTATTAGTCAAAATATCAAACCAAAAAAAAAAAAAAATCAACCAGTTTGTTTAAGATTGAATATTTTAACTCAGATCTGATTTTAACTTAGCATCTCAGATTCAGATTTGAGTATGATGTGTTGCCTTGCGATTGGTCGTTAACATAGTAATGTGACTCGTGCATAGCCTGACAGTTATTGATACTGCACTGTTTTTCCCCATGGGAACCTGTTTTCCTACATACCATTGAGCTCGACTTTAAGTGAGTAAGTGTCGATTGTTACGGATGGCGGGAGGTGTACAGTACTGGTTCTACCCAGGAAAAGTATGGGTGGTCTGCCTCCACCACAAAAAAGTCATATATAACATTGCGTGTATTGAAAAGGACGTAAAACACCACACAAACAAACTACATTGTTTCAAAAAAATATTTCATTCGTTTTCATTCATTTTATATCCTTACACTATAATGCATTGATCAAGGCAATGTCAAATGCCTTAAACGTTGACCTTCTAGCCCAAACATGAATAGAAGTCATTGTTTTAACAGGGGTACTATTTCCGTAAAGTTCCATGATTGTATGTCTAACAGTGACAAATTACAGTGGAAGGAGTGTTTCTCAGAACTGGGTCATTGTCAGGTTAATGTGACCTTGATGATCAACTGATCCCAAAAGCAATAGGCTTCCACCTATCTTAAAGGGCAATATACCAACAAAGTTTTATATGGTGTTGTGCTTTCAGAGTTATCTCGCAGAATGCTTATTTTATTAAGATCATTGCAACCTGTTAACCCAAAAACAAAAGGTTTCTACGCTCGCCAAGGGACAATTTATCTATTAACGTTTCATGAATGTGGGTGTCATGGTTTTGAAGTTATCACACAATGTGTATTTCCATATAAGGGATGGCAATCTTGACACTTGTCCTACCAAGCGTAGAAAATAACATGTTTCCTCTCCTCAAGGGCAATGTACCTATGAAAATTCATGAGCGTTATGGTTTCAAAGTTATCATGCAGCATGTGTAATTGCTTATTGTCGGACGAACTGAATTGAATTGGGTTTTAAGACGCACCAACACATGAAAGGTTATATGTCGCCTAAAAGGAATGAACGTGCAAGGCTCATCCTCAATCTACATCAAGATAAAATATGGTGAATGGCAAGATAGAACCACGTTTCCAAGTCTGCATATGCGGTGTCATGATAAAGACCTTAAATAACCCCATACCATGTACTCTTTTTCAAACGGGCGCATAAAAACGTGTTGTCGAAACAGATCTACAAACAAGAGGCCCGCCCAAGAGGGCCTGTATCGCTCTACTGGCTCTGTGGAGTCTGTGATATGCGCAACTAGGCTTGAAACTGATCATACTTGCCAAGTTTCACTGAAATCCAGTCAGGAGTTTGGGAAGACTAATTCTGGACAAAGTTTATGTATAAGGGGCAATAATTGTCAAAAATCATTCAACAAAAACATGGTGATGATATGTGCAACTAGGCTTGCTACTGCTCATCACTGCCAAGTTTCGTTGAAATCCAGTCCAGCATTCAGCAGAGCTAGCATGTACAATGTTAGTGTATTCAAACCTTTAAAGCGCTATAACTCCGCAAAAAATCATTCAACCGGAACACGGCGATGGCATGCACAACTAGGTCCGGTACTGATTATCCCTGCAAAGTTCCACTGATATCCAAACTGGGGATCAGGAGAACTAGTCCGGACAATATGTGTGTATTAAAGCCTTTAAAGGGCCAAAAATCTTCAACAAAAATACAGCTATGACATGCATAAGTAGGCTTGGTACTGATCACCTCTGCAAAGTTTTGTTGATTTTCGGTCTGGGGTTCATGAAATATGGTCCGGATATGTGTTTTACCCCTGTCAAAAAACATTCAACCGGAATGCGTGGACGATATGCATAACCATATTTGGTACTGATCATCCATGCAGTTCATTAAAATTTAGCCAAACGAAGGACCTATCTTCTTAATGTGGCAAAATACAGCATGTTTAACTAAATCAAGGGGCATAACTCTGGTGTTACTAATCCAATTTTGATGTGTACCTTCTTTGAGGCTTTCTAGGCTATTGCTTTTTTGTATTTATATATACACAAGAATATTTGTGTTTCACTTACAGATTTCATTGCTACTAACGATCTATGCAAATTTGGTAAAGATCAAATAATAAAAGAAGGTGATACGAGTGTTCACAAGGCACAATATGGCATTTTTTCAGCAAAAACAAGGGCCGTAACTCCAGTGTATATGGTCCGATCTGGCTGGTTTTTAAGCTTGTCTGATTTTTTGTTGATATTAACGAGCTGTGTTAGTTTGGTACAGATCAAATAATAAATGAAAGTGCTAGAGTGTTAACAAGGCAGAAAATCACACTTTTCAACAAAACAAGGGCCACAACTCTGGTGTTACATATCTGATCTGGCTGGTTTTCGAACAGATCTGAGCTTTCATTGATATAAATACACTGGCAAAGTTTTGTAAAGGTCAAATACAAAATGCAGGTGCCAGAGTGTAAACAAGACTTAATTTGGCACTTTTGCTACTTTTTAGCAAAACAAGGGTCATAACTCTGGTGTTACTGATCCGATCTGGCTGAGCTTCCATTGATATAAAAACATCGACAAAGTTTCATAAAGATCAAATACAAAATGAAGGCGCTAGAGTGTAAATAAGGCTTAATATGGCATTTTTCAGCAAAACAAGGGCCATAACTCTGGTGTTACTAATCTGATCTTGCTGGTTCTCGAACAAATCCAAGCTTTTATTGATATAAAGACACTGGCAGAGTTTCGTAAACATCCGAGTTATAATGAAGTCCCTATCATGTGAACAAGACAAAAGTTAATGGACGACAGACAACTCACTATCCCATAATCTCTGCTGGCCATCGGTCAGTAGAGCTAAAAATTATAACCAAATCTCTGCTGGCCTTCGGTCAGTAGATCTAAAAATTATAACCATTTCGGTAGAAATCTTAGTATATTGGGCGTATTAAATATACGACATTGATGCAAAATGTATAACATCATATGATATAAGTAATCATTTCATTTACAACACAATAATTCATGCAAAATTGAATGTGCCTTGAGGGTGCATGAGCTTTCGTCCCTCGGGTTTTCTGGTCGTAGAGAGATTGGTTTTCTCTTTAGCTACAACTACTATGGTTGTTCATTACGATTCTGGATACATCCTGAGATGTTTATTATTTTGTATGTGTTTCTTTAGTTAGTTTCTCCAGATGTGAACTTTATTGTTAGAGAATTCCTTTTGATGGGATGTAGTTTTGTTTACACTGTCTTGTCTATTTGGGCGCTGAGGACAGGATAATAGCGAGATTGTGCGCATATAAAATCGATTCAAGCTAACCAGTAGACCTTATTGCCTACTGACCGTTCCAAGTCGGTAACCCTGTATTCACCACCCTTTCTCTTGGTTTTTGTCTCTTTCTTTGTATTATCAAGTACAGTGCGGACCTATGATGCCATTGCGTTCGGACGCTGTGGTTTCTATAGGACCCTATATCTCATTTTTGATACATAATAAACACCAGAATATGCTAAAAATATGATTGTTTTACTCAAATGATTTTGGTTTCACTTACAACATAAGTCAATACTGTAAATGTTGTTGTTGTCACATTCTTTGATTTCACTCACTGTCAAAATTATCCTCGATCTTATTGAAGCAAACTCTTAAAAGGGTAAACTCAAGTGTGGTCTAGGAAAAATCGCACTGAATATGATATGCAACACAATCTATATCAACCTTCTTATCAAATTGTGTGAAAGCGAAAAGAGTTCACTGAATTAATCATATATATTACTAGTCAAAATTTGCCCTTTTCTACATTATCATCGCAGTTAATCTCCATAACATGCGAGTCAATTTTGCTGATTGTAAAACTGATCAAACATCTAATTGTAACAAAGCTGGTAAGACAGATTGTCTCCTGGATAATCATGTTTCTTAACATTAATTAAAGTGCATTTTTACATTTTACCAATGACCGCTTACAGACTTCCATAATCAATCACCATAATCGGATGTCTAAGTAACAGATGATCAGTGAGTTACAACTGATTAATCATGAAAACGCATAATCTTTGGCAATTCAGCTAAGAAGATCACTTGAAAAACATAATAATTATCTTAGTTCACACTGGTTTTGATTTTTGATTGATTTATGCTCCGTACCATTAATGTTTGACGGTGCACTCGGTTTTATCTGTTTTTCATTCCATTGTTTATGTGCTCATACATGGCTATAATACAACTTATGAAATATGCGAAGAGCTGCGTCTTTTTCCTCAGTATCTCATGTCTGTAACTTGGTTGAAAAATCTCCAGCCTCTATGTGTTTGGAACATCTCGAGGCCCTGCTGTTGGATTATTTTACATCTCCATGGGGTTGAAATATCTCCGGCCTATATCTGTTGTAATATGTTTTGTATCCATGTGGTAGAAATATCTTAGATCTATGTGGTTAAAATATCTCAATCTGAAGCATCTGTGGTTGAAATATATAGTGTCATCATGCGGCTAGAACATTTTATTTTTTGGTCTCTGCATGGTAGAAATATCTCAGGTCATTCAGTATGTTTTTGGAGTATCTTAAAGTGGTTGAAATATCTTAGATCTCCTTTTGGTTGAAGTCTATCAGGTCTCTATTGGTTGATATATCTCTTATGTGGCTGACATATGTTACAATTTTATGCTGTTGAAATATTTCACGTCTTTATGCCATTGGAAGGTCTCGTATTTCTATGTAGTTGGAAAGGCTCGCGTCTGTATGTGGTTGAACTATCTCTTGTCTATTTTCAATTGGAATATTTTCAGTCTCTCATTGTTCAAGTGGTTGGAATATTGTATAGGTTTCAGCATTGAGAATATAGTTTGACTCGATGTTGCTGGAATATCTATCTGTCACTGGAGTACATTGAGTGAACCTGAAATTAAATATAATTTATAAATTAAAATTCTTGTTAAGTTACAAAAATATTAAGATGACGACAGCACAAGGTTGTTCTACTGGTTAACATTTTCGAGAAAGTGACATATACCTGTATTATTTTCCTCTATTCCTGTTTATTCAGTATGATCAAAACTTAGTGTAGTAGACCATTTTTTACCATTCTGGGCATATAAATGCAATGATTAATTGGTGCTAGGCCTTAGGCTTTATTTTACGCTCTCATCTTAGTATAATTTTGATTAATTTTTCAATAATTCATGATAGATCATCTTTAAAACAAGAGGCCCAAGAGGGCCTGTGGACGCTCTACTGGCTAATCATAAAGTTTATGTATAATATCATTCGACCGAAACTTGGCGATGATATACGCAACTAGTCTTGGTACTGATCATCCCTGCCAAGCTTTGCTGAAATCCAGCCAGAGGTTCAGGAGAACTAGTCCGGACAATGTTTGTGTATTAAAACCTTTAAAGGGCTATAACTCTGCAAAAAATCATTCAACCGGAACACGGCGATGATTTGCACAACTAGACCTGGAACTGATCATCCCTAAAAAGTTTCGTTTAATTCCGGCCAGGGGTTCAGGAGAACTAGTCTGGACAAAGTTTGTGTATTAAAACCTTTGAAGGGACATAACTCAGCCAAAATCATTCAACCGGAACTCGGTGACGATATGTACAACTAGGCTTGGTACTGATCATCCCTGAAATGTTTCACTGAAATCCGCCCAAATGAAGGCTCTTTCGTCTTAATGAGACCAAAATATAGCACATTTTAGAAAATCAAGGGCCATAACTCCTGTGTAAATGGTCTAATCTGGCTGTTTTTCAAATTTGTCAGAGCTTATATTGATATTAACAATCTGGTAAAGTTTGAAAATTAAGATGAAAAATGAAGGCCTATTATCTTAACAAGGCAAAATATATGTTTTCAAATAAATCAAGGGCCATAACTCTGCTGTTACGGGTCCGATCTGGCTGGTCAAAGAAAATAAGAAAAAAAAAATAACTAAAAAAAAATAACAATGATTTTTTTTTTTAAAAAAATAAAGAAGAGGTCAATGACCTTGAAGCTCTACTGATAGGTTTTTGATAGCTAGATCACCATTCCTGTGAAGTTTCATGAAAATCGGTCAAGTAGTTTCAGAGGAGTAGTCGCTACAAGTTTTCCTTATATAACTCTATGTAAACAAAGATGGCCGCTGGCGGCCACGTTTAACGTCAAATCAAAATAATTTTTGACAAGGATCAACATCATGCCATACTGATCATTTTAGAAAAAGTCCCATATCAATATCACTTATATAGTTTTCAAGAAGTAGTCGCTACAAACTTGTATTTTGAAAATCTATTTTTAGCCATGGTGGCCATCTTGAATATCCGGCCTACCTGAAATTTTGCTAGAATCAATTAGACATCAAGAGCAACATTCCTGTGAAGTTTCATGAAAATCCGTCGAGTAGTCAAGAGGAGTAGTCGATACATTTTTTACTAGATAACTCTTATGTAAACAAAGATGGCTCCTGGCAGCCATGTTTAACATCGAATCAAAATAATTTTTAACAAGGATCAACATCATGTCATACTGATCATTTAAGGAAAAGACGCATATCAATATCACTTATATTTTTCAAGAAGTAGTCGCTACATACTTGTATTTTGAAAATCTATTTTTAGCCATGGTAGCCATCTTGAATATCCGGCCTACCTGAAATTTTGCTAGAATCAATTAGACATCAAGAGCAACATTCCTGTGAATTTTCATGAAAATCCGTCGAGTAGTCAAGAGGAGTAGTCGATACATTTTTTACTAGATAACTCTTATGTAAACAAAGATGGCTCCTGGCAGCCATGTTTAACATCGAATCAAAATAATTTTTAACAAGGATCAACATCATGTCATACTGATCATTTTAGGAAAAGACGCATATCAATATCACTTATATTTTTCAAGAAGTAGTCGCTACAAACTTGTTTTTCGAAAATTTATTTTTAGCAGTGGCGGCCATCTTCAATTTCCCGCCATCCTGAAATTTTGCTAGGATCAATTAGACATCAAGAGCAACATTCCTGTGAAGTTTCATGAAAATCCTTTCAGAGGAGTAGTCGCTACAGGTTTTCATTATATAACTCTTTGTAAACAAAGATGGCCGTTGGCAGCCATGTTTAACGTCGCATCAAAATAATTTTAGAAAAGGATCAACATCATTCCATACTGATCATTTTAGAAAAAGTCCCATATCAATTTCACTTTTAGTTTTCAAGAAGTACTCGCTACAAACTTGTTTTTTGAAAATCTATTTTTAGCTGTGGCGGCCATCTTGAGTTTCCGACCAACCTGAAATGTTGTTAGGATCATTAAGACATCCAGTGCCACATTCCTGTGAAGTTTCATGGAAATCTGGCGAGTAGTTTCAGAGTCCTGAGTAGTCGCTACAACTTTTTATTAAATAACTCTATGTAAACAAAGATGGCCGCTGGAAGCCATGTTTAACGTCGAATCAAAACGATTTTCGACAGGGACCGACATCATGTCATGCTGATCATTTTAGTCCCATATCAATATCACTTAGAGTTTTCAAGAAGTAGTCGCTACCAAATTGTTTTTTAAAAATCTATTTTTAGATTTGGCCGCCATCTTCGACTTCATATCAACATGAATTTTTGCTAGGATCAACTAGACTTCATGGGCAACATTTCTGTAAAGTTTCATGAAAATCCATTCAATAGTTTCAGAGTAGTCTGCTACAAAAAAAAAATTATGGACAGACAGACAGACGGACGGACGGACGGACGCCTAACCACGGCATAAGCTCTGCTGATCTCTGATCAGTAGAGCTAATAAAAATTTAAACGAAAAAAAATAAAATAATAAACAAGAGGCCCAAGAGGGCCTGTAGATGCTCTACTTGCATGATGTGATTCAAAAACATAAACATGACAGAGGTCAACCCAAGAAACATGTTTCCTATATATAACTCTATGTAAACTTTGGGTTATCGTTGAAGCCATTTTGAATAATTTTGATTATTTGACGATAATGAAAAACACAAACTTGATAGAGGCTAACCCAAGGAACATGTATATGATATTTCACAAGAATGGAATATGTGGTTTCCGAGGAAATGTCATTTGAAATTTATTTAAATTTGACCTAGTTTTAGCTATGGCGGCCATCTTGGATGACTGGCGGCCGCAAAAAACACAAATCTGAGAGGGAATATCCGCAATATCATTGTGCTTAAGTTTCATCAAAATCTTTCAGGCGGTTTCAGAGAAGATGTAATTTTTAACCTTTTCCTATATAACTCTTAAGTAAACTTTAGGTCGCCGTGGCGGCCATTTTGATTATTTGACGATAACAAAAAACTTAAACTTGATAGAGGCTAACCCAAGGAACATGTATATATTTCACAAGAATGGAATAAGTGGTTTCGGAGATGTTGTTTGAAATTTACTTAAATTTGACCCCGTTTTAGCCATGGCGGCCATCTTGGATGACTGGCGGCCGCGAAAAACACAAATCTGAGAGGGACTTTCAGAAAAGACGTCATTTTAACCTTTTCCTATATATATAATTCTATGTAAACTGTGAGTCGCCGTGGCCGCCATTTTGATTATTCGACGATTTATTCGACGATAACGAAAAACACAAACTTGATAGAGGCCAACCGAAGGAACAAGTAAATGATATATCAGTAGAATGGAATAAGTGGTTTCGTCGGAGATGTCGTTTGAAATTTCCTTAAATTTGACCTAGTTTTAGCCATGGCGACCATCTTGGATGACTGGCGGCTGTGAAAAACTTAACTCTGAGATGAACTATCCCAAATATCATTGTGAATAAGTTTCATCAAAATCCTTCAAGCGGTTTCAGAGAAGATGTCATTTTTAACCTTTTTCTATATAACTCTATGTAAACTTTGAGTCGCAGTGGCGGCCATTATAGTCCGATAAACGGGACTGCCCAGATTATGTCCCCAATCCGACTGACGAGGCTAAGGGAAAGTGTCTTCCCCAAGAACACACCGACTACTCAGTGGCACCACAGAGGATTGAACCCGGGGCCTCCGGTTACAAATCCGCAGCGCTACCGACTGTGCCACGCCAGCCAATGAGTTAACAACTTCATGTCGGTTGTTATTTAAGCAAATACACAAATGAGTAACACCCTATTTTTCCAACTCCTCCATGTTATGCCAAATAAACAGATCAAACACTGTGATCGACTTATTTCTATCCATTCGTGTTATACCGTATAATGGTCATGCTCAATCGGTGGTTGTAGCATTTTCAAACCCTTGTTGGCATATTGTCACCTTTTAAAGTGTGGTACCAAATATAATTCAGTCATTGTGGCATATTGTTTCCTTTTGAAAGGCGGTAAAAAATATAATAGTGTGAGAAATGAACGCGCCTCTTAATTGACATGTCGCCAGTGACTTAGATATCTCCGCCCTATTGTTGATGTCGGAGTATATTGACAATAGTTTATATAACATAGTTGCACGTGCTTTATACACGTGCTGTTGTTTGTCGGAGGTATCATCTGGTTTGATTGGTTGAAATGGATAAATGATTGACAACTGGCGACATGTTAATTGTTATATGAAATCTGGGATGAAAACTGACATCAGGGCCCTGATAAAATGGGTGCTAAATCTGAGTTGTTGCTTGTTGGTGAGACAATGATTAAGATTTGTTAAAAATGTAAATGTCGGAATTCAAATTTTTTTTATTGGAAAACAATGATGGATAGGCATACAGGTTAAATGAGTATCATGTTATCTCTACGAACATATTAAAATTGATAAAATACGTGTTTGTATGCTAAGTTTTCCTTAAATTCAAAATGAGCCAAGATATCTTTTGAAAAATGCATGATAATGCTATAATCAACCACAAGCCTAATAACATTATTAATATGTCTGTGAATCAACCCGCAAGTTTGAACATCATGCCATAAATAAATTGAAATTGTTAATTTCAAAAAGGTATCAAACTTTTAATAAATGACGCGTTCTGTTGTTGTTTTGTACCAATTCAATACACAAATTTGAGATCTAAATAAATTTTCTTGAAAGTACAAACTTGTAGCCAACTCTAAATAGCAATACCAATATAATCAGATCATGAGTTTGAACATCATGCATGTCATTACTAAAGAAGCAGTTAGATTTAAATAATATGCACATTACACTTGATAATGAAAAACACGTTCATATGTTAAACCATTTTCAGTTAACATATTTTAGACCAAAATAAACGCTTTTTTGATATCAAATGCCAGATATTGCATCTTCTTAACAATACCAATACCATATAATCCCTAATAAATGCCACTCCCCTAATAAACGCCCACCCCACATCTCCCCTACCATTTTTTCAGAAAATATATTTTTAAAACCCCAAAAATTGCAAGTTAATCTGTTTCATTCACAATGGAACATGTAAGACAAAATCACTAGAAAACTTAAAATCCGATGCATTGATTGACCGACATGCAGACTTTGGTTTTCTTGGTAAATGAATTGAAGTGGGGTTTTAAGGCGCACCAACACATTACAGGTTATATGGCGCCTAACAGGCATGAAAATGCCAGGCTCATCTTCAATGTACATCGAGATAAAATATGGAAAATGGGCCTAGAACCTTCTCACCCTGAACTGCAGAGTTGCTGCAAATTCTATCGTAAAAACTCCATTAATCGCTGGAGCCACGTTTATTGTTTTTCTGCCACTGCTCTTAGTGATGTGAGCGAGATGGCACCTGAAACAATGCAGGGGTCATGATGAATACTTTTAATGAGCAAGAACAAAAAATGACAAAATTAATAGGAATGGGGGGGTCCTACCCCTTTGCATGTGACGGTGTGTTTGCAGTGGTTGTATTCTACCCCGGCAACCACACGGGGGGTTTTCTTGGTAAAGAAAATCATTAAATAATGTCCGTTTAAAAGTAAAATTATGTACTTTTGATCTCAATTTTCAAAATGTTACACCCTGGGGGTGGCGCTTATTAGGAATTATACGGTATATCTGATTTGTTATTTCTGAAAATTGCTTACTAATAAAGGAGGAGTTTTAATCCAAAGTCACTTAAGGCAGTATACATTTCATTTTTTAAAGAAGAAATGTGTCCTCTTTTTTATCCAATTTCAATTCACAAATGTTCATTTTGAACAAAATGAGTGTTTACAACATCCAAGACCTGAACCCGAATCTACACAATAATGCCATTTCAAACAATTCACCATTTTCAAAATATTGCCGTAAATCAAGGAGGAGTTTGATTTAAAAAAGCGTACACATTTGACATTTTAAAAATGAATGCGTCCTATTTGTCATAACTGGTACCCTCTTGCATACCTTAGACTAATCGGGGAACCAACTGGTACCCTGTTGTATACCGCAGAGTAATCAGGGAACCAGTTTAATAGCCATTTGGCGGATAAATATATAGGTAGTTTTGAATCCAGAGTATTTATGAATATCAAATATATTACCTTAGTTAAAATGTTAAAACATTTCTAATATTTTCTAAAATATCTTAGAAACAGAGTTAAATGAATTACCCAACTTTCCAAAAACATGATGAAAAACAGCATCTTAGAAATTGATTGAAATGAATTAACAATTTTAAATCAAACAAAAAAGGTCATTAAGATTACATTTATGAGTAGTATAAAAATATAAATAGTCAATGTATCTTCATATAAGAGCCACATAAACTCAGTTCTCTCAATAAGGTGGAGCTTTGAAAGTGTTTTTTTTTATTGATTTTATTTGTATTGTTTTCGGGGAATTCCAATTTTAGATTGTTTGTACAGCTGAATTTTCAATGGATAAAAACTTATTTTCTTGATATAATTCCTTTAGAACCTAAAATTGCTTTTTAATTGTTAAAATGCTTGATAACCTGATGAATACTAAAAAAAATAACAATATCTCACCTATAAAATGCTAGAAGGAATTAACAATGTCCACTGTCCAAAGCATACACTATTAAATAGGTCTTATTTATAACCATAAATAGTTATGCAGTTAATTATGTTGATATGACAAACACCACATGTTACTTCTTGAAACTAAACTCCTCCCTGGTCAAGTCAAGAAGGTATTGGCCAGATCTGATTGGTTAATCAAAGATTATCCTGTGATCTATGACAGGTGAGGTATGCATGGCCAGGGTCTTCCACTTAGTAGTTACCATATATTATATATGAGAAAGATCTGATGAGCTGTTATTTGGCATTTACAACATGTTTACATGGGATTAATCTGTTCCAACAAAATAATGAAAAAATCAACTTGGCTGGATATATTAAAGAATACTGAAAAGGTACTGAAATAAAACAAATGGCAGATCATATTTTTGCTTTAAATGTGTCAAATGTAGTTTTTATAACTGTTCATGGTTTAAGTACTTAAGTTAGAACAGCATTATGGTGCCAGACAGGGATGAACATGCCAGGCTCATCCTCCATTTACATCTAGATAAAAATATGGAGAATCGGCCTAGAACCTTCTAATCTGCAGAACTGCAGAGTTGCTGCAAATTCTATTGTAGACACTCCATTTACGATGGAGCCACGTTTCCACATTTGCATATATACGTTGTCATGAAGACCTTGAATGAGCATGAAAAATTGATAAATAATGACAAAATGTACATGAAGTGGGGATGTAAACCGGGCTTTCCCATGTATCAGAATGTACCCTCAGAGCCTGTTAAAGAACCATAGAAATCTATTCAATAGTAACTAGGAGTAGGACTGGTTCCTGGATTCGTACATATCCGTCCCCTGTATCTGGGGCAGCTCTAAATGACCTTTAATGTGCTGATGAGAAGTTAAACAACATGCAACTCAATTCAAATTGAAGTGTTAAAAACCATACATGTAGATAAAATTAAATCCCAGTATTTTACATTCAAATAATCTATTTTTAATCAAGCTTCATTTCATAATTTACTACATAATTATATATAGAAGATGAGGTTTATATTATAAATTAAGTCGACTATTTATAAAACTTTGTTATTTAATATATATGCAAGTTTTATCCAGAATATATTTTCATTTCTTTATTGCATTTGCCTATTTTATGGGATTTCATGTGCATGCTGCATCTTTCAAAAATGGAATAGTAAATAGTTTACTCTTATATTGAAGGAGTGCTAATAATTTATTAATTATGAGCATAATAGTAAAAAAAAAAAACATGAAAGGAGAAACCTGGAAATTGCCGAACTATTCTCAATCTGTGTAATTTATTTAAATTAAAATTTTTAATCAACTGATGCTTTCTGGCATTATGTTGTGTATTGTCTACCATAATTCCTTTCTTAATGCCTACCATAAATTATCTTTAATAAAGTTGTATATTCTAACATAAAACTATATATTTTCTGCAAAACAGAGTAATTTGCTTGGTTTCTAAATGATTTTATCAACAATTAAATTAGTTTTGAGAAAATAAAGTTTCGACTTCTTCGTTTTATCAATGCATATGTACAATCATTATTATGTTGCATTGGGTGCAATATCAAAAATAAATAATGGAAAAAGACCACTATGAATTAATTTTAAAAAAAGGATAATGACAAACTGTAATGAAACTAAAGATCACTCAATTATAATCATGTTGTTGTTCCTAACTGTTTTAATTTATCAAGTTTATTGTTATAACCATGTTGTTGTTCCTAATTGTTTTACTTTATCAAGTTTATCGGTATTAAGTAAATAGATAAATTCTGTATTAACCAGTACAACCAGGGAGTAAGTATACAGGGAGGAGACACGGATTCATAAACACTCTAGTTTATCAATTAATGTTGTCGCGCTAGAACACCGCCATTTACCATTTTATAGATACATGTAAATCGATCGTAAGCGTGTATACGTTACATTTGAAAAGTTAAAATTTCAACCAACATCTCAAAATAGGCAGTTTTTATAGTCTCTTTTTTACTGCTTTCTGTTATAATCAACATCACGAAATTACGTTCTTGACAAGGATAAACATATATGTCTACTATTCATTTTTTGTTATTATTAATGCCTAATATAACCCGTACTTCGTATTTCGTTTGCAATAGCTAAACACCATTTTTAATTAAAAAATTCAAAATTTCAGCTGATATCTCAAAAGAGGCATTTTCATCACCTCTTTTTAGGCTTTGTCTTATAATCACCACCGTGAAATTACCTTCTTGACAAAGATAAATATTTATTGTAAACATTTTCATCGGTGAAAGATTGGGATTTCTCAGTGAATTGAATTGGGGTTTTAAGGCGCACCAACACATGAAAAGGTTATATGGCGCCTAAAAGGCATGAACATGCCAGGCTCATCTTCCATGTACATTGAGATAAAATATGGAAAATGGGCCTAGAACCTTCTCACCCTGAACTGCAGAGTTGCTGCAAATTCTATCGTAGAAACTCCATTTACGCTGGAGCCACGTTATTGTTTTTCTGCCACTGCTCTTTTGATGCGAGAGAGATAGCACCTGAAACAATGCAGAGATCATGATGAAGACCTTTAATGAACATGAACAAAAAATGATAAAATGAACATGAATTTGGCGGGATTCTACCCCTCTCCCTCCAAAGGGATCTGCAGTGGCCGTATTCTTTGCCCCGTGACCAAACGGGGCCCCCGGCAACCACACGGGGCTATAATATTCATAATAGCTAAATATTATTGACTAACACCGAACACAAAAGTAACTAACTGTGACACTGAGTTATGACGTCATTAAAGTGGTGCTGACGTCGACGTCATCTGCCGATAGCGTTCAATAAAACGCTATCAATAAAGCGAAGAATTTCGGTTAAAATCATGCACAGATGACTTAAAATGATTATTTAACTGCTGTGTTCGATTATAGGGAAATCCATCACCATCACTCGATGGTAGACGTGTTTTGTTCGGTGTTTTTTTCACTTGTAACCGGAGGCCCCGGGTTCAATCCTCCGTGGTGCCACTGAGTTTCGACGGTGTGTTCTTGGGCAAGACACTTGCCCTTAGCCTCGTCCGTCGGATGGGGACGTAAACCAGGTGGTCCCGTGTATCGGTCTATCCTCCAAGCAAGTTAAAGAACCATAGGAATCTATTCGATAATAAGAGTAGGGCACGGTTCCCGGATTCCTATGTATCATTTCCCTCTCTCTGGGGTGGCTCTAAATAACCTTTACTGTGTTGATGAGCCGTTAAACAACTTACAATTTCATACGTCTACCACCTCCCACCATTTCCCTATAATCGATCCCAGCAGTTAAATAATCTCTATGTTTACTATTCACTTTTTGTTATTATAATATAACCCGTAGTCTCGTATCTCGTTCGCAATAGTTTACACTGTTAACCATGACAGAGCAGGGGCGTTCCTGGGGCTAATTTAGGGATAAGCACCATCGAGTTTTGGATTCACAAATGTGCCTAACCCCCATATACCTTCTGTTTTTATTGCATATTTCGCATTTTTAGCCATTTTTATATTTTTGCTTCTTTAATAGCCTGTACGCACGTGCGTACGCCCAGAAACGCCCCTGCAGAGGATCCGCCTTTTGGATTTCTTCAATTATGAAAGCTGAAGGTAATTTTTAAATAAAACGAACACATGGCAATCTTAATTTTGTTTAATTGCAAGATAGTTTTTTCTGCATTTATCTAACTTGCATATTTGCTGTAAGTTGAATAGCTTTTGCAAAATTTTGATTATTTTCAACCACTAATACATTTCAAACTTTGGTAGAATAATATTAATTGAAATGTAAACACTTTGGTAAAATAAGAAAATTTGCATTACCTTTTATTTGAAAGTAAATTATCAATATTATTGGATTAACAAACTATGGTTACGGTAGTACCTTTAAAAGTCAAGGCACATTATAATCAAAAACTAAGTATTAAAATATACAAAAAGATATAAAATATATACTTGCATCAGGTAATCTATTTAATAATATTTTATTCAAGTTTTATATATATATAATTCAATTTGTTTTTTACTGCCTTTATATCCTCTGCTGTATTAAATACAGTTGTGTCTTATCAATTACCCTTTTTGAACCCCTTCAAGGCCTGTTGTAACACCAAAAGTGTGCCATGAATTTTATAACTAATAAGCTGATTACATAACAGGGACACACCATAAACCACTAATTGAGCAGCACCAAGTGCCAGTGATTGACAGCATGGGGTATTGAATCATATGCCACTGGTGAGGTCATGCTGGAATGAAAATTGATATATAGGGCCCTGGGTCATATCTTTACAACAATTACAGATATTAAATTGACTGCATTCAGCAGCTGAGACTAATTGTTTATTTTAATTAAAAAAATATATAAAAAAAAGAAAGGAAAAAAACACACATTAATAAGCTTTTTCTTCAAAAAGAACAGAAATGTGAAACATAGTTGAATCTAACACTTTGAGGAATTTAAAATGATTTAGTGTGTGCACAAATCCTGTATTGGTCTCTAAAATAAATATTTATTTTTTTTAAAATCTCTGAGTCTTTATTAGTGGATTTCTAATAACAAGTTTAAAAATTAGCAGCATATAACCTGAACATTATTTCACCACTATAGTAAGCTACAACAGGGAGTAAGTATACGGGGAGGAGAAACGGGTTCATAGACGCTCTAGTTTATCAATTTATGTTGTCGCGCTAAAACGCCGCCATTAACTATTTACTATTTTATCGATACAGGTAAATCGATTGTAAGCGCGTTGCATGTGAAAAAGTTAAACTTTCAGCCAACATCTCAAATTAGGCAGTTTTTACAGCCTCTTTTTTAAGGCTTTCTATAATAATCAACATCACGAAATTACCTTCTTGACAAAGATAAACATGTCTACTATTCACTTTTTGTTATTATTAATGCCTAGTATAATCCATACTTCGTATCTCGTTTGCAATAGCTCCAGACCATTTTTAATTTGACAAATTAAAAATTTCAGCTGATATCTCAAAAGGCACATTTTCATCACCTCGTTTTAGGCTTTGTCTTATAATCACCACCTTGAAATTACCTTCTTGACAAAGATAAATATGCCTACTATTCACTTTTTGTTATTATTAATGCCTAAATAACCCGTAGTCTCGTATCTCGCTTGCAATAGCTACATGTATTCCCCGTCACCATTTTTTATTTGGTGCAGCAGAGCCCCAGATAAGAATTGGTTTGATTTGCTTAAATACCCACCTATATTTTTGTCAATTGGGTATTTTAAAATACAACTGATTAAAAAAAAGTAATTCACTCATCAAATGTTTCGTTAATTGGGTATCAACACAAAATAGTACAAATAGGTACTTACAATAGTGTACTTTTCAGATCTTTATGTTGTGTGTTGTATGAGTCTCTGTTGTGGCTTCTATTTCACATGAATTTTTACCAACACATGAGAGGTTATATGGCGCCTAACAGGCATGAACCATCGAGATAAAACATGGGAAATGGGCCTAGAACCTTTTCACCCTGAACTGCAGAGTTGCTGAAAATTCTATCATAGAAACTCCATTTACGCTGGAAACATAAACTGTAACTTCTAACTATGTTTTAACTGATTGTTTTATTTTCGCTGAATAATAAGTTCACGATTCAGATTTATTCATCATCATCATTACTGACGACAATTAGCCACGGATATTTAGTTTACCAGTCTCTGTTACTGATGACAAAATATTGTTTAATACATTGTGAACAATTGGAATTGACGGGTGAATACATATATCGATTAATTCCTCTATAACTTCCGAAATAACCCCGTCACCATCTAATGGTTTGGGAATTCCAAAATACCCTACAATTTTGTTTTGCTATGTATTTATACTTGCCTTTCTACAACCTCTTTTGACGGATGCCATTTTACACAAACGCTTGAAAATTACCAAGCCACATAGTGATCTAGACTTTATTTTATATTGGATTGGTTTACGAAATTACTATTTGTTCTATAGCAACATACTGTTAAATACTCCAGTAACGTCTACTAGACGGGTTCGCTAATTAACCGGGAGAATACAGAATGACGAAGATTTGTTTACATTCTACGAAAGTCAGAGACAACGTGCGATTACAATAATGGTAAACAGTTTGTACGCACACATTTTTTAAATAATTGCTTAAATGGTATTTCATATGCTTTTTGGTACGCTTGATTTTAATTTCAATTTGGTTTTCCATTGTTTTAATTGGGTAATTACGCAAATACGCAGCTTATCTGGGGCTCTGGTGTAGAGTGGCGCCATCTTTGTTATACGGAACCGTCTGGTAAAATGTGCTTTTATACATGCAAACAAATAAACGCTCTGTATCAGAGGACACAATGTGAATAAATAGTACTTATGTTTACATTGCGCATCTTTGTTGAGTTTGTAAGTGTAATAATTTATGAGAATTTGCTGTTTTTCACACACGCACGAAACAACCAGTAGTCATTTTCACGCAGTAGTGAAACACACGCGCGACAACATAAAACGGCAAAACGATCCGCTTCTCCTCCGTGTATACTTAATACTCCCTGGCTACAATAAGTACATATGTGTACTCACAGACACTGTAGTAGCTGACAGGTAGTATGTGGATATTTTATTGTTATTCAAATAAAGAAAGCGCCATTGTATCTAACAACACCAGGGTTCTCAATAAGAACCGGCCGCCGGCCGAAATGACCGCTTCAAATGGCATTTGGGCCGGTTCAAAATCGTTCAAAAATAATAATTAAAAAAAAAAAAAAATATATATATATTTTTTTTAAATTAAAAATTAGGACAGTGACATGGATAGTATGTTTTATTGAACTTTGTAGAGATAATGGAAAGTATTTGTTTTTGAATTGTGTAGTTATGTGGATATGTGGTGTTCAGAATACAATTTTCAAATGGATATGTGTTGTTGAAGTTTGGTAAATAAATATAATTGTCAACATACTGCACTGCAGTACTTGTATCTGCATATAGAGGAATTTTGCTTATAAAATTGCACTTTAAAGTGTGATTTAAAAGGCATTCAAAATGCAGGAAATGACGAGCTCAATTTCAAAAAAATTCCGCACCTCCCACGCCTAGGCCTGTTACTTTTTCAAAAAGGCCTGTTCAACCAAAAGTTATTGAGAACCCTGCAACACATTTAGTAAATTATGATCTGCAACCTGTCCCCATACACTGTCACAGGCAACTGTCATTAAGATTTATTCCCTTCCACGCAGACATTCGTCGGCAGCCATATTGATCTGGTACCCTTCCCCTACTGCGCTCGCTATTATCTCTTCGAGCGCAGGGGGTTATGGGTACCAGACCAATATGGAGCCATATTGAAACCAAATTTGACGGTTGTAAACAAAAGAGAACATGTAGCTTCCATTGAATTAACTGGTAAGAAAATAATTAGCATTCATTATCTGCGGTGACGACTAAATGATTCTTGGTCTAGTTTCGTACGCAACTGCCGTTAGAGTTGTTGTTTACAGAGTGACTGTGTTTAGGCACGGGGTCTTCCGACTAAAGATTTGGACCAGTTTTTCAACGTTTCGATGACGATTTCTCAACGTTTCGATGACGATTTCTCATTACTGTATTCATAATTTTGCATTGCCAAAATGTTGAGATTTTACCTTATTTTCACTAGGTGATAAAAAGTGTGTTACTCGGTTTTTATCCTTGGGTTCTATAGTAAAATAAAAATCTTTGGCAGAGGAAAAAAATGATAATTTTCAAGTTTAGATTTTGAAAGATACATATTTTGAATCAATTTGCATAAATGTGTATGAAATATGCAGGGTTTCAAAATAATCACACTGTAAATACCTTAATTTTAACAGTAAACTTGGTTGAACATCAAGGATAAAGACTGAGTTTATCACCTACCAGAATGTATTGTTATGTCAAATTTCTTGTCACTGATTGGTCAGTTTTTTTTGATGATGCTCTATCAAAATTATGAATTGAGCGATATTAAAATATATACCAATGTTGGACACCTTGAACACTTGGTTATAGGAGGCATGTAGAGTTAAATGATTTGCTCTTTTAATTAAAACAATTTTCAGCATAGAATGAGCTTAGTGAGAATGACCTGGTATTTACCGACAAAGCACATGAGCCGGACCCCTATGGTCGATATGTGTAACCCTTGATGTTACAGCGAAAACCAATGACAATAATATATATGCATCTACTTACAATTTATATTTTAATTTAGCAGACTGATTATAGCTAAAATATGCCGTATCTGCAAAAAAAAGTATGCATACAAACTATGTAAGTATTATACATTACCTGTATTGTTAGCTCCAAAACAGAAACTATTGAGATAAAATTGTCACGTCATTGAAAAACGAACATTATCCAAAATGTATGTAAAAAGATCAGTTTCGTTGAATTCCTTTAATAGGGAATTATTAACATCAGCCGATTAAACACTGCACTAATAACAAATAAATGCTAAAGCAAATATGTGCTTGACTAAAATATATTTTTTTGAAAAATAATCTTGAAAATGTTAAGTTCTAAGAATCATATTTTGCAGATATAAAAAGGTACTTTTCACTGCCAAAATGGTCATAAATGGTACCCGGTTTTACAATGAGAATTGTTATAGGAATGAGAAGAAGCTATTTGTTTTTTATGCTTGCACAGACGTTGAAAAAAAAGGTATTTATTGATAATACTATAATTGCAAATTTCCCAAAATTGGTAAAAAGGCCTGCAATAGCCTGAATAAAGGAAAATGTACGGGTTTTCATTGACTAGCATGGTGTTCTGTGGTATCACAGTACTGAAACGGTTTGACGAACAAAAACGAAACTGTAAACAATACTGAATTCATAATTTTGCATTGCAGAGATGTTGAGATTTTGTTTTATTTTCAGTAGGTGATAAAATGTGCATTACTCAGTTTTTATCCTTAGGTTCTATAGTAAAATAAAAATCTTTGGCAGAGTAAAAAGACGATAATTTTCAAGATTTTGATTTTAAAAGATACATATATTGAATAAATTTGCATAAATGTGCATGAAATCTGCAGGGTTTTAAAAGAATCACACTGTAGATACCTTAATTTTAACAGTAAACTTGGTTGAACATCAAGGATAAAGACCGAGTTTATCACCTACCAGAATGTATTAGAATGTCTTATTTCTGGTCACTGATTGGTCAGTTTATTTTGATGATGCTCTATCAAAATTATGAATAGAAGAAAAGGGAAACTCAAATGCTTTCTGTGACCCTTCTACTAAATTGTTATGATATAAATGTTATAACATTTTACGTAAAAATGTCAGAATCAAGGTATGCACATATTGTGTATTTCGTATTTGTTATAGTAACTGTTATAAGATTCAATGATTGACCATTTCTAGAAACAATAATGTACAACAGACTCATCAGACTAAAAAATAATGTCATTAATGAATTTTATTGCCTTCAAGGTAATTGGAAACTGCATTTATGGAGAATAGGGGTGATGCATTTTAAAGAAAAGGAAATTGTCAACATGTTTACATTATTTTGATGAACTATCCTTTTATTTATGATAAATATACTACTGTATCTTTTTAATTATTTTATTATAAAGTCATCAACTCTATTTATAAATTAATTATCATAATGTATGCATACTGTCATGAGAACGGGAGTATTTTGAAGGTAATTGAATTGAATGTTGTTTAACGGCTCATCAACACAGTATAGGTTATTCAGAGCCGCCCCATAGAGAGGGGAAGGATACAAGGAATCCGGGAACCTGCCATACTCTTATTATCTAATAGATTCCTATGGTTCTTTAACTTGCTCGGAGGATAGACCGATACACAAGACCGCCCGGTTTACATCCCCATCCGACGGACGGGGCTAGGCGAAAGTGTCTTGCCCAAGAACACACCGACGAAACTCAGTGGCATCACGGAGGATTTAAGCCGGGGCCTCCGGTTACAAATCCGCCGCGCTACCGACTGCGCCATGCCAGCCCCCTTTATTTCGAAGGTTACAAACAAAGAAAATGTCTGATATTTTTCTTTTTGGTGAGTTTTATGCATAGGTCATGTTGTGTGGTGTAAAAAAAAAGAGAAAGAAAAATGGTTTCCGCCCAATACTGAACTTCCGTGAGTTAGGATTGAGAAATTGAAGCAACTTGGTGAGTGGGTTATATGGAAAGAAATATTAAAAAAAATGTCGCGGGTAGCTTAGGGAAATCCTGGTTTAAGTTGAATTTCCATCTTTCTTGTTTCTTCAATAAAATCAGACTTGGCCTAAGGTTATCTTCAGACGTATTCCAGCTCATTAATACTAAGGTATTTTGCATTGTCTTTTTACAGAAGTACCTGTCCAAGGAGGATTTGATTGATGCTTTGACTGTTATATGAAGGACATGGTACGTTATTAGGTACTTGGATTAAAATCCATCTCCCATGATGCAAATAAGTGATATATTTTACTGGTATGTCATTTTATATGTATAGTAAAATGAGAATCGAACCCATACCAGACACTTTGGGTAAACCTGAGGTGACTGGTACCTTAGGTTCACCATCATACATAACAGACAAATTCAATAACCTATAAGCAAACTCATAACTGGCCATAACAAAAAAAAAATGTTTGACCTATGTTTATGAAACTTCACATACATACCGTATTGTTCCTTTTTAACGCCCCCGGGGGCGTTACATTTTTCAAAAGGGGGGCGTTTATTAGAGTGTAAACTGATCATTCATTGACCCTTATGTAACTCTATTATAACTCTAAAACCCTTAGTGCACTATACTTGAAATACACATGGATAAAAGTTTTTGTGGATATATTAGTTGTGTTATGCGGATTAATACCAC
The DNA here is from genome assembly GCA_037043455.1 of Cyrtodaria siliqua. Lineage (NCBI taxonomy): Eukaryota > Metazoa > Mollusca > Bivalvia > Adapedonta > Hiatellidae > Cyrtodaria > Cyrtodaria siliqua. Next base: position 371,491 of record JAWPHD010000926.1, read on the forward strand.
TTTTTAAGGTAAGGTTTTTCACTTTATGCACAGTGGGTGGAGGTGTTTACTCACGGTGCCTGGGGGGAGGGGCATATATTAGGGAGGGGGCATTAAAAAGGAACAATATGGTATACGTAGTAAATTCACATACTTATACGCAGTACCCCAAAAACTAGGGGTGCAATGATTAATCGTGATACGATTATAGCGCGACTTTCTTTCACACGTATCATATTGTAGGGACTGTATCGTAATAAGATAACGATACACAGATAAGCATTGCCTTGCTCTTATTGACAAAAATAACCTCGCTGATAATTGTAGAATTTTTTTTTTTTTGTTAGTACTCTACTGGTGTGTCACTTGAGGGGACCAGAGGTTTGCCCCCATCAGTCAGTCAGTCTTTCAGTCCGTCCCACAAATATGGATCATGAAAAGTATTTAAGATATTTTTATGAAACTTGACATGTTGGTAGAGGGCAATGAGGGGAATATACCCAATATTTTTTTTATTTTTTATTTTGTTGATCTGACAGAAATATGGTTACTATGGCAATGGATATAGTAAAAATACACAAAATATGTATCATTTTATAACAAAAGAAATGCTTTAAAAGATAATGAAAATTTGTGTGTAAGTAAGAGGGAGAACTTTAGGAGATCATGCAGATCTTTTTTTTTTCATTAAGTAAAAAATTGTGGTTACTGTGGCAACAGAAATTGTAAAAATTACACAAAAAATATAGAAAATGGTTTCCGCACAATATCTTTAGTTTGGAATGAGATATTTGAATGAATTTGTATGAGATTTGGGTCACTTGAGTCAAGGAAACTGTTACTAAAAATAGAAGAATGGTGTCCGCTTAATAACTTTATATGACCTGAAATTTGTCGAAACTTGGTGTGTAGGTACAGTACAGCTCACGGCGAAAACCCACACTTTACTCTGAGGAATTACAAATCGCGTAATTACGCAGAGTTTTGATGATAAAACTACTCAGAGTGGAAATCACTTACGCGATACTTATGCCATGATACTTCGCGTAGATAAACTCGGGAGTTCGCGGAGTCGATACTGCCCAGGTAAAGGGTGCAAATTTTTCTAATTACAGTCATTTTAATGCATATTTATTTAATAACTTCAAAAAAATCGAAGCAGAAGACAATTCATAACTTTCACATCCGGTCAACTTCTGGTAGGTTAAGATATTCAGTAGGTTTACTCGGGACTTTTTTCTCAATCTCTATATGGAAAATGAAAATATTACACCATGATTTAAATTAAATGTACCTATATTGGTGTTTTAAAATCAGACAGCACAAAAAGAAGATACATATATGTACACCAAAAACTAAGTTTTTAATATAACTATCGATACAAACTAGTTTTTTAAAGGGCTAAAATCAGTTGAGCACCAGCGATATACAGTTTACACCCTACCCGAAAGTGGAGGTCTTATTTTATTGATCACTGATTGGTCAGATTATTTTGATGATGTCATGTGAAAGTTATGAATTTTACTTTTGTTTTTGGAAAAGCAGATGTGGAAAAATTTGAATGCCCGGATTATGTATACTGGGTCACGATAGTTATAATGAGCGGTTCCTATTACCTACTTCGCGACGACTGCAATTAGTAATTATTATACTGGAAATTATAATTTTATTTTAATTAATCGTTATTTGTAACAAATTTATTCTGCTGTTTATTATTTTGTTGACGAGTTCTTGAGTCAGAGATAATCAGAAAAAATTGTAAAAAGAATTCCGGGTCATAAACCCGTTGTTAGTGCCGCCTTGTTAAAAGGTACATACATGGCCAAGAATTATGGGTACTTATTTCGGTTGAAGAAGTGTGACTTTTGGACAACAGAAACGAACAAAACTTGTGATTATAATGCATTAAAATTTTGAAATACGTATTTGTTTCGAAATTTATTCAGTGTATTTATCAGTCTTGCACAGAAAAGATGCACTCGGCGTCTCATTGTTTGTACTTATACTGGCGATTGGCTTTTTCAAGCGCGCTGTCGGAAAAATTTGCTTTTCTCCCAGTAATAAACCACCACAGGTGAGCACTCATGGTTAGTTGGATTCTATATACGCGGAGTAACTTGGAGTGCGAATGACTGACAATGGCGTACTTTCGCCGCGTGGATTTACCGAGTACCAGTCACTCCGCGTAGATCCGCGTTGCACTCGATATGACCAAACTCGACGAATCGAGTAAAGTGTGGGTTTTGCCTGATCTGTACTGTTTATATGAAAGGCAAGTTTGGGATTGCATTTGGTTAAAGGCAGAATATGCTTATTTACACATAAACTAAAACATCTGATGAAGCACTTACAAATTGGAGAATTACGCTAACAAATAAACTGACTAAAATTAAACTGTACACAATAATACATATTTGTGCTCTAATTACGCTGTATCCCCTACATGCTGCGCCGACACTAAGCACAACACAGGAAGTGTGCAGATCCAAATGGTTTATAGCACAGGTAATGTTTATGTAAACACAATAGTTAAAAGTAGTTTTTATTAACGGCTGGATTCATAGTGGGATTTAATGCAAATTTGACGGTAATATTATACACAAATACTTGATACAAAGTCTCTATCGTCTCTTAAGGTTAACAATAAGCATATTCTGACTTTAACTGTGGTCCTTGAATGATACATTTCCGGTTCTACTTTGCTTACAGACTGTTCATGAACATAAGATCAGTTTACAGAGAACTCAAAATATAATAAATTTATTGTATTTCAGGTTTGCTCCATGTTCTCCGGTGACAGATAGATAGTGCAAACAAATCTACGGAGGCAATATATTCCAACCACATGGACACATGAGGTATTCCAACCACATAGAGATGCACACGATTATAAGCTATAGAGATTTTATGAGATATATTCCCACATAAAAGCACACACAATATTTCCAACCACATACTTTAAGAATGAAAATATTCTTACTACAGAGATATTTCAACCACGAAACATATTCAAACCACATAATTACAGAAACGTGTGATATTCTAGCAACAGAGAGACGGCATGGAGATGTGGGATAACCACATGGAGATGTGATGTAGTCCAACCATGTAGAGACCTGACATATTCCATCCACATAGATACTTTTGATGTTTCAACCTTTGGAGACTTGTGATGACAATGTTGAAAAGTTTTATACATATGTGCTATTCCAGCCTCATAGCTGTAGATTAGATTGCGGTATTCAAAGCACGTAGACTAGGCACATGATGTATTAATTCCAGCAATATAGCAAAAAGTGATAGTCGTGCCACAAGAGAACCGATATTCCAACCACATAGATGCCTGATATATTCCAACCGCATATAGACAAGATATGTTCCAACTACATTCATATTTGTGATAGGCCAGCTATATAGAGACAATACAATTCTGTTGCATGAAGTCAAGAGTTATTTGAACCGCATAGAGATCTGATATAATACAACCACATGGAGACAAGAGAAAAATATGCCAACCACTCAAGCCACTAGCATAGACATGATAATATATATTTCCATTACAACGAGACAATATGGGTTAATCGAACCACATAGAAACCCAGTGTATTAACAACCACATGGAGACATATTCCAACCACATATTCCAACCACATTGGAGACCAGGGATATTTAAACCACAGACATGAGATAAGCCAGCAGCATAACGACATGATAATATATTTCCAATACATGGATACAGTCTGTGTTATTCGAACCACTAATAGGGCTGTTGTATTCCAACCACAGAGAGATAGATATTCAAACCACATTCCACCCTTATGGAGATGAGAGATATTCCAACAACAGAGACTTAAGATAAGTCACCACCACAGAGACATGATCATATGTTTCCAATACATGAAGTCAATCTGTGTTGTTCAAACGACATATAGACCCGACCACAACCATAAATTGTTTAGTTAACCAAGAATAATTTTCAAATGCCTATTGATGACAGCATAGTATCGGACCAGTAACAGCAGAGTTACGGCCCTTGATTTAGTTCAATATGCTATATTTTGCCTCGTTAAGACGATAGGGCCTTCATTTTTCATCCTATCTTTACCAAACTTTACCACATTGTTAATATCAATGAAAGCTCGGACATTTTCGAAAACCAGCCATATCGGACTAATAACAGCAGAGTTGTGGCCCTTGATTTAGTTAAAAATGCTACATTTTGCCTCGTTAAGACGATAGAGGATTCATTGTTCATCTGATCTTTAATTTGACACAAGTGATCACCATAACAAGACGATGTGTGGCGCGCAAAACCCAGATACGTACCTCTAAGGTCAAGGTTACACTTGAAGTTTATAGGTCAAAAACAAGTACACAATTTCGTGTACGGACGTAGCGTCACAACCACTGCAGGGATTTTTAAATAACTTGGCACAACTGATCATCATAACAAGACGCTGTGTCGCGCGCAAAACCCAGGTCTTCAAGGTCAAGGTCACACTTGGATGTCAAAAGACAAATTGTGTCCGGTCAATAACTCTGGCATTCATGGACGGATTTTCAAATAACTTGGCACAAGTGCTCACCATAACAAGACGATGTGTCGCGCACAAAATCCAGGTCTGTGGCCCCAAGGTCAGGGTCACACTTACAGGTCAAAGGTCAAATCGTGTCCGGTCAATAACTTTTGCATGCCTGGACGGATTTTCAAATAACTCGCCACAACCAAACGATGTGTCATGCACAAAATCCAGGTAAATGGGTCCAAGGTCATACTTAGAGGTCAAAGGACACATTTATCACTTACAGTGATATTTCTTGTTTAATTATTTGTTTTTTGTTTTGTTTTTCATTAATTTTTTTTCATTCATTTGTTTTTTTTTGGTGATATATATTTTTTTTTTTTTTTTTTTTTTTTTTAATATATATTTTTTTTTTTTGTGATTTCTTTTGTAATTGTATTTCATTTTTTTTTTTTTTTTGTGACTATTTTTTTATTATTATTATTTTTTTTTAATATATATTTTTTTAAAATTATTTTTAAATATATCTGTTGGTTTCATATTGCTCCAAGGTCAAGGTTGTATTGGACCAGTCGGACCAGTAATATAGGTTATTGAATTTGTATGGCTAAATATTACTTGGAACGAGTTGTTTTGGCAAAGGACGACGAGCTTGCGAGTCGTCCTGCGCCAAAACAACGAGTTCCAAGTAATATTTAGCCATACAAATTCAATAACCTTTTTATTGTATACTTTCATATTGTTTTCGATCAATGTTAATTGTATGACTATTACTTTTCATTGTATTTGTGTTATTTTTATAGCTTTTGATGGAATTCCTATCTTGCCATTCAGTTTCATTTTGTGTGGATGATTATTTTGCGCGAAAACGACGTCGACGTCGGATGACGTCATTAAAAACAACAAGCCATTTTCTAAAGTTTGTTTACCATTCGATAACGTTAAAAACAGTGGGTGAGTGACCATTTCAGTTATTTTATCAATTTTTGCCATAAAAGAAAGAAAAAAAACACTTATTTTTTTGTTGACACTAGTATAGGAAGGATTCCGTTATTTTTTATTTGAAAGTAGTTCCTTATTTCTATTTCGCGGCTCTTAGCAAGCACGAGCAAAAGTTCCCGTGCAATATGAATGCGTGCAATATCGTAGAATATTGCACGCTTAGCTCAATGCAAACTAAACGGGACAATATGAAAGTATACAATAACAGGAATTATGGCTCTTGATTTAGTTAAAAATGCTATATTTTGCCTCGTTAATACGGTAGGGCATTCATTTTTCATCTGATCTTTGTCAAATTT